>ML685805.1:8061697-8198275 GCA_007922175.1 Pelusios castaneus | reverse complement strand
ATCTATCTATCTATCTATCTATCTATCTATCTATCTATCTATCTATCTATCTATCTATCTATCTATCTATCTATCTAATACTTCAGGTTCCCTTTTTCAAAAAAGCCAACAAGAAGATGCCTAATGAAATGCCTCGTTTAGAAAAAAAACATGGACAGCTCTCTGAAAAGAAAACAAGGCAGCAGTGCATGAATCGTACCCAAAGTGCAAAAATAAGAGTCAGGTGTCATAACCGTAGTGTAGATTAAAACAAAATCTGTTGCCATGGGTAGTGTCTGCTCGGGAGGGGCCTGCAATTATAATAGTATTCAATACCATTTGGCAGAAACAAGAAGTGGAATAGGAGCAACAGGGAGCAGATTGTAAACTCTTCAGGGATGATCTTTTGGGGGATGATCTCTGAAATAATAATAATAATTAATAATAAATTAATAAATAACAAGAAGGACCTGTTTTGCTTGCATGCAAGACAGTTGACTGGTAGTTTTATTTTAAAATAAATAAAAATAAGATCTAGCTCTTCTATGGCACTTTTTATCAGTAGATCTCAAAGCATTTTACAAAGGAAGTCAGGATCTTTATCCCCATTTTACAGACGGGGAAACTGAAGCATAAGGAAGGGAAATGACTTTCCTACGGTCACCCAGTAGGCTGGTCATGGAGGCCGGTACAGAAGCCAGATCTCCAAAGGGCTAGCCTTGTGCTCTACCCACTAGGCAACAGTGGCTCTCCTATAAAAATATTTATTTTTTAATTTAAATATTGTTGAATATCTTCCTGCTGTCGGGGGTGAGAAGAATGCTAAAAGATGAGTCTTCAGTGGATAGATTTCATTATACACTTGATTTTCTATGCGGCACCTGGGTAACACAGTGCTGCACATTTTATAAATACACAGACAGATTAGACACTCATTTTGGTTTTAGATTTCCACGCCTAGATAGCTGGCACTCGACAAGGTCCAGAAACCATGTGCTTAACTGTAAGCACTTGCGTACTCTCCGTGAAGTCAGTAGACTACGTGGTGCTTGAAGTTAGGTGTCTGGTTAAGTGCTTTGTTGGAGTGCGGCCCAGATATCACACACAGATACAATGGGTGCCCTTAAAATCTTGCAGAATAGCTCTTAAGGGTTATTTATACTATTTCCTACATTTAGATGAAGAATTATTACAAATATTATTTAAATAGTTAATTGCAGTAAATTCATGTTTTTAATGACTTTGCTTAATCCAGGTAGGGACACAGACAGATACTAACAGGGATAGTAATCAATGATAGAGAAGTTCATCTCCAGGACATGAAGGAGAACAGTCAGATAACATTCACTTTAAAAGTGAACTGTACTGAGCCTACCTAGTGCCATGACGTTGCTTTTAATGCAGAACTCAGACTGTGTTTGACAAAATGTTCCCCGAGGTCTGGAATGTTGGGGGCAAATTGGTCCATTTTATAAACGGGAATCAAAATGATACAATGTTTAGGGTTTCTTTTGATTTTGATTAGAAAGCATGTGAAAGCTGACTATTAAATTATGTTGAGTTATTGGATTCACTTGAACTCCACACTCCAGTGAAACTCTTCTCATGGGAATGGGAAGCTGGCTATCACCTAATGAAAAATGTACATGGGTACGTCTACACTGGCGGCTCTGTTAAGTCAACTTAACCAAGGTAAACTTTAAGTCAACCTAAAGTTTACTTTGTTAAATCAACTTAGAAACTCCACAGCCCTCCGTCCACACTAGCAGGTGCTAGGTCGACGAAGGAGTGGCCAGGAACTCTGCGAGGTGGCCTGGAGGCCAATTAGGTCAACTTAAAGGGCTATCCCCTGTCTACACTTAATAAGGTTGAGTTAAGCCTTAGGTCGACCTTAAGAGGTGGTGTTATTAAGTCGACTTAAGGAAGCGCTTAAATCAACTTAATAAAAGTCCAGTGTGGATGCAGCGGTCTGTAGGTCCACTTAACCTTCCTTAAGTTGACCTAAGACTCCAGTGTGGACATACCCCATGGGAAGTGAAGTCACAGAATACTGCAGGGTTCTACTCACACTGCCAAGATGCAAGGTCTGAGTCTTGTGCTCTTCCTGGAATAGCTGATCAAATGGTGATTTATTCCTAAATCAGAGCAGCAACTTTAGATAGTTGTGATTTTATTAGTTGCCTTAGTGAAAATCCAGAATTTAGAACTCGGGGTTCTACTGGAAAATCAAGGGAATATTTTAAACACTTAGTTTAAAAACACTTATTTGTAAATCTTTAGCGTATACTTAAGAACAAATTCATCCTTCATCTAATTATAAGTTAATGATGTTGGAGCAGGGGAGAAATTGTTCTGAGATGTCAAACAGCCCATGATCTTTGGGATTTTAACCTCTTTTTCTTTTTGTTGAAGAAAACATATTGGAACATATGGAATACCTCCTAACTAAAAGGAAATGTCTTCCAGTAATTATATATTGTTTTTATTATGTTAGCACCTAATTCAGTCTAAAGAGGCAAAGGCTAGAAGGGGAAACAGTGGCAGAGAAACCTGCCCATTTCACATTGCAGGACAGTGGCAGAACCAGAAATATTACCCATATCTCCTGAGTACTAATCCAGCACACCATTCCCTGGGCCATGCTATCAGAATTCGGCTTACAGCTGCTTGGAAAACTTATGGCAATGACATGAAACAAAGAGATAGTTCCTTGGCTCTGAAAATGGATCCTTTAATGCACTGCACAATACGAATAGACATGATTGTTATAAAAAAGATAACATTACAGACGACTGCATGTTGCCAAATTCTAGCAGGCTGTAGCTTTAAGTTTAGCCTGAGCAGCGTGCCAAAGAGATTTTAAAATTCAGCAGTAGTAGCTATTCAGAGCGTTGTTCTAGTACCCATGCCAGGAAAAACTCAGAGTGAAAGGTCTAATTTATCACACATTGGGGTTGCAAACCTGTGCTCAGGGTACCAAGGCAATTTCTCGTCAAGTTTTTTAAAAAGTCTGGAGGAATCCCTGACTTAGGAAGTGGCGAGAATTCCAATTGACTGTTCTGAATAAGCAGTGTTTCAGCGAGAGGCATGTATCCTTCCCACATACTCACACATACATGCAAAAAAAGAGAAAGATTAATTTGTATCTGCGTTGCTTTGCCTTTTCCTTCTCTCATTAAATAAGGAATAGTCTATTTTCGAGGCACAGCTAAGGTGATGAAAATGGTCTTGATTTTGAAAGTCTGGTATGGCACGTTGGTGCGCTGACACTCAGATGAAATGCCTAGTGCTGAAGAAAATGTAACTGGAGAATCCTGCAAAGATTCCATGGGCTGAAGTATTTAAATCAGAATCCATTTTATTTTTCATATTTCCATTCCCACCATCCTCCAAGTGATTTGCATGTAACAACAGGAGAACTTCTGTGAGTTGATAAGGATTTTATGATGTTTCTCTAATACCCACCAGGTTTTTCTGCAGTCTGGCCCAGAATATAAAGCTCTTATTAGCTACTTTAAACTTGTACATGAGATCTAATTGGAACTGGCAATTTACTGATAGGTGTTTTTCAGCTCACCCCTTTACAGGTAGCTGTTAATATCAGTAAAGAATTACACATAACTTGATGTAGACATAGAAAATAGAATTTGGTTAGACATAATACCCTTGTATATAAGTTATCTGAAGAGACTGTGAACATTTTAAGGATTTATATGGACTTTGTACTGGCCATGTAAATAACTTGAATGTGGTTGAAGATGGTCACTTACAATAGGTTTCATAGGCTATGTCTACACTTGCAAGTTAGTTTGAATTAAGGAAGCTTAATTCGAACTAGCTTAAGCCTTGGCCACACTAGGCTTTCATTAGTTCGAATTAAGGGCTTCCTTAATTCAAACTAATAAATTCGATTGCTTAGTTCAAACTAACCCTTAATTCGAAATACTTAGTTCGAATGCAGTCAATATGGCCATATTAGTTCAAACTAATCAGCAGATTGACCTTCATGCAACTGACTAATTGGAACTAAGCAAGTGCCCTGCATGGACATGGCTAGTTCGAACTAGCATTCTAGTGGGGCCATGCTAGTTCGAATTAAGTTAATTGGAGCTAACTAAAATTAGTTTGAATTAGTTAGTTTGAATTAACTAATTTGAACTAGATTTTGTAAGTGTAGACAGAGCCATAGTGTTTTTGTAATACCTACCAGAGATTAATTTATGCAAATGGCATGGTGCTAAGATTACAGAACTCTGAGTGTGATTACCAGCTCATGAAGACATACTGGAGCTAGGTTTGCTCAGAGCTAGCATGCTAAAAATATGCTAACAGCCCCAAGAGTGTACGCATGGGGTCCAGGGTTTGTACTGGGTCAGCTTGCACATTGTTTGCACTACTGTTGCTGAGCTTTGATGCAGCAGAAATACTGATAGGGACTTGGCCAAGGACATGGGAATTAGTAGGCTTGTCTTCTCACCACCGGACCATCTTTCCCCTAGAATTACCATGTCTCTAACGAACTTCATACCCAGGTCCCGTCTGCTTCACAGACATTCTGGCCTCAGAAATGCAAAGCACATAAGCAAGTGCCGAAGTGTTGTCCTGAATAGAGATAGGATTACTCATTAAATTTAACTGCATGCTTCAGTCTCAAACTTTTCCATGATTTCATGGACACTTAAGCACATGCTTAACTGATGAGCTGAATAAGATCTTAAGCATGCCATCATACTTTCTAAGGAGAAGTTAACCAACAGTGTTTGAATTCCCAGGACAGAGACCTCTTCCCCTTGATCCATTTCGCCTTTGCTTTTAATTCAGTAAAGCAACACACCTAACTTACCTTTTTCACTCTAAGACTTGTGAATGAGTATTGACACCATAGACTCATGGACTTTAAGGTCAGAAGAGACCAAAAGATACCAATATGATCATCTAGTCTAACCTCCTTCACAATGCAGACCATGGAACCTCACCCACTCACTCCTATAATAAACTTCTAACCTAGGACTGAGTTACTGAAGTCCTCAAATCATGGTTTATAGACTTTAAGGTACAGACAATCCACCAGCAAGTGAGTAGAGGATGGCAACGCCAAATGGCTTCTATACCCCGTGCTGTGAACTCACTGTTGTCTAGTGCTTTGGATGAGAGGTATTTTATCACAGACCAGTCCTATTAACAATCAAGATGATTTTGCAATATATAGTTCCTTTGTATAGCTCTTTACAATACGCGAATTGGCAATGTTATATGTTTTAAAAATAAGCATGATGCATTTTGCTAAGCTGGTATTTCATACACATATTAGAGGGCAAGGTTTTGTGGTCTAAACGTGAGGTTCAAAATACCTCTTGTAGACTCCCTGGAACCACAGCTTAACATCCTGGCAGCCCAGAGTCAGCCCAGAGTCAGCCCTTCATCCTTCTGTGGTAGAGAAATTGAATTCCACACAGCTCCCTGTGTAGCAAAAGACGTTTTGGACTGCACATGAAAAGCAGTGGTCCTGTCTGTGCAATGCAGTCATTAAAGGGTCCATGCCACTTTTGGTAAGCTCTGGGATTTGCTTGGGTGTCTTAGACCAAAAGGAACCTCACCGCACACTGCTGTGAAATGTGCGGTGTGTGCCGCTTGACTGCACTGGTTGCCACCCACCCACCCTTCCACCTCAACCCTTGGCTGTGTTTCAGTGGTGGGTGAATCACCTCCTTTGTGCATGATGTATAAAGTGGTTTGGGATGGAAGGTGCAATATCAATGTTATTACATATGGAAGAATATATAATATTTCGGTGTGGGCTGTGACCTCAGAGATCGAGTGACCACCGCCTTGGGTCTGTTACAGCCGGATGATTCTGCGGTAAAACTCGTGCCCATTGTTAAACCTCCATCTGGTCTGGGAAGGCTGAGCCGACAATAATGTTCCATTCCAAGACCATGATTCACTGAATACACAGGTTCTCTCTCCCTATAATAGACACATACAAATATTCTCCTCTCCTCTCTCTCTGTCTGCAGTTGGAAAAGCAAGCCGTGTTTACAGAAGGCAGTCTAAACACCTAGAATTTAAGCAAAGCTGGTGGAATATGGGCGGCTGTCATATTTTATTTCACGTCATCAGGAAATGGAAAATAATGGCAAATCAATTTCCAGGAAAGTGAAATTAAAAATCTGGCCCACAAAGGGCAAAAACTAGTTCCCTTTTTTCCCAGGGTCTGCTATTTAACTATTCTGTTTTTTGGGGGCAACTGAGCCTTTTCCAAAATTGCAGTTGCTTCCTCTGCATCCTTTCTATTGTGGATTTTGTCTCAGAGGTTAGGGGCTGGAATCTCAGCAGGTGTAAATCAATGTAGCTCTACTTAATTAATTGACTTTGAAATTAATGAAGCTATATCAGCTGAGAATCTGAGCTTTGCTTTGACTCTAGTTTGGCTTCAGATACTAAGCTGATATCAATTAGTGTCATTCCATTTATTTCAAAATAGCTACTTCGATGTACACCAGATGAGGACCTGTCTGGTACAATTGTGGTTTATTATTTAACAGTAAGGTACTACATAGTGTATGACTGGATAATATGTTGTCACTTAGGCATTTGTGCTAGGTATCCTTTGAATGACTTAATAATTCACTTGATTAAACCCTATGCAACCCCTCTTCCCTCCCCTCTCCCCCCCAAAAAACATGGGAATTTGGATGAAACTGTGGATTCTTGGAAATGACTTTCTCAGAAGACTTCCAGCCTCCCCTACATTTTAGTTGGTTGAAACATAGAATGGTCTCCTTGTGATATTTTAATTCTGCTAATTTTTGTATCATCCCAAACCAGGAAGGTCAGAGAAATAAGAAAATTTTTCAATCCTCAAAAATGTTTTGCTTGGTTTGGTCTGCAAATGAAGGCTGGGGTCAGTTTTTATTCATAGCAGTTTGCTTGTTTCTACTCATGTGGGGAATAGTGGCTATCAAATGGAAGCTACGTATATAACACCCCAGCTTTATAGTCACTTCCGCGTGTATCGACCCTATAGTTGGTTTAAAAATGAAAAATATTGGCAGGAGAAAAATATTGGGGTTTTTTCATTACTAATTTTTATTTTTATTTTCTTACCAACACTAATCTATGGACCTACAAATTGGGAAAGCACAACTCACAAGAAAACTCTATCTTAAGATCTTTCTCCTTCTGTTGCTGGCCAGAATCAGAACACTGATGAAGTGAGATCTCTCCCATGAAAGCTCATAAAGCTCATGCGATAAATAAATGTGTTCATCTTTAAAAGTGCCACAGGACTCCTTGTCTGCTTTATAGAAATGAAGACTAATAGGAGAGAAAAATACATTAATGGAAACTTTCTGAGACTCAGAAAATTTTGGAATTACTCTGAATTTAGGGAGAAGTTTATAGCTATCCACAAAGCAAGCAAAACACAAACTCTAGCAGTGCAAGCTGCCCCAACGCTGTCTACCTTTCTACCTGAACCAGTCCTATTGGGGTAACATGGAATGCTGAAAGTCTCTGTAGCCCATGACCTCCCAGCTGAGATTGCCAGCATGGATATTAATTAGAGCCATTTGTGGTGGATGGTTTCTGCTGATGTAGATGAATGTCCACTGCGAATTGTACCAAGATCATGAACTCATTCCACATAGCTATTTTTATTTTAATGCTTTAGCTCTCCCAGCTGCCTGGAGTTGTTTAATTAAAGGAATCCTCATAGGAGTTGCGTGAGACTTTGTACATCCCTACAGAAACACACACACATATTATATATACAGTACATAAATTACATGCTCATCATAATTTCTCCACAGATGACAATCAGAAGAACAAATAAAGTTATCAAGAGGGAAAATAAAAATCTCTGGTTTTGCAAGGTAGGTGGACTTGACATGTCCCTTTACTAACTCTAATTATAGTGATTCCCATGAATCGATGTCAAGCATGTTCAATGTGTTTTTCTAAAAAATGTCTGTGATGGAAAAAGGAAGAACTCCACCCCATCAGATCATTTCTTCTTGTTTATTTTTCTATTTTCACTGTTTTCGTTTTGCTACAGAGACCAAGAAAGGGAAGAAGTGGAGAAAAAAAAAATCTCTATCCCATATTCAAATTCCAGATGCCCCTCAACCTAATTGGAAAACAAAGAGTTACAATATTTTTAGTACAGAAAGCATATGACACACCACAGAGAAAGTGTTAAAAGATGGATTTAGAAAGAATTCTCTACTCATGTTGTTAGATATGTAAGACCTTGTGTCTTTTTCAAAGCACATACCCTCCATCTCTCCTTTTTGCCCTTTTTTATATGCCCATGGTTTCCCCTTTCTGCCTGTATTAAAGTTGCAATCCAAAATTCCAATCTCCAAGGCTCTAATTCAGCAAACCATTCCTAGTCATTAAATTACTTAAATATATTCTTTATATTATGAATGCCTTTCAGTCCCATTGACTTCAATGAACTTAAGCATGTGCTTCAAACTAAGCACACACTTGTAAGTGCCTGATTGAATCAGGACCAGAAGCACCTGAATCTCATTGCGAAGCATGCACTAATTCTTTTTACGAAAAATTGATTGAAAGCAATCATACGGAGCCATCTTCTCTCTGCTTAATAAGATTTGAATTTCACTCCTTCAAAATATGAACCCAAACCTTCTGTGTGGTTTGGAAATGGCTGTGGAAGGCTTTTCTAACCCCTATCGCGCTCTCAGTATATTACCAACTTCTTCCCAGCAAGACTTCTGCTCCCTCATTTGCCTACTGAATGCTTTCGCTCTCAGTGGCTCTAAAATTCAGATCCATATTTCAAATTTCTAGGTAGTCCAGAGATGTGCACAGTTGGGGTTTTGGTTCACTCTATATTAGAATGATACATCAACAGATATGATTTTCTTCTCAAATGAGGATGGTAATTGGCGTTGGAGGAGAATCCAAATACCAACATGCAAATCTGGAGAAATATAATGGATTGTAATAGGCTAAAATTGTATTGCAAGATCATGGGTAAGATCTTCACAAATGTAAATTGACATAGCCTCACTGAAGTCATTGCAGATACTCCAATTTTCAGGGAATGAGAATCTGGCCCTATAATTAATGTAAACAAAGGACATTTTAATTCCAGAGAATTGAAGAATTTGGATATAGAAAATACCTTGCTCAGTATACCTTTATAATCTCAGTATAGAAAATACCTGCCCAGCACACCTTTATAATCTCAGCTAACGCTAGTTTCTTCCCTAAAGTATATTCACCATACTGGCACTTAATTGAGTCCAGTTTTAATGACCAAGGCAGGAAATTATCCAGGCTAATAAAGATTCCGTTATAGTCACTTTTAAGAACATTATTTTTCTTTAAAATCTCTTTACAAATGAACCCCTTAACTAAATTGAGGGCCCAGATTGCATTTTTGAAAGTAACTGGGTGAAGATCATTTGGATCCAGGCTTTTTAAAGTGATTAGCAAGATCCCTGACAAAGTTAGCATTTAAAAAGAATTGTAACTGGCTGTCCTTAAAACAGTACATTTAAGGGTTATTTCCCTTGACAGGTTAATAAACTATTATTTTATTTGCCAATAAAACAATAAGGATATGTCTATATATTTTCTATTGTCAGAAGAAATTATTTCTTGACTTATGAAGAGTAAAACACAAGGCAGAATGTCAGAAGTTTCATTACGGGAAAAGAAAACGGTTGAAAAATAAATAAACCAGGGCATTCAAAGCAAACAGAAGAAGCATGAGCAAGCTATGGGCTGTGTTTATGAAGCTCATTAAATCACAATTCTCCATCGACAAATGACCTGGTAAAGAAACTGCCTTCAAAAACGAACATTTATTGCAGTATGTTGTAGGCAGGATTCACTGTATAAAGCCAGAAGGGAAAAAAGCTTGAGGCATGCTTGGGTTTTAGCTTGGTCTGAAGTACTTAAGTTAAATGTGTTTGCCAAACTACGTGGATCCTTCAAAGAATAAAAGATGTCTTATTTGGGGAAGTCTCTTGGGTGAATCTGTCACCTATCTGCCTGAGTAAGCCCCAGTAGTTACATTACATGCACTGGGAATGTGTAAGAAAGCTGGAAAAACCCAGTCACTGATTCAATGTGGTACACACCACATTTTCAGCTGTTCTGCACAGTGGCATTTTCTTTTCAGCAAGCTGAAAGGCATTGTTACTCAAACTCACCGCAGTACATCAAGACAGAGCTTTGCAAAGCTGCCTACAGGGTTTCGAGACCCAGTTTCCACCAGGTGCCTTGAAAATCTCAGCTACATAGTCCTGCTCTCCTTTAAAATTCCACCTTCACTGAAGAGTGAATTCCACTGAGCTCCTGTTTGAAATCTTCCTTTTATGCAGAAAGAGAGGATTGTTCTAAGAGCTTAGAATATAGTATTCTGTGCCATGCAAAGTAGTTTCAGCAAAAAGCTAACTTTTCCAGTCCATCAATGGATACAGGAACCTATCACTGAAGAACACCATGCTACAGTAAAAATAATGTCTAAAATAATAATGACAGCTGGCCAAAAATGTAAGTGGCAGAAATATTCATGACATTTTGTTTCAATCTTTGGACAAAATCTGAAATTTTGATGAAAAATGCCATTGCAATCTTCAGATTTAGGAACATTTAGACCTGCCTCAATAATGATTCAGACAACTGTCACCCAAGCACCTTGCAGAACTGCACAAAGAAATAAATAAAGTTCATGGCATTCCTGTGGTATGAGTATTGCTACACCCATCTTTTACGCGGGTAAACTGAGGGTTGGATAAGTTAAGTAGTTTGACCGAGTTCATCCAAGACATTCAGTGGCAAACTAGGAACAGAACGATGGAATAAGTTTCTAAGTCTCCTTGTCTAGCAACAAGTCCACACACATCAAATCGAGAGAAGAACTGCAGGGTTCCTTTTTGCTGTGGCAAAGAAGTCAAGTTGTTTAAAAAAATCTCAAATCTAAAGGGTCACTAATAGAAACTCAAGATGCTCTTCATATTGGGAAATGGCTGGATTGCTTCTATATGAGGTTCGGTTGATATTATTTGATGGCCTTTACTGAAACGAGAACCCTAAATGACTTTCCAGGAATTGCACATGTAATCAGGGATTACTCATGTATCTGGTGTTTTTAGGACTGAGCCCATAACAAATGTGTTTGGATGTGCGCCATGATTTTGCAAGTGCCCACTAAATGATCAGTGGGAGGTTTTGGCTCATACCAATGTTGCATCCTTTGAAATCTGAATTTGTTTCCGTGAGCCTTTACAGTACCTCTCTATGGTCAGTGTTTCATATAAAGGGCTGGTAATACAGTGTTTGTTAGTGTTTCTCTCTGTTGTTTTCCCTATTACCTTCCTAAAACAGCTAAACTTTAACGATTCAAGCTGGGTGGAATGGTAGACACACTGGAGGGCAGGGACAGGTTTCAGGGAGACTTAGACAAATTGGAACACTGGGTCAAAATAAACCTCATGAGGTTCAACAAGGACAAGGGCAAAGTCCTGCACTTAGGACGAAAAAATCCCATGCACTGCTACAGGCTGGGGACCGATTGGCTAAGTAGCAGCGCTGTAGAAAAGGACCTGGGGGTTATGGTGGATGGGAAGCTGGATATGAGCCAACAGTGTGCCCTTGTTGCCAAAAAGGCCAATGGCATATTGGGCTGCATCAGTAGGAGTATTGCCAGCAGATCAAGGGATGTGATAATTCCCCTCTATTCGACACTGGTGAGCCCACATCTGGAATACTGTGTCCAGTTTTGGGTTCCCCACTACAGAAAGGATGTGAACAAATTAGAAAAAGTCCAGCGGAGGGCAACAAAAATGATTAGGGGGATGGGGCACATGACTTACGAGGAGAGACTGAAGGATGTAGGCTTATTTAGTCTGCAGAAGAGAAGACTGAGGGGGGATTTGATAGCAACCTTCAACTACTTGAAGGGTTGCTCCAAAGAGGAGGGAGCTAGGCTGTTCTCGAGGGTAACAGAGGACAGAACAAGGAGCAATGGTTTCAAATTACAGCTCAGGAGGTCGAGGTTGGATATTAGGAAAAACTTCCTCACTAGGAGGGTGGTGAAGCATTGGAATGGGTTACGTAGGGAGATGGTGGAATCTCCGTCTTTGGAGATATTTAAGGTCTGGTTAGACAAAACCCTGGCTGGGATGATTTAGTGGGAGTGGTCCTGCTTTTAGCAGGGGGTTGGACTAGATGACTTCATGAGGTCCCTTCCAGCCCTATGATTCCTCACACGACCATGCTAAAATACATTCTTTTTCCTCCTTTGCTCTTATTGTATATTGCACATTTATGTAAACTCTTCAGTTAGCCACAATCTAGCCATTGGCACCCATGGTGATTTTCTGTCAAATTTGCTCATTCTGTTGAATAATCAAAAGCAAGTTATGTTTAAAGAAAATTGGCTTAATTAATGATATGTGACAGAGAACAATGAAAGAGCTGTGTTCAACTTCCCTTTCTGTTGCCTTGCTTTTCCTTAATGTTGCATTAACGTATTGGGAATCAGCAGGGTTGCATTTAAATACCGTTTTGCTCTCCCCACAAACTGGATTAATAGACCTATTTTTTTCAAAAAGGGAGTTGCATTCTTTGATGCCCACTGAGAAGACAGGGCGTCCATTTAAATATAAAAGCTAAATACCTTGGAATCATCAATGGTTTTTATCTTCCGAACACCTCTGTAAGTCAGGAAAATATTTCCCCATATTACTGGCAAACTGAGTTATATAGGCAAGGCTAAGTGTCTTGCCCAATTCAAACAGGAAGTCTGTGGTTGAGCTGGGAACTGAACCCTGCTCTCTTGAGTTGCATCCAAATGCCCCCATTGAAAAAGTGATCGGTGCTATGCTTGCTTAGTTTTGATACCTGACAGCTGTTGGCAATCGCAGCATCTTCCGTTCATTACCAGTTGGGGTAGAGTGGATTGATGATGCTCAAATGTTATTAGAATTAGGAAGTTTCATTTAGTTTCTTCAGGCAATAACGCAGTCTTAGATCTATAGTCATGACCAAAGAGTAACATGTGATACCCAAGAGGAGGGCAAATTGAAACACAAAACCAAACCTTTTCTGTATAATTCTTGTTGGCATTGCTTGGAAACTCAGAAATCCCACACTGAAAAATTAGATTTAAATGCTGCATTTTAGATGGGAGTGTGGGGGATATCAGCGTTTCACCACTTTCAAATGGCGATAACCAACTAATCTGCTGAAAACAAGCTATTTTACATCCATGGTAAGGAAGTTTGCTGTTCACAAACTGATATTCCTTAGGGGAGGGCCAATTAACCAAAGCCACAACACCCAGCCGCAAGTCCCTCTGACAGCATAAAGAACTTGTAGGCATTGATTTCCAATCATTTTGATATTGCAGCAAGATGGGTGTTTCCTTCACAAGGTTACTAGCTTTCCTCTCAGGGTGGTTTTTACATGTTTTTTGGTCTTTCTTTTTATGCCTTATTTTTTGAAGCTTTTCAGTCTTGCATGGATTGAAAACAGCAAGACTAAATCCTTTCCTCTATTACATTAGAGAAATCTATTTGCCTGATTATATCTATAGGCCTGATCGCTTAGGTTTTGGAGATCACATTTTTCTAAACTGCGCACACACAAGGAGGTGCTGAAATCCGTATTGCAATACCCACAAAACAAGTGGCCTCAGGGAAGAAAGCTCATGCGACTCCTGCTCTTGCCCGAAACCTTATATAGTCATTTGCATCAGCAGCAGTGCAAAATGAGTGCAAAGTCATTGTCAAATGCTACCGTTCTCAGTCAGCCGGATTCGCACTCATGTAAAAGGTAACATAAAGAACAAGGCAATGGGGAGTCAAATGCAATGGATCTGATTCATTCAATGGATCTACTCTCCTGTACGCCACTTTTACACCAATGAGTCTCCATTGTCTTCAGGGGAGACATGCCAGTATCCTGGTGAGAGAGAGAAGAGATTATCTGTTATTGGGCTAAGTTCTGTTGGTGGAGAGTACAAGCCATTGGGCCAGAGCTGGCCCAAGGGTTTTTGACACCTGAGGCCAACTATGTCTTTGGTGTTCCTGTCTCTCTTTCCCCCACAAGAGATAACATATTAATACATATATTTTTTAATTTTTTTAAAAAATTGCTTCTTTCTATTTTGGTGCCCTTTAATGGGTGATGCCCTAGGAGACCGTCTAGTTCACCTATATGGTTGGCCCTGCATTGGGCTACAAAGACCTCTTCTTCAGGTCTGGGAGGGAAGTCAGCATGTCTAAGCTAAATAGAGGGCTAGGCTACAGTGTTGGCCCCACCTCCGATAGCATAGCATCGATTGTGCGAGTTTGATTGAATATCTCTAAAGTCATGCTCAGTTGAACCTGGAATTAGCTGGAGGTCGATTTGTTATGATCTACCTAGCAAGTAGCATAATGTTGATTTAACAGGAAGGCATTTCCCATCGACTCAGCGCTGTGGGGACCCTGTGGTGAGTACGCATTAGGAAGCCAAAGAGAGATGCATAAGTTAAGTAACTTGCGTATCTCCCTTTAACTGCCACCATAATCCTCCTGCATTGTAGACCAGACCACAAGTTGGGACAAATTGTTAAACATAAGCAGTAATATATCTTGTAAGTGGTAAGTTGAAATGAAGCGGGCAATTGAGGGTTGGATTACTATGTAGAATGGATTTGAAGTGGGCAATAAAGGGTATCAGGCAGTGTGGTGTGCTATCATTTGCTGTAACAAGCCATAAAACCAGTGTCCCTGTTGAGTCCATGATTGTTTGCGTCTAGCAGAGTTATGAATACTAGTTCCCAGGCTCACCTTGGAAGTTGTTGGGTAGGTGGCTTTTGGAGCTGAGTGTTGAAAGATCAGCTATGTAGTGATCACATTGTGTGGAAAGTGTTTGTACATCGGTGACATGGTGTTTTTGTCTTCAGAATTCTTCTATGTGAGTTCATCTGAGAGCATAATGGTTGTCTGATTACACCCATATAGCTGTAACACTGAGAAAAACCAGCAGGCATCTCTCTCTCTCTCTCTCTCTCTCTCTTTTATTCACCCATCTTCATGATAGCTAAGTGCCAACTACATCCATTAAAGAAATTACAATTGCCCAGACACTTCTCTATTTTTTGCATGAAGAATCATCAACTAGTCCCTCCTAACTTCTTGCCTTTTTTGCTTTTCCCTCTATTCGAAGGGCAAGACTGGTCATTTGTAGGTTTTTTAAAAAACACACACGTGCCGAAAATGGTACTAATTAAACAGTAACTATGTCAAGGAAGACAGCAAAATATAAAAAGTATTTATATGGATAAAAATATAAAACTATTTTTAATGATAAAAATACGCATGGGACAGATATTCAGTTTGTGTGGATCAAACCATTTCCTGCGAAGTAAACAGAGCTTATGACGTTACGCCATCTGAGGACCCAACCCAATACAAGCAGCCCATGATTTTTTGATGGTAATCAAATATTATGAAACACATAAAATAGATCCAAAGGGAATGTTTTATATATTTTTTATTTTATCCAAAGGTTCTGGGGACCGGAAAAGACAAAAAAGAGTGTTTCAGGACTGAGGTTTCTGTTTGTTCAAGAAAGGCTCAATAAAAATAAAATGCTCATATCTTGTACTTTCTCCCTAGCTTTTTTGAGCATGGAAAGTACACACGCACTGTATATGCAAACCCAAGCTGCAACAAGTTGTGGTTTGTTCTAGCGTCCGTCTCTAACAAATATGTTGCAGTTAGTGGTAAGGATAAGGATGAAGAAATTTACCCTGATTTACTGGCATTGGTTTCCATCCCTGCTGTTCCCATGCTGGTACATTCTGTTTCAGAACAGTTTGTTACCTGACACCTAATTAGAGAAAATAGGCACACATAGGTGGTTATCCAAAGCCACAGACCTAAAACTAGGGCAGAACGCACTGGAATTATGCATCTGCATCCAATTTTAGGAAAGAAACAAGGGTGTTAACGAGGGTTTTTCACAGCTGTGTTGGGAATCCCAAAGATAGGATTGTAAAAGATAGGAGACATTCTCAGTAAAGTCACATGGCCATAAAACCTGCCATCTCCTTTAATGAAAAGGTGACCAGATCAACTCTTCAATTGCATATAAGAGAGGGCTTCAAACCACTGTCATTCATAGTCCCTAGGGTGACTAGATGTGCTGATTTCATAGGGCAATATTTGCGCCTTTTTCTCATGTAGGCGCCTATTACCTCTCACTCCATCTTGATTCTTCACACTTGCTATCTGATTGCTCTGACAAGCCCATACCAAAACCATAGACTCAAACAGTCTTCTAAAGATTGATATAGCTGCATGTGTGTGTGCATGTGGGTTGGTATCAGAGCCAAATTTCATAATAACCCCCATCTGTAACAGGACAATGCAAGATTTGGCATCTGTAGACCCCAAAGATGGCATGTTCAAAGTCTAAATTTCAGGCTAATTTGGGGCCATTACTGTACCTAGTCATGTGCTGTCTTGATCACTAATCCGTATTTTAAAAATACAGAAAAACAAACCAATGGTGGTAGACTTGGTCAAGCCCATTCGCCCTTCAGAACCGACAACAAAGTGGACAATTATTGTCTTGTATCTATGAGTCTGATGGAGACACATGTCCATAAGGTGCTTTTCTCTTACAAACACTGGAACCTGCAATGATTTACTGCCCCTCATCCCTCATAATCCTTCCCCTAATTATCCATAGGACAGTGAGGTACAGGAGAATGTTATATGTCTTTAAACATGGACAGAGCAAAGCTAAAAGTAAAAGCTATGAGACCAGGAGTCTCACGGCACATCCCTTTTTCTGAGCACTCTAACAAATGGGAGAATTTCAAGGCACATCGGGAGAGCAATAATATTCTACAATCAAGAAAGCAATAGGCTTGCCTGGAGAAGCTGGTTCATTCAAGTGTTGTATGACTTGGCAGGTTTGGGGACCTTTTCCTGCATGCTTGTCAACTTTGCTGGCAATACGTGGGTTGTCCAAGCCTGCACATCATGGGTTCTGTAGCCTTTGGATGGCTTTGTTCTGCATGCCAAATGTGGAACACCAGCCTAAGAAAACAGAGTTGGTGCTATCGTGCAACCTGGGAGGGATTTAGCCTCACTGTAAATGTTTCCAGTGAGCAGATGTCTGAATGTACAGTGATTGCTCACCCTGGGAGGTATTATTGTGGTTAACCTTCTCCTCCATTACCATCATATCAGCAGCAGAACGCTTGATTCAAGTTACATTGTCACATTGTTCTGTAGGGTTTACCTTTCAGTTCTGGCTGGAGAACAATGTTTTAGATTCCTGAATGTGAGAACAGAAATAATTTAAATCCATCCATGGAACAAGGCATTTTGACTTCAGAGAGGGGAAGGTTCTCTAGTGTGTCCTCTGTATCTGCAAGAAGTTCACAGAATATTCTTCTCCATTTCCCCCTCTATTGAATCCCTACATCTTCAAGGCATCCCACTACAAGGGGGTGGAGAAATGGCTAAAACTCATCGTAGAGCTTGCCAGTTTTGTTCCTTAATTATCTGGAAAGGTTAAGTAAAGTGATGCACTCAACTCCCACTTCCCTCATGCTGTGTCTTAGCTACAGGAGTGATAGACTGGGATCATAGGAATCAAATCAAAATATTTCACATGTGCAATACAGAACACTACCCATGTGGTCACCAACCTTTCAGAAGCTTTCAGAAACCCAAAGAGCTAAAGGTTCTCAGCACATGAATTTTCCTAAGCTCTTATATAGCAGAGCTTGGGCTACCAACCCAATTATCAGGCTGAGCCAACTTTGCCTCTTGACCATCTTTTCCTGTTCTCCAGTAAGAGGCACGAGTGATCAGTGGCAATTGTACTGCAGAGAATTGCTTTGCCTGCAACCTCCACATTCTAGTAGCCGATGCCTTTAATTTTAAAGGAACCTCTTGCTGTCCACCCATCAGACATTTCCAGAGAAAACTGATTGGGCAGAAGATTTCTGCTGAGGCATCCCATCCTTCCACCTCTCTTGCCTCCTTTTTCTAATGACAACTCTGTTAGCCAAGTATTCAAGTCTTCCTTTGTGATCTGCGTTTGTTCATCAGCCCGTGTAATGCTCCAGCCCCATGACTAGGGCTCTTAGGTGCCTATGTTAATACAGATAATAATAGTAATTGCCTTCTTGGGTTAATTTCAGCTGTCTTCTATTATAATTATGCTTTGTGAACCAGCACTGGCAATGAGCTTCTTGCCATACAGGATAGAGAGTACGCTATGGTCCCTTTCTGAAACAGGGGCAGGTCAGTTCCCCCTTAAAATGGTCATGTGGTTTTTTGTGGTGACCATGGAGCAGATTGTCCCCTGGAAGGGAATCGGTGCTGAAATACCTTGTCAGAGTAGGTGCTGATAGCTATGAGTGCTGTTCACAGCAAAAAATAACTTGACCCTGTTAACGGGGGACTGACCTGTCCCTGCTTTGAAAAAACTGGTTGGTCGTCCCTAAAATGATGATGTGAAATTAAACAATGACAGTTCCCCCAATGTCATATGACTTCTGGAAGTGTAGTAGCTCTTTAAACAGCTGCCCCAATATCCATCCAGGTGTCAGTTCCTTAGACGGGAAATTCTTTGGGCTGGGACTGTCTTTGTTTTTATATTTGTACTGCGCCTAGTGCAATGCAGTCCTGGTCCATGAATGCAGCTCCTCATCTACAATACAAATAATTAAGTAATTATTATGATCATGACAGTGCTGGTAACAGATCAGGAAATCAAATACCCGATCAGCAAAGAAAAAAAAGTATTTCTCTTCATTCCAACTCTAACATCTGAATGGAGAGCGCAGGTTTGCCATCATCCCCAGAAACATAGCTGGGTTTAATTACTGCTGTTTCTAGAATCATTCCAGTCTGCTGACTTTTATTGTGCGGTAACTGGAGAGACGACCCATGCATCATAGCACCAGGGGCAACCCCATGCTAGCTCTGCTCAGAATAGGTCTCACCGTGCAATGAGAATGAAGAAAAGGTATACTGAAATATATATGCGTCAGAAGCAGATTAAGATTGACAGGTGGGTGGTGAGTGACAGAGGGTTCTAAGAGCGATCTGATGTAGTTCTGCAATTGTGAAGCCTGACATGTAAATTGTAGGCAGACACGGGCTCATTCCAGGAGCTGCTTGCGGTTGGACACAGTTTTGATCATTTAAAAAAGAAGAAGAAGAAGAGGGGGGGAAAAATCAGATTGTTCTCGGAAATCAAGTTTAATGTAGAAATCTGGTTAGTATTAAACTGTAATCTGCAGTTTTCAAGTCTACTATTCCTCGAGGAAAACATTTCCTGTTTGAGGACTGTGAGTATTAAAGGCTCCCTTATTGCATCACTTCCTATGTCAGACCCAACCAGCCTTCAACAGGCATTAGAGTATTGATAATGTTAATTTCAAAATGATTGGTTTTTTAGGTTTTTTTTTTTTCCCAATCTGGGCACTATTCCAATCATATGGATCAATTTAACTTGAGAATAATCGGGACAAGCTGGTATTTTCTAGACTATAGCCAAATAGTATTTTAACAAGAATGGGAATATTGGAGGCACTCACCACTGAAATTCAATTCTATGAGCCAATAATGTTCGCAGAGCAAAATGATTACCATTAGTTGCAGCATCAGGTCACTTTATGTCATAAGGAGATTTTAGAGGTGGTATTCCATTTAATCCAACACATGGGGACGGATGTTGCAAAATATTAAACACTCTTAGAATGTTCTGCACCCAATTTCAGAATACTGAACAACAATAATAATAGACATCATGCATCTGGGGAGCTTAACTGTATTATATTATATTATATTATATTATATTATATTATCACAAATAAAGCAATTTGCTCGAGTCAATGAGAAAATAAACCTTATCCCCACTGTCATAAAAATATATACGCAAACAGTCTAACCACAAGGCTTATAAATCATAAGGGAAGGAGGAGGGAGTCTTGAACATCAACCCTGAAAGAGGCCACACATGAACTCTGCAAAATATTGATTGGAAAAGCTTTTTAGGACTGCATCGCTGGTTAGATGCAGAGGCGGCTTTTGAGGTAGGTGAAGCAGGTGCCAGCTTTGGCCCCCAAGCAGTAAGGGGCCCCTTCACCTACTTCAAAACCATGTCTGCTTCCCACCCTGCAGGATATGTGGCAGGGAGCTGGGCCCAGGGTCAGTGGTGGGACAGTCTTGGGGCCCCTGATGGAGTTCTGGGGCTGCAGGGGGCTGGCTGTGGGAACCTGGGGCTGTGGGGGTGGGGGGGGGTTTGGAGCCCCAGACTGGGTGCCAGGGCTGGGGGGGGGGAGGAGGGAGGAGGGTAGCCATGGGGAGCCCGGGCCATGGGGAGGGTTGGGGTTCGCAGTGGAGAGCTGGGGCTGCAGGGGGGTTTCAGAGCCATCAGTGGGGGGTCTGTTGGGGGCCCCACAATGGACCTTTACCTAGGGCCCCAGATTGCCTAAGGCCATCTCTGGTTAGAGGAGGCCCTCAGTCTATTTTCCCTTTGTTATATCAGACCTAAGGAAACTGAGATGGTCCCCAGTTTCAATGAGCAGAGAAAGACAGGTGGGTTTTTGAGGAACTGATCCTGTCTGGTGGGGTGGCATAGAGGAGCAAAACTCACAGGTCTTGGCTCTTTTCTTGTCTATACTGGTGTGATTCTTCTGATGTCAACCAACTGAACAACACAGATGGAATGTAATTTCTGATGTATTAAATACACTCACAGCTTCAAAGCAGCCATTGATTGGCTTATACTTGAGTACCACTTGCAGGTTAGCAAAAAAAAAAAAAAAAGAGAGAGAGAGAGAGAGAGAGAGAGAGAGAGAGAGAGAGTTTCTGCAAAAAATGTTGAACATATTTTCTCACTATTCCCAATGTCTCATTTTTTAAATGTCTCATTATGAGTTTTTTCTGAGCTTCCTGTAAAATATTTAGAAACAAAACATTTAATTTCTTCTGAAATATTCTTGAATCTGATGAATAATAATAATAACAAAAGACTAAGTTTTTGGTTTTAAGGACTTCGGGGTTTGTTTGTTTTCCCTCCTTTCTCTCTCCTTTCCTTTCCTTCTTTTCTTACTCCCTTCTCCAGGAAAGAGGAAAAGGAAAACAGAATTTTCCTTCCGTTCTCTTCTTTTTTAAGCCCCCATTCCCCCACAAAAAACAAAAAAACCAAAAAACCAACCAACCAACCCCCCCACCCTAAAAACAAATTTTAATTTTGATGCCCTTTGATTTGAATCCAAATTTAAAATGTCCGTTTCAAAAAGATAGGAAAAGAATAATTCCATTTCAAATTCTTTTATCAAAAATTCATTCATGGTCACCAGAATAAAATGCTATTAAAAATACGTTCCTTCCTTGCCTTCTTTTAGAAAGCTCATCTTAGATTTTACATCCAGTTTTATGGCCTCTTTAGTCAACCTCTGTTCCAGCTGACATGTCCACAGATGAAGGAGGCAAATATAATACTGTAGATGAGGTTGCAGTCCTGATTTCAACTTGCTCCATTTCTAGACCTCATTCTTTATTACTTGCAATGTGGACTCCTTTGAAAAAGATTCTTGGTTTCACACCATGGCCATCAAATGCTGAATACAAGACAATTAATTAAATGGATTTAGTCTCCAGTATCCTCTTTCCGAGAACAAACCATGTTACTGAGTGTAGTTAGATAAGAAGACTTGTTTTCTAAATTATACCTTAGCTTCAAGAATACAGAACTATGGAAACCAAATTGTTGTAAGCAGAAGAGAGGCAACTCAACTATTTGTTTTACTAAATGCTTTCTTCTTAGAAAAAGATACTGTTGATTATTATGGAGATACCAAGTGCCTTTTCATTTTTAATCAATAATACACTTTGCTACAGGACAGAGCTCTTTAAACTGCAAGCTGTTATTAAATTGGATTGTGCTTGTGGCTGAATGGACAGATCACAGAGATAATTAACTGAACTTTGAATGAGTATTTTCCATGAAGGTAACTACTGTGTGCATATTTCAGTCCCATACTGTGTTTCCCTAAGTCATGGTAAATCCAACATGAAGCAATGTTGGAATTCAGTGGGGACACATAGGCATTATCTCCTGCAGTACTGGGAAATGTTAAATAGATTTCACAGCAATGGGATTTAGCAATGTATTAGCACTCCCAGTTACCACCTTATTCTAGAAATTGAATACCATACCTTGGCACGGTCTTTTTAGGTGTCAGTTAACACAGGC
This sequence comes from Pelusios castaneus, assembly GCA_007922175.1. Lineage (NCBI taxonomy): Eukaryota > Metazoa > Chordata > Testudines > Pelomedusidae > Pelusios > Pelusios castaneus. The sequence continues at coordinate 8,176,030 of ML685805.1, read as the reverse complement.
TTACCTTTAAGAATGTTTAAATTCACTTTGTTCAGCAAAGCATTTAAGCATGGGTTTAACTTTAATTGTGTGCATTAATCAGAGCCTTAATGAAAACATCTTGCTGACAACATCTTGCTGTATGCTGAACTTCTTCAAGCCCTATTAACTTCAGTGATGCTCAGCTCCAGGCAGAATCTAACCCCAAATATTGATTTTATTAAGCGACTTTAGATTTACAGGGCAAATTCTGTTCTTTACAGCAACAGTATAATGTCACTGAATTCACTTTTGGGAACTGGGCATTGATCCTGTATCATTAAAATCAATGAGCGTTTTGCCATTGACTTCAATGAGAATCAGATAATCACCTAAGAGTATAATTTCATGCAGTAGGTTGAACAGTTATATAAGAAGATATGTATCTATGGTAGGTATTAAAGCCCAGAAAATATGTTCTCATTAGTCAGTTGGTATTTACAACAGCTCTTTTAATTAAAAATGAATTAAATATCAGCCAGAATGGTAATCCGACAGCAAAATATGATATGCATTCTAAATATACACACTTGTTTTCAGTAAAATACATGGCAAAGGTATTTCTAACATATTCAGCAATGCGTAAGCCATATGTTAAATATTACAAAATTGGTCAATTTTCATGCTGGCTAAAATATGTGGTGCAGCACATTATATTTAAATGTATTGTGTCATACCATATGATTTAAATATAATGGAAATTGGTCAATTTTTGTTATACTGTGAATATACTGCACTATGCATATATTATCCTCGTGCAAGGCAATTTACAAAAGAAATAACAAATGTGCAGAGATGGTTTTTGGTTTTTTCGGGTTTTTTTTAAGGTTAATGGAGGAAAAATCAACAACCTCCCCAAACAAACAAACAAACAAACAAACAAACAAACAAACAACCCCCCCCCCACTTCTGTTATGTGTGTAAAGAGAATGGGATTTATTTTCTCATACCTATGCTGGTGCGCTATGGATGACAATGGGCCAAATTCTTCGCTGCCCTAACTCCACTGACTTCAGAGTTTAGCCCAGTAAAACTGAGTCTCCTCTCATTCACCTTGGTCACATTCAATATGACTCCACTGAAGAAAGCAAGCTTGGGCTCTCTTGTTGCTCGCACAGGAGCATATTGCAAAATAATGCCATTGAAATAAGGAGAGTTGCACTCTGTAAAAAGCTCCGCACGTGGAATCAAAGTCAGACCTTAGTGTTGAGTGGAATCATTCTCTGTTTATACCATTTTTAAATAAACACTCGGGGCCAGAGCCTCAACTGCTGTAAATCTACATAATTCCATTGATTTCTCCAGATAAGAATCTGGCCATAGATCCACAGATCTCTCTGTGTTATTCTGGATTTACAATGGTGCAAAAGAGACCAGACTTTAGCCCTCTGTCTGACTTTCTCTCTCTGCTTAACACCGGACAAATGTACAAAATAAATCATGTTTCCAGTTTAGCCTCCTGTGTTTCATCTTGTAAAGAAACTTTTGCAAACTAGCATAGAACAACAACATCCACTGGCAATAAGAACGGCGAGAAAGCAGCTCATTTTTCAAGGGCTTTCCAGTCTGTTTTTTTCCCTTTGGCTCCATCCAGGAGCCAGTGTTACAGACTTACCAATAGTTTCATAATTATATGATCTGAATTTTCATAATTTGTAAACACAGTAAAATAGCCAGGAGACATAGGGTGTTCAGTCAAAAGTCAGTGAGGGGGGAAGGGAGAGGAAAGATTCTTTAAGTGACTTGGGAAATCTGGGAAGGTGCCCATAACAGTTAAGAGATCAGACTCATGATTTTTCTCATGGTGTCACTACAACACGTAACTGCCATGTTTTCTTTCTTGACTCAGCGATGCTCTGATGCTACTCCAGAAGGAGGACCGGCTGCTCCCATGTCCCTGGTTTTCAGCCGTTTCCTTCACCAAAGGGAGGAGGACAAAACTTCATTTTGATATACATATGAATATGATTCCCCGCCCCTGGTATATCAAAAGAATCTGATTGGGAGAAGCTGTCTCCCTTGTGTGAATTTCAGGATTTTACTGGTTGTTCCATGCTTCTGGCTAGGGTGGCATCAAACAGTGCGATTAGAGGGGATTAGATGGCCAGTAGGGGAAGGGAATAACTATTTTTCAAATTTGTCAGCCACACACATCGTACTTTTTATTTTGTACTGGATCTGTTAGCCCCTAACCGAAAATTATAGGCCCGAGTCTTTAGTTCTCTGCACCTTACACCATCATTTACGCCACTGCAAAGTAGCTGTAACATGTTGTCAACTCAAAATTGGAACCTCCTCAACTTCCCCACCCTTGAGAAAAGCAGAGTTGGTTGGGAATGTTTTGATGAAAAGATTTTGAATCAAGAAATGGTGGTCATCCAAACCAAAACTTTTCACCAAAAAGGCTTGGTTTCCAGGAAGCTCTCAAATGGAAAAATAATTGGAAAAAAAAAATCAAATAGTTGAAATATCCTATTTTGACATTTTTTAAATGATTTCTTTTTCAGGTTTTTGGTCCAAAATGCCTTTTGGGTTTAAAATTTAGGCTAATGAGAGTACAAGTGGTTCAAAATGGAAACAAAACCTAACAACTGATGCAAAACAATTATTTTTGTATGTTCAGTTTGTGAAAAGCTTCAGGGGTTCCACTTTCCACCCCAATTTGGGAAACAAAACATTTTTCAGAATTTCAAAAATTTTAATGGGACAAGAAACCCAGAGAAAACTACAATGGAATAGTCAACAGCTGGGACTGATCAGTGCTTAATTTTAACACCACATTCCCAAAACAACATAAAGACCCTCTGCACTAAACAGGGACACAAGAGCAGTACTGATTCACTGGAGACAGGAGGAACACGACAGAGCGGAGCATTAACATCATCTGAGTTTTACCTCGTGGTCTCCTATCTAAGTACTGAAGACCCGCTGATCCTACTTAGCTAGGATGACAGCAGGAGGTGATATAGCTGCAGTGGAGGAGGGAGTAAAAACACTTTCTTTCAGGAAACCGAAACTCTCCATCAAAAATTAAGAATTTTGAGAATTGTGAAACTTCTCTTGACCCATCCAGGGACAATGGCTTTTACAGGGCTTGAGGTCGAGATTTATTATTTAGAAAGACCATCCAGCACTGAGGAAATTGGCTACCCCAGGGCTACCCTAACTTTTAACTTGATCTCAACACTGCCAAATCAGCCCAGGCTTCACATTACAAAAGTGCCAAATCTTGATCTCATCCATCACCTTCCTCTTGTCCACCTTGGGGTGAAGTCCTGAGAAGAAGGGTAAGTTTCTGAAATGTGGAAAACATGTATATTGTTTGCTGATGTTATTGTGATAGGAAACTTCAGAGAGGAGGTCAAATTGTACCCTGATGGTGAGACGCACCAAGCAACTTATGGATCTTTCCATTCTGATCTTTTAAAAAAAGGTTTAAAGACTTCAAGGTTCAGAGAATCCACTAGGAAGTGATGTGTGCCCCGTGCTGTAGAGGATGGCGAAAAAAACCCAGGGCCTCTGTCAATATCCCCTGGAGGGAAATTCCTTCCTGACCCCAAAGACAGTGATCAGTTAAACCCTGAGCATGTGGGTAAGACTCACCAGCCAGACATCCAAGAAAGAATTCTCTGTATTAACGCAGAACCCAATCCATCTAACTTCCCTTCTCCGGTCATTAGTGTATTTACCATTGGTTGTCAAAGATCGGTTAAGTGCCAAATTAGGCTGTCCCATCATACCATCCCCTCTGTAAACTTATCTGGATCAGTTTTGAAAGCCGGCTTATATTTTTGCCCCCTCTGCTCACTTTGGAAGACTATTCTAGAACTTCACTCTTCTGATCATTAGCAACCTGCATCTAATTTCACATCTGAACTTCCTGTTGGCCAGTTTAGATCCATCTGTTCTTGTGTCCACATTGGGGCTGAACCTAAATAACTCTTCTCCCTCCCTGGCATTTAACCCTCTGATGTGTTTATAGAGAGCGCACAGATCTCCCTTTGTGTTCTGGCAATCCCAAATCTTTGTATAACTCTACTAATGTGTCTTCCTCCTGACCTACGGAAATTTTGTTCCATGCCAGACCTGCCCCCAAACCTTCTCCCACTAGGTGTGTTAAGACACTCCAGGCCTGACGCCTGATCCACAGCAAGCATCGTCTTCCATACCTGAGATCCCCATAGAGGACTGCCATCCTGGACTCCATCACCACCTGATATTCAAGTCCCATGTCTCTCTTAAAACTGACACTGCCAAGTGGGCCGTCCTACCTGTATACTTCAACTCCAACATGGAAGGACCATATACAACAGTGACTCCCGACCGGAGGCCAAGAGTGGCCCACAGGGGCTTTCAAACTGGCCCATCACTCCCCTCCAACTGGCTACAGAAGGGAAATGCCGCCTAAGCACCAGGCAGAGCGCATTTCTGCAGGGCTAAAAGACTGGGGTAGGCTCTTTGCTGCAGGCAAGGAGACGAGAGATTAGCACTCCCCTCCTCCTGGCTGTGGCAGAGAGCGCATCACAGTGCTCTACCAGGGTCCTTAGATGCTGCGGTCCCAGAAGAAGGGATCACTGATCTTCCATCCCCCTGGCTTTAGAAGGGACTCACTGCCTAGGGACCCAGCTGGAGTGCACAGGGCTACAGGATGCGTGTGTTTTCCCTGCTGCAGCCAGCGGGATGGGAGAGTCTCCTCATTGAATTCCTTCTGTCTGGCTGTGGGGAGGGAAGGGACTGCTGGCAGAGACTGGTGCCTGTTCCAAGTGGTAAATATCTGTGACCCCGGAGTCAAAAACCTTGGGAACCAGTGATATACAGAGTTTGAAGGAGATTACCATCTCCAGGACCAACCAGTTCTTGGATTAGCCTCATGTGGATACGCATCCCCTGGGAGAGGCATGGCTATACACTAATTCATTTCACATAGCCCGCCCGAGAGCTATTAATTGATAATGGCTTTTAGATGATATCCACCTAGGTAGCAACTGATCATCTGACACAGAGGTGCAAGATTCCACAGGCCTATTGCTTGAGTTACCCAGACATTACAAAATTAAGAAAAGATCCCAACTTCTCTATGGTTTCTGTAAAAAGCTGTTCTAATGCAGGGCCACCATTCTGCTGCTATTTACAAACCTACTCCGTATACTACAGAGTGTTAGGTGCATATTGATTCAATACTCTTTCCCCCCCACACCCATTTCTGAGCCTATTTGACCATTATAGATTGCTTCAGCATTTTTTTTTGAAGGAATGTGAAATAATTTGGCCCAATTATGGTATGAAACCCGATGTCCTGTTTTGTTCTGAATTTTCTTTAAATGAAAGATAAATGGCAGATAATGACTCACTCATCTCAATCCGCCTAAGTAAGGCCTGCAATCAAGTCATATTGCAAAGGCATTTAAGGTATGCTGTGCTGAAGAAAAGTGCTTGTCAAGAAGGATAGAGAACAAAGGGTACCTGAAGGTTAGTAAATATTTTTCATGGGTTCTGTAAGCTGCGGTTTCCTTTATAGGGGGTGTATACACTTTCAGCTTTCTAACTCCTCTGTCAGACACTCAACTATACAAGGGACTGATTAGTTGAACTTCCTACTTGAGGGCTATTGTTGTAGGTATGGTTTTAATATACCCACAGTTCTTGGCGCTGACATTCGTTTTCTGACTCCAGGAAATCTTGAGCTGTTTATTGATTCAAGGGAAGAAATAGAATACTGAGATGGAGCTAATTGGCAGGATGCACAATCCACCAGTCACCTAAATAAGTATTTCCATTAATTGGGAGCTGGCTTTGCAGTTAAAAACTGCCTATTCTAATATCAATAGTTTCTTGACAGTTCTTTTCGCTAGGTTAAATTTTCCATGTACACAACCGGACAGATCTTTAAGTATAAGTTTGCCAGATAGAGTACTACCATCATCCTGTGAGATTCACAGAGCCACTCAAACTTGGCCCAGTTAAGGGTATTACCCTAAACTGGACAAGCTGAGAGTGACTTTCTAGGAGCATATAGGCCATACCTAAACAGTATAAAGCAGAGTAAGGGCTGATCTATACTACCTTGAGTATCTCCCTCCAATTGCCTGCTTTCTACTTATTGTGCTGTCTTCAGTAGCCCAAGCAGGAGGGAAACCCTTTCCCTCCAAATCAGGGCTACTCCTTCTGCAGGAGTGGGTCTTCCAGCATTGGCTTCCTGATTGGCTAAGCAGGTCTTCACAGATCCAATCAGTTGATCAGTGAGATTGATCTGACCATGGCGGACAGTAAAGGCAAGCCCTAAATGTCAATTTTTGGGCACAGGAATACATTGCAGAGGCTACAGTTCCCAGCAGTAAAAGCTACATCTTTTTCCAAGCATCCTTCTGTAGCCGATAAAGTCTGATGTGTCCCTGAAGACTAACGGGGATATACCATTGTCCTACATCATTACTGACTGTACAGTTTCCCACAAGACATTGCAAGCCCATAACTGTTTAAGGAATGGTTTTCCACATATTTGGGTTCTATACGGCCTTTTTTTTCTTGGCCTTCCATGAATGGATATATATTGGGTTTGCTGACATAGCTCTGTCGATGTCAGTGGAATTATGACAGAGGATTGGACCCATGCCTACCTTTTCTTTCACATATCAGGTAGTCTGGAAAATGCAGGCTTCCCAAGTGCCTTGAGAAGAAATAGCACTAGAGATGGAGGAGAGTGCAAGGCTCATAATCATTTCTTCTTTGAAAAGACACAGGCCTAAGTTACCTACATGAGAGATCCAACATTGGCAAGAGAAACTGACCCAGCAATATCTCAAAAACTCTTCTCCTAATGAAAAATAACTTCCTTCTTCCCTGCATCTCATTTTACAATCAATTAGATAGGAAATCAGATCTGCTTTCTCCACTGCTCTGATTTCTAGTGACAGCTTAACATTAGAAACATTTTATTTGGGCCTCAGAGAGTCTCAACAAGCCAACAGCACTCCCCACAATTTGAAACATCCAGAGTGACTTTGAAGAATCTCCCAGAGTAGTGGAGCAGCAAAAGCCAATTGAGCCGCAAACTGGAGAGTGGAGAAGTTCACAAGCAAAATCATGGGGAGAACAAAACAAGTGGTTCCCTGAGTTAAGCGATAAGGCTGACCTTGGTATGAACTTAGGGCATCATGATGCAATGAATATCTCATGTCCTCTGACAAACAACGGGCTGGATTCTCTGCTGATGTAAATCAATATAAGAATGCTTCGATTTCAGCGGAGCTACACTGAATTAAAGCACCTAAATTTCTGGCCCATTTGCTCTAGTGCAAGGATTTTACTCATCCAGTAATAAATGCTTGCCGGATTAGGCCCTTGACAGGTAGCCAGGCGGATTAGCTCATCTGAAGAGATGTTACAAATCAAATTAAAAATCAAAATACTGCATCTTTTTTAGAAACCTTGGAACACTTCCAGAAGTGGAGAAAACATGCCCCAGCTCCTTTGATCTCGAGTCTTTCTTGGAATAAAAGAGTAGAAAAGAAAGTGCTCAGTAAAAGAAACAAAATAAGAATCCAAGTGAGACCAACATCAACATGCAACTTCGATTAGCTAACACCTGTTTCTGTTCAACAGCTAAAAACAGTACACATGAAGAAAAAGTTTCAGCTTGTGCAGAATGTCCAGTCTGTGAGACTGGTTCCTGAAAAGGTGAGAGTTGATGTGCAAAATGTGCACTTAAACAACTATTTACAGTAGAGGGTCAAATTCTGCCCATACCTGCAACTCCCTGGGGAAGTAAATGGGCCAGTTCCCAGGCTGTAGCTCCATTGACTTACACTTGCTAGTGATATGTGGCATAAGATTTCAATTTATTATATAAAGACGAATCTGGGACCTGAGTAACTAAATACAGGATCTGGGGACTATGACTCAGTTCCATGACTAGTAAAAATCCATTGACATCAGTAGAGCTCCATCTACTTACATCTGCTGACGATCTGGCCCATTAAAACGTGTTTTTAAGTGGTAATGTGTAAGAGCATGTATAAAATATTTTCTATTGCATCTCTTGGATGTACGTACACATTGTTGCGAAAGAAGGAAAAATCTCTAAGGTACATAGAGTTATCTTTGTTATAAACTAAGGATAAACACATCACTGGGATGTAATGGCCTGTCTAATCCTGTTATTTTTCCCCACTACGGAAGTCCTCTATTATTTACCGTTTAATATTTTATAAGTTTGCACTGCAATTTACCTATCACAAAGGCTGGCAGAAAGGGAAAGGAGTTAACTGACTGTGAAAAGGTGGGGAGTGCCTCTTTAATCTCTCTGCAGGTCTCTCTGTGGCTGTGAAAAAGCAAATCCTGGTGGCTGTTGCTGATTGATGTGGGATTGTGTATCGCAAGACACCTATGAGCCAATCAGCAGTCCAGGATCTACGTCACACCTCCGAAAGTTAAGCAACAGCATTAAACTGAATGAGATAAAAGTTCTAATCTATTAGCTATAAAACTTGGCCAAGAGAATGTTTTGGTGTGGTGTGAGTCACCCATTAGAAGATAAACAGGTAAACTCCTCTTTTTCCTCCTATTCTTATTACTTGTAAATCTAGTTTCGAGAAACCCATTTCTATTGCCTTAACAATAAAATTTGGGAACATGTAATGTATGAAATCCGAAAGATAACCCGGAAACGTTCAGAGGTCCTCAGAAGGAAAGAATATATACATTCATTCACACATGAATTTATCGGGCATTTTCAGCAAATAGCCTTTTCATCAAAAAATAGTGCTTCATGGGGAAAAAATATTTTCAACAAAATTTTTTTGGGTTTACATTGAATAATCTAGAGTGGGAGGTTTTTTTTCAGTTTTCAGCAATCAACACACAAATCTTTCTGTTTAAAACTGAAACTTTTTTTTTTTTTTTTGGTCATTTAAAAAAAAAAATCTGTTTTGGTTGTCCTCAAAAAACTTTTAGGTTTTCAGGGCTTTGTTTGTTTCTTTGTTTGTTTTTTGTTTTGAGAGAAAATGACTTTGTAGGGGAAAAAGAGCATCTTACATATAAACACATATCTGATAAATATTGTACTCTGAACAGCTCTTTGATGACACTTTTCTTTATCTGTTACAGTCACTTCCACCATTATTAATATAAATGACTATAAACTCAGATAAATAGGTAGGCATGCTATTTATACTGAAGGAGTCCAAAGAACTTTACAAACTATTTCATAAAAAGAAGCATGTGGTAGAGATAAAATCATTAGGTCAGATTCTCCGGCATACCCAGTTCCCACTTAGACTTGTGGGACCCATGTACCTGGTTGTAGGACCTTGCAGAAATGGGGTGTTAAAACTCATGCTTTCTCCTGCTTCTCAGTTTCCTTTTTCCTCGGTTCCCCAGCTGAGACCTGCCCCCCCGGAATTCTGAAAGTCATCCTCTTTTGCTGTGTCTTACCCCTGTACTCTGCTTGTCCCCCTAGCTTGGGACCACAGGACCCTGGCACCCCATCCCTTTCCAGTGCTTAACACTCCAGCTCTGAATGGCACCACAGAATTACAGAAGTCCTCTTAAATAAAAGAACAACAGTAATAGGAATGACAAATACTTCTTTATAGGCATTGGGCCCAGAGGCCCCCAAATGTCTTAACAGAAACAACTAAAAATCAAAATTACTATAAATAAAGGCAATAAGCCTGTAAAAAAAAATCCCAAGCCCCCTTCAAGCACTCCTACCACTTAATTCCATCTGTCAATAGACAGCTGCACTGTGGGGATTGGTCAGCATCTTTCTTTATTTTTCTAGGCATCTTGGCTGCGTGGAGCCCATGAAATGACTCAGAGCTGCAAGAAGTGAGTTTTGAAAGTTACTCTCTGTGGCGGCTGCCTGTTTGCTTTTCTCTTGACCTCCTCGCTCCGATCTTGCTGGTGTTGCAAAAACTAACCGGTGGGTTGGATCCAAAAGAGTGAAACGACAGCTGCTTCAGATGCTCCCATTTTTACCAAAAAGTTCTTCGTGCTTCCTCTTTGCGCTCCCGGCAACGTTTCCAAAACAAAATTGCCACTGAGACTGAAAAAACACAGAGCCACACTGAGCTGGGGCGTGAGCTTAAAGTCAGTGACAACTGCAGGAGAATCTAAGTGACACATACTTGTGAAAGGGGCCTCAATTCTCCAGTGTCTGGTGAGTGTCACTAAGTGGGTGGGTGTTCGTTGCTCCTCAGTCATGGGTTCTGGCTAGTTTAGCGCAATGCCAGGATGCTCTATGCCTGGCTGGGTTTATCCCCCATCTAGCTGAGGATGCACCCAGCTCAGGATAGGTGGCATAGGAATATGTTAATTGGGCTGTATCCCAACTGGGGAGGTCTGATTGCTTCCTAGATCCTTTGCATCATGGGAATGTTGCAAAAAGACCAGAGTAGGGCAGCATTGAGCCTATATGGTGCAAAGTGACAGTGCGAGCTGTCCCCATGGCAATTTGCCTTGACCATGAGTGGGATGTTCCACTTCTGGGTCCGTCACAGCAGACATGAGAAGCCATTTGGTTTATTATTGCCACTTCAATGAAAGTGAATCGGTGGCCAGAGTCATCAAACTTTCAAAATATTCAGCATTTAACATGGAAATGCACAAGTGGTCTGTACGAGTAGAGGCAACTGTGTAGTCATGCGCTGGGCTCAGAATATTTATTAACAAGTCCAGACAGTTTTCGCTCTCTCCCTGTGAATATACAGCCCTCAGAAATGTGAAGAACATAATCCAGTCTAGCACATTTGATTTCTATTCCCAGCACCCATGTGTTCTTAATGATCTTTGATCATTTGCAAGCTCAGCTCATTAGAAGAGAAATCAGCAAATCTTTAGCTAAATTGCCATAATGACTTGTGACTATCCCATAATATACTTTATTGCCATCTCTGAAGGGATGAAGCAAGTCAGTTAAAATTGGTTGGGGGCTTTCGAGTGGATCAGTGGAGAAAAATTGCAGACACCTGGGCGGTGCAAATTACCTATGAACTTCTTTTACAGCCTCAATTGATGCCAGATGAAAGTTGCTTGGATTATCTAGATAGCCTGTTGCAGGTGATGGTTTATAATGGCAATTGAGATAAGGCTGTGAGAGTTAGGGAGAAAAAAAAACCATGACGGCAGTTCAGAAGTTCAGACAGATAACTGTTTACTTTTTAATACTGTGACAACTTATCTTGAACAACTAATTCTGTAGTCAGAGAGAGAAGAAACAAACAAGCTACAAGTTAAAATTCTTTTATTTCCTTGATACTATTTTTGCTGATTAAAATGCACAACCAGAGATCTTCTGCAATTGCAGTATCAATCATCATTACCCACATTATTTTTCTTTTTGTAAGGCCATGCCTGTGGGTATCAAACTCCTGACAAATGAGATGTAACTATGGAATGTAGTTTTATATTATGCTTTTCATGGTCATAGAAATCAGCTACATGCTAGAGAGCTAGGTACCAGTGGTGAAATGGTTAGAGGCAAATCTTTCTGCTTTTCTTTTTTGTAAAAAAACCCAGAAAATTCAGAAAGAAATAAAAATTTCCCTGCAATTTTTTTCTTTGAAAACAAAATGCTGTTACTTTCCCCATTTACCCCCCAAATCAAGCTGAGAAGTTTTGATCAACTCTAAAAATTACCTGAACAAAATGCAATGCAATCGTTCTCACTATGCTGAACTTGTTAGGTGCCAGCAATCTGCCTGCTGGTTAATAAAGAGCTCTTTATCTAAAAAGGGTGTAACAAGAACTAAATGGCGGACACATTCAAATGAGAAATAAGGCATGGAGTTTTAATAGTGAGAGTGACTAACTGCTAGTACAAGCTAGTAAAGGAAGTGGTATATTCTTTAGGTGACATCACATCCAGACTAGATCCTTTGCTGGAAGAGACGCTATTGTCACACGCAAGTTATGGAGCTCAACACAGGAGTACTGGCATGAAATCCTGTGGCCTGGGTTACGCTGGAGGTCAGATTAGATGATCTGTTGGTCTTCTCTGGTGTTGAAATCTATTAAACAATCACATCTAAAAGCTACCTCTTGGAAGTGGTATTTTCAGCAACGATGTGAAACCATCCGATTTTACTGTAAGCCTGATTTATAAATAATAATAAAAGGTTTGAGCTTCTCCGATGAAAACACCATGAGAATTGCACCATGCACTACAAATAATAATTAATTCCTGCAATACTACTCTTTTTTTTAAACAGCTGGGTAAACTGAGGCACACAGACGTCATGAGAGCTGTCCAAGGTCACAGAGTGAGCCTTCAGTAGAGTGGGGAGTAGAAACATGGAGTCATGATTCCCAGACTTCTGTTTTCGCCAGTAGATCTCACATCCAACACTTTTATTTAATGAACTATACATACGTAGCACAGCACATTACAAATGGGAAGGCACCTCTTCTGAGTGATTTACGCCACAGAGGCTGACAGCTAGAGGGAAGTATGCGGAAGAGATGCATGTTTGAAATGTCTCAGTACTATAATCTGAGCCATGGAGGACAGAGAGTCAGTTCTGAAGACAGAGGCAGAAAATGAGGTGTAAATTTTCAGTTGCAACTGCTTTTTTTCCCAAGCCAAACTGGACAGAGTGTCCACTATGGTCCTCATTACTGTTATATCTGGTCACATCATATCACAACACTTCTCTGAGGAATGGAAGTACTATCCCCATTGTTAGAGCACTGTGTGGTTACAAAGATGTGGATCCACATCCGATCTGCATCTGCAAGAAATGGTCCGCGGATATCCGTGTTGTATCTGTGGATGTGGATACAATGCAGATGTCCATGTATTTGCAGGGCTCTAGCCCTGCACAGATAAAAATATGTGCATCTATATCCGATCTGCATCTGCAAGAAAGGGTCTGAGAATATCTGCATTGTATCCGTGGATGCGGATATCTGCAGATATAATGCGGATATCTGCGGATTTGCAGGGCCCATTGTATAGGTGGGGAACTGAGGCACAGTGAGATGAAGTAACATGCCTGCAGAAAATCTGTGTGTAAACAGGGAATGGAATCCAGGTCTCCCTGTCCTGGTCCTCTCATCTTAGAGTTTATTCAGCATTTTACAAGAGCAAGTTAAGGTTTCTGCAGTCAGCTGTCTCTTTTTTTTTCTTATTCTTTTATGTCAACCTCATTCGGGCATGCTTCTTATCCTTGCACTTGTTATAAGAGGGTTTAAACATCCCAGGGCTGTTACAGTCTTTGGAAATGTGAATTGGCTGCAGCTCCTGAGGACTCAGTAGGTCATTAACCTCTTATATGAACTGTCTGCATATCTTGGTTAACGCCTCTGAAAGATGGCTCCGATAACACAATGATGAGTTAAGTATAAATGCAGATAGGCAGACCGAAATTGCATAACCAGCATGCTATGCTGGCCCCTGAGAATGTCATATGACTGCCGGGTGGAATGAGATGGTACAGGAGATAAATCCTACTTCTTCTCTGGGGTTGGATGGCAATTAGTGTTAACAGATTATTTTGAACATTTCAAGTGCTATAAATATACCCCATCGTTTTCAGACCCACAGCCTACTATGTTATTGATGAATACTCCTCTTAGATGCCCAGCTCTTCTTGTTCCAGATCTTCAGACCCAACTTACATTAGTGAAGGCTTCAGGATCAGGCCCTGAAGTGGCTGTTGAATCAAACAATCTCTTTTTCTGGTTGAATGAAAGATCAGAAACTTCATTCTTTAATTCGCCATACGCAGTACAACTCTTGGCAAGAGTCAACTACTCAAGCACTCAAGAACCTTAAGTTGGTTTCTCTAGTTTATCAATATTAATTCCTCACATTTTTGATCATCACATTCATACTCATGAAAAATTGTACACATTAAGATCACACCAGTGAGCTCTCTCCTTCCCAGCCAAAGGCTATCAGGTAATACATAAAACAGGCTTCAATAATTAGATGAAATTATTACTATTATTTTCATCCCAGCCAGTATCGTGTGACCCACCACCTATGAAGGGGCTATTGATTTATTATTATATTATGTCACGGGTAAAAATTAGAGCCACCTTTGATTCACTAGTTACCAGCCTGTGAGACATCAATGTAGACTTTACTACACCAGTGATGAACAGGTATAACATTTCTATGACAAATTCTGTCACATATGATGAAGACAACTCCTGTTTCTGTTTCCCCTGATATCAAAGCGGTGTTGCTGCTCATTAAATTTCTTTTTCTTTCTTTCTTTCTTTCTTTCTTAGTCAGGTGATAATGACAGATATTTTCAAAAGGACTGTAGCTGCTCACTCTCAATGGAATTTTTGGGTGTAGTAGAAAAACAGATGGGCTAACCTTGATATCCCAAGTTGTTGAAAGAGGAGATTTTCAAACCAATTTTTTTTCTGAGGACCAGAAATTAGCTAGCTGCCCATCATAGTTGAGGCCTCAGAGGAAGCTCTTTGTTCTGAATTCTTCACATTGTCACATCCTGGAAACTGTGGCACAGATATACCAATGGCCCTGATTTTCAAATATATATCTACATGATTAATTTTACTCATGTGAGCAATTCCGTTGTAGGAGCTGAGCCAATCTGTAGGTATGCATGTATATTCATGCATGTATACCTATGCCTCCATGTGTACACCATATATACATATTCAGAATGAAAGAGAAGAGAGAGAGAGAATCAATGACTTGATGCATATTTGTTTTGAAATTTGCTGTGGAAACATAACATATCAGCTCAAGTAACTCCTTTCTTTTTGGCAGTTGCAGCTCTTCTTGAAATAAACAGGTAAGCTACAGGCTTCTGCGGGATTTTTCAAACCACTTGTCCCTCAGTCATTTTTCCATTTCCAGCTTCTACACTGTATGAAACAACTTAACTGATATTTATGTTCTTGCATAGTTGGCAGCTTGACTCTGTGTTCATAATGGGATATGTTTTTTTGAGGTGGGGGGAGAAATTTCCACTCATTTTGTATAATTACGATATAGAAAATATTTGTAGATCTTGTTTTTGCACCGTAACTAACGTGCTGTTCAATCTTGACTCCTACGTGAGCCTGACACATTTGCAGTAATGGGAATTGCTGCGTGTGCAGAGTAGAATATTTACACTCTGCTCCCTTTTTGGTGACATCGTTCAACAGACACGAATAACTGCAGCTTTAAGGGCTGATTTTCATCACTCGGCTTGTTTAGGTTTCCCTGTATCCAATAAAACCAAACCCAAACCAAAAGAGGAACAACAAAAAAATGCAATTCACCTAGGCACTTGGGGAACAGGGGCAATTGTTACAAAAATGAGGGAATTAAGAAAAGCAAGTAAAACAGAAATCAAGAAGAGATTAAAAATAGGAGGCTTACTCCTCAAGGTGCCATAAACTGGCACTGAAATCAATCGTGCTGTGCTGATTTACACCACCTGATTACACCAGCTGAAGAACTTGGCTCCCAGAGAACAAGTTTTACTGTCTACTATATCAGCCTATATTAAGAACAGCTCCACTAAAGCCACTATTAGATTTATGGTGGGTTTATGCTGGTGTGATGGGAAACAGAGTTTGCCCTGGAATTTTGAGTCCAGTAGGCATCTTCTCTTCTCTTTGTACAGCCACATCAAACTCCGGCATACGTGCTGGCCAGAAAACTGGCATCTATCAGAGAAGCACAAAGTGCAAATTTACTTTCCCAGTCCTGGCTCTTCTTAAAAACTAGGTGACACCTACTCTACAGTCCCCTCCGGCTCAGAGGCTTCCTTCGATCAGGTTTTATGTCCCCCCGGCAGAGAGCTTTACAGAGTGGCAGTGACGAAAGAAGCTGAAAGAACTCAGAGTTTTCCAAAGCAGGCTGCATTTCAAGTGCCAACAACTGGAGAAAGTTTGATGTGATGCACAGGCTGCGTCCATCAGATGTGAAAGAGCCTGGTGACAGATAAATGGCAGAACACAAATGTGCCCTCTGGCAAAGATCCCTTTCTGGCCATAGCTATAGTTTCAGTAGAGCAGTGGGGAATAGAGGGCTGCATTGATATGTTGTAGTATAGTGTCTGAGGGAAGATTTTAAGAACAGTTTGGACAAACCCAGGGATGGTCTGAGTTGACTTTGTTCTGTCTCATTGGTCTTGTTGAGCACACTCCATATCTCTATGGGTACGTCTACATTGGCAAGTTAGGTCGACTTAAGGAGGCTTAAGTCGACCTAAAGAAAGGTGCGTCCACACTGGGCTTTTATTAAGTCGACTTAATAACACCTCCTTTGAGGTCAATTTAAGCCTTAAGTCGACTTCTTAAGTCGACTTAAAGCCAGTGTGGATGGGGATTAGTGCTAAATCAACCTTATTAAGTCGACTTAAAGCCGTTAAGTCGACTTAACAAGGTCGACTTTAGGTCATCTTTAAGTCGACGTAAAGTCGACTTTGTTAAGTCGACTTAACAAAGTTGACTTAACTTTGCCAGAGTAGACATAGCCATTAATGAGAGTAGAGTTTCTTATAATTCTTGGGTGTCTTTGGTGCTGACTTTTTGTACATGTGCCTGAGATGGGGTTATTGAAGCTTTCCCTCCTCACAAGGGTGTTGTGAAGATTACTTAGGTCTTGTTGTTTGAAATGAGTGTTAAGGATGAACAAGTGCCATGCCATGGCATGATCCTGTGCAGTATCGAATGCTTCCCCTGACCTCTACAATGACTGGGACAGGAGCTGAGAAGCTTACAGGAAGTGCTGCTCAGTTTATGGAAGCAGGCCCTAATTGCCAGGTCTTTATTACTGTGGTTCAGGGTAATGGGATATATGGCCTTTCGGAGCAGGGTTCCCGGTTCAAATATGTCTCAAAATAGACTCAAAGCCTGTCCCATCTGATGGCTGTGTGATGTTCTCTCTGACCCCTTTTCAGGTGCCTGAACAGCTTGGATCCATTTCATGACTCCCCAGCACTCTAAGTGAGAGAATATACAACGGGTAGCCCTGAGGCAAAAAATTAGCTGCTTAATTTGCTCCATTCAATTAGGATTGATCTATAAACCTTGCCTGTTGCTTTAGTCCATAGAAATAATATCTCTCCTTCCCCGTCACCCCCAAAAGAAGAAATAAATAGTCCCAGGTGGGTTTTTTTTGTTGTTGTTCATTGTAACCTTGCTAACTCTACAAGAAGTCCTGTGGCACTTTTAAAGACTGATCCATTTATTTATCGTATGAGCTTTCAAAGGCTCATGCGATAAATACATTTGTTGGTCTTTTAAAGTTTCACAGGACTCCCTGTTTGTTTGGCTGACCTAGACTAACATGGCTCCCCCTTTGGAACTTGATACCTCTGTGGCTCCAGCCTTTTTAGCCAGGCTTTTGTAAAAATAGTTCTGTTCTGCTGCTAAAAGAAGGCTTCTTTCTAGCTCCTGTAAGGACACGGATACTGTTCTTATTAACATGGGAAAATAACAAACAGGCTTTTGAGTCGTTGATCCCATGTAGTCAAGCAGCTTAACCGGGAGGTGCTGTTGGTTCTGGCCGTAGGAATTAGGTGCATGGCAGCGGAACGTGTCAAGGATTTTCGCTATTGTTGTGAGATGAGGAACTAATGTTTGCTCCTTTTTTAAAAAAAAACATTCTCTGTGTATGTGCGGAGGCTAAATGGCCAGAGAATATTTTCTCCTCTTTACAGCAGGAGACGGAGTTTGAGCATTGTTAAATTTTTTAGTTAGGGGAACCCTGGAGTAAGATTCCTGTTGGATTTCATCACAGCACTATACACAGGATTTGCTGAGGATTTGGGGGAAGGTCCGTATGATAGTTCTTTGGGATAGGCACCAAACTCAACTGGGCATATAGATAGGCATGGTAGACTTTGATTTATTTTTTATAGTTTCCATAAACAACAGTGATTATTTTGAACCATTCCTCCATCCCCTGATATTTATCAATTGAACTTTTCACAGTTGTGGAAAATTGGTGGTGGTGGTGGTGGGGGGGGGGGCGTTAGACAAAATTCACTTTTTGAATCTCAGCCTCTCCTGCCATTAAATTAAGCTTTATAAGACCACAGTTGGAACAGAGTTGTATATACGTGCTATATGAAGCATGCATTAGAATCAGTTTACACACACATTAAGATGGGACTTAAATAATTTCCCGAGCAACATTTTTGTACTTTGTTTATATGCAAATCAATGGCAAAACAAAAGATTTCAGTATGTAAAGGGCCGGTAAGTACGCAAGAAAAAAGTGGTTAAAGGGCTGTCAAAGAAAAGGAGGAATTTTACAGAGATTTGGGGCATCGTTCATTGCTGCTACATCTGGGTCACTATTGTCATGTGTTCTTTGCAGAGCTGGTGGCAAAAACCTAAAGTATTTCTGTGGAAAATTCCATGAGAAAAATTTCCCAGGCTTTCACCACATATTTCTAAATGAAACACAAACGTCATTTTCATTTCCACTTTGATTTTTTTCAGTTGACAGGGGAAAGAAAAAAAAATTGTTTTCCATTTTCAGTTTGGGGACTTGGGGTTCTTCCCCCCTTTTCTCTTCCCATTTTTACATCAATGCTGTGGTGAGTCTGTGTTCTTTAAAACGACCCCTGGACGGAGAACCAGATATGACCCCTGTCTTGTGCACTGCATGAGTGACTGGTATATCAAAATATTTTGTAAACTTCTTTACTGTTACAGAACCTGGGCCAAAATCCCCATCAGCTTCACTGGCACTGAATGCTGAGTAACGACTGAGCAAAACTGAGTAAGAAGCTCACGTTTTAGGGCCTGCTGTTAAACGTGTTGAAATCACTAGAGGTTCCTACTGACTTTGGTGTTTTCCTTTCGGCTCATTGCCCTTTAACAGCCAATAATGCCCTGATTGTGACTTTCACAGAAACTAGCTTTGTGTGTGTGCGCGTGCACACACATGTGCATGTGTTTGTGTGCATGTGCGTGTGTGTGCATGTGTGGGATTTTTTGATATTACAGAGGAGCAGGGTTAATTGATCTCCCCTCCTCCAAAACATTACATTTGCTAGCAAGATAAATGTTTCCTGATTTGCTTCTTAATCCACCCTAAAATAATAGTCATTCGTCTCCCTTTACTCACATCCCCACGGATACCCCCTTGGTTCAAAGAGCAGACAGACCCACACAGCTAGATTACACTTATCTTGGTTCATGGATGGTTCCTTATTTATTTAAACCTCCATTGCCTCCAGCTTCGGCAACCATCCTGCTGTCCTCAGCATCGACATCTCTGCCAATAACAACAAGCTCCATTTAGTCTGCCACAGCTTCCTAGGGAGAATTGTTTTCTCACTTTCTTCCCTCTCCCCATCCTTTTAAAAATGGCCAAAGTCTTCTAAAGAATTCTCCCCAAAGGAGACCACTTAAGAATAGAAGCTTGACACATGTGTTTGCTCTAAAGACCCCCCCCCCCCAGCCCTCACCGACTACTCCTTTTACAAACTTTCAGCCCATGGCTTGTTCAAGTCTCAGCCTTTCCTTGCAAGGAGTTTTATGTACATACATGACATGCTGCAGCCTCTCCCCCCAGGTTTTCTTTTAATTTTTATTTGACTGATTGTTCCTTATTTACGCATCTGCACACATATATGGCGGATACCGCATTTTAATCCTACGATAATTCGCTTTTGAAAAACAGTCGCTCATACTAAAAATATTGTGGATGGCTGGAATAAAAAGAACTGTTTAAATGATGGGGCAATTAATCATGTATGTGTGGGCTAATAAAACAGTGCCAGAAGTCACAGAGGGAGAAATCCTCTCTCTTTAGTCTCCTCCTGTCTTCAGACCAACTGATTGGGAGTCAAAACAGACCCTCTCATTTCTAAATTGATCTGCCCGTAACACACAGACAGAGCTGAAGGTCCCATTAGGTCTATGGCAATGGGGACACTAGTGAGCATGTGATGTTTATATATCAATCGTATATGGATAGTTATTCCAGGCAACATTGTTTTACTGAATAGCATGCTGGTAACTGAGCCATTCTGGTGAGGCTGAAAAGCCTTGGAGATGGAATTAACTTGGTCTTCTCTCCCTCCATGTAAGAATGGGATGAAATGTAGCCTCACACAGAGCACGGAAATCCTGCATCTGGCCCAACAACTTGTGGTTGGACTAGACCATGGGTCAAATTTTCAAAATACCAATGTTATACAGGCTGTTCAAGCAAAAGTGATTTAGTCTCTTGAGAGCCGAAGTCTCTAGGCTCCTAAATCAGTTAGGCACTTTTGAAAATGTTACCTGATGTCTTTAGGAAGATGTCCCTCCTCTTAGCTCTATATTGCTGTGGGGACATTTGACATTAAGAGACTTGATGGCTCTGTTTATTTATTTGTCAAGACTACAGTAACTTCTTCCTTTAGAGTAAACATCTAAATAAAGAACGAATACTTAAATGACTCCTATGAGCACAGGATCTGAGCACTTCTGCAGGCATGAAGGAATTCATCTTCATTATACCCATGAGGCAGAGGAGTTGCGTAATCTTCAGTTTGCAGGTAAGGAACATGAGGCACAGAGGTATTAAGGCCTAGATTTTTAAAGGCATGTAGGTATTTGAGCTCTAAGTGTTGCAACACTGAACTGAATGAGGAGCCTAAATCTTACTTCCAAAGGCATTTAGACACCTGGAAGTCAAGATCCCATTGGATCCTAAGTGCTTAAACGTCTTTTGAAAATAAGATTTAGGCTCCCAAATCAATAAGGGACACCTTTATACAGAAATACCACCATAAACCCGGGCCTAAGGGAGTTGCCTATGGTCGTATTGGAAGTCTGTAGCAGATTAAGCAACTGAACATGGATCTTCTGAGTCCTAAAACAAATGAGTCCTGTGACACTTCTAAAGACTTACAAATTTATTTATCGCATGAGCTTTCATGGGAGAAAATCCCACTTCATCAGATGCTTTGAAGAAAGTAGCATTTTCTCTCATGAAAGCTCATGCGAGAAATAAATTTGTTAGTCTTTAAAAGTGCCACAGGACTCCTTGTTTTCTTGGCTGAGCTAGATTAACATGGCTACCCCTTCGGAAATAAAACACTGTGTTAATCACAAGACTTCTTACAAAGGATGTGGCCCAATGTGCAGCTGTCAGTACAAAAATGCCCAATGGCCAGCAATGGGCTCTAGATGAGGAAGGCACTGAAGCACTACAGAGAATTTTTTCCTAGGCATCTGTGTGTTGGGTCTTTCCCATTTGCTCAGGGTCTAATGGAGTGCCATATTTGGAGAAGGAAAGGAATTTTCCCCCGGGTCAGATTAGCAGATTCCTTGGAGCTTTTTTGCCTTCCTCTGCATGATGGGGCACGGGTCACTTGCAGGTGTAAACTAGAATAAATGGTGGATCCTCTGTCACATGAAGACTTTAAGCCATGATTTTAGGACTTCAGTAACTCAGCCAGTGGTTAGGAGTCTGTTACTGGAGTGGGCAGGGGTGGTTCTGTGGCCTGCTATGTGCAGGAGGTCAGATCACATGATCTCGATGGTCCCTTTGGACCTTAAAGTCTATGAGTTTATGCAACCATCTTTCCTTTCCACTCTGGGAAACACAATGGTGTTATCACTTTCTGGCTCATTAATGTATTGATCATTTCTGAACTGCGGGACGATGCCCCTTATGCTCTTAGGGGAAAGATGTTTCTCTCACATGACATCTGTGACCTCCATCTCTTGCTGGCACGCAAAGAAACCTATCAAATCTAAATGGATAATTTCTGCCCTTCTCTGTCACACTGGAACCAACACATGAATAAACATGATCACTCCAGAAACTATCGACAGACAAGATCAAATAAATGTTACCCACAGCAAGTTCCTTACATAAGCAGCCTCTTTTATTTGCCTCTGAGGTGTGGACAATTTGCCTGATTACATGGTAACCCGATAGAAAACAGGAGAACTTGCAATGCAGCTCATTTGTTAACTCCTGATAAAGTATGTCAATAACACGTATCTACACTGTTGTATCGACCCCTCCTGGATTATAACCTTCGGAACGGTATTCTTGCCTTTTGGGATAATTGTGTACTCGGCATTTCACATTCAATCACTCCAAATTCTTAGAAAAGGGCATTCACTCCAGAGCAAGCTCAGCAGAGGAGAGCTAGAACGCAAAAGGTAACAGGTGTCACTGTTGTTTCATTTATTGTTAGCCCTTCCAATAGCTGGTGAATCCTCATGACATCCCTGTTTAGTAAGGTATTCCTATTTTCAAGGAGGTGCCATAAAAAAAAAGATAGGGAAAGAAAGAAATAAAAAAACAAACACACCAGGGATTATCTAGATCAGCAGTTCCCAACCCCTTGGCCATCGGCCAAAAGTGACCCTTGGGGCCTTTCAAAATGGCCTGTGCTCTCCTTCCGCTGGCTGGGAGCCTAGCTGTAGCTGCCAGCCGCCAGCCTCCCGCCCCGTCTCTGTGCATGTCCTCCTGGCTGCAGCAGGGAGCGACTGACAAGGGACCCAGGTGGAGCACAGGGTTCCCTGCTGACACCAGGGGGATGGGAGATCCTATTCTCTGTACTCCTTCCCGCTGGCCGCAGGGGATGGGGCGAGTGTAGGGTGGCTGCTGGCAGGAACTGGTGGCCCTTCAGGGTTATAAAAATCATATTTGTGGCCCTTGAGCTAAAAAGGTTGGGAACCCATTCTAGATAATGCTTGGTTGTCCCAGAAGTGCGGAGTACTTAACTGGATGACTTTATGACTTCTCTTCTTGTCCTGTGATTCTAGAGACCCATCAATTACTTTGTGCTCCAATCCGATGCCCATAACTTTAGGAATATATACAGATGTAATCTCCCTCCCCTTCCCAAGACATCTGAGATATCCATTTCATAGAAAAACAAATTAAGCACAGATAGGCGGAGTGACTTGCCCAAGTTTAATCAGCCACAGAGCAAGGAAGGGAACCTAGGCACCCTGACATTAACCATTAGATGAACTTCTTCCCGCTCCAGCTCACAACTGATCTTTCCTCTCTGCTAGATCCTATTTGGAGGTCACCATCCTGCATTCACAAGATGTATCACAGTGTAATGCCATGTGATGTCCTGACTTGAGTCCAACACTGGACTTTTACTCCATGACCAGTTCAGAAGTGAAGTTGTTCTGGGTGAGAAATGATCTGTTTGGTTTTAAGTTTTTGGAACTGAAATGCCTTTGGGTAAGATTTTCAAGTTTATTGGCCTGAAATTTGAAGCCTTTGAATCCATATTTAAGCTTCTTGTTGAGTCTGGACTGATTTGCGAAGGTCTCGGCTCCCAGGGGTGTAGCAAGATGTGATTTTCTGGCAGGGCCTGTCACTGACTAGGGTGAGCCTGGGCCACTTCCTGCTTCTGGTCACATGGCTAGAAGCAGGAAGTTTGGGAAGCGAGTGGGCAGAGAAACTAAGCTGCCTGATGCTACAATTTGGTCAAGTGGCTGGAAGCAGGAAGTTCAGGTAGTGACCAGCCAAAAGCTGCCTGATACTTCAAGCATAAACAGAATGCTGGAAGCAGAAGAAAAATATTGGGTGAGCCTTCTTTCAAAGTGGATGAGCCGTGACCCATCCACGCCCACCCATCTCTATGCCCATGTCAGCACCCATAACACCAGGTGAATTCAGCTGGAGCTCTGGGGGCTCAGCACCTCTGTCACTCTTAGCGCCCAGTCAGCCCTTGGACTCTGAGGCTGCAAAGGGGAAGTAAGACCAAATCAATCCCTCAGTTCCAGTACAGGCAACACAGGCCTGGGATCTAGGTGCAAAGGCATAAATAGACACTGAGTGCCTGCAATTCCCTAATATTAGTAAGTAGAGAGTGTGTGGCACCTTGTAAATTCCTTTAACAATTTGCTAGTCAGGACAGCAAAGCTGGTATGGGATATGTTGTCATTTGCTGTTTATACAGGTCAGAATATAAGGGTGAAGCTGGAAGAATGTGTGGGCTTTTTTTTCAGGGGTACTATTCCTGCTCTGCATTGTGCCTGGGATGAGGCACTTACACGCAGTACATTTACATCTCCAAATGTTCAAAAATCATACCATTGGCTTTAAAATCATGCAACTATGTCAAATCATAGATTTGGGGTTCTTTTTATTCACCTTCTGCTTTTTGAGCCTTTTAAGGTGCACTGGGGACCCATTTTGATGCTTTCTCCACAACCATGAACGCTAGACATTTTTTTTTTTTAAGAATGGTGACTGAAATCATCACATAACCACTTGACTCCAGGAGCTGGGGCTTTAAAGACAATAATACTTATCATGAGACTCATGCGAAAATCATGAGGGTTGACAACACTGTACATGTGACCCCTTACACAAAGCTTGTGCCTATTGCAATCTAGTGCTGCAATTATTTGTCAACATGTGGAATTAGCTGTCCAGATATTGTGCCTAATATTAAAACTTTGGGCCTTGATAGCTGGGCAAACATTACAAAATAATGAATGGAATGTAAATTGATACACGCTTCAGGAAACATTTTCAAAGATTGGGATTTTGAAATGCACTGCAGAAAGCCTTGAATCCACCCGTTTCCTGAAGAAAATGTTAAAACAAAAAGGCAGTCACACCTGCAGTGATCCCATTTTTCAAGTGTAGATATCGACTGAATGCAGGAAGGTAGAAAGACAGTGCGACAGCACCTTTGGGGGTCAGCCTTTAAAAAAAAAAAAAGTGGACCCAAATTCTCCTCTCAGTTATGCTGTGTAGTCTGTAGAGGAACACTGGTATAACAGAGGAGAATTAAGTCCTGTCTTCAAGTCTAGCATGTTGAAAAGTCCCCCTTTTCCCCCCAGTATGAAAGACCTTTAAAAATACAGATTGTGGATCCAAAGAGAGCCCACCAGAAAAGAAAAATAATAAAGAAAGTAGCTTGGAAAGACGGACCCGAGGTCTCTGGGAGCCACAGTTTTCTTTCCCTGCAGTAAAGCATGGCTAAAATAACACAAACTCCTATGGCTTACTAATTTTTCAGCCCAATATTTTCATATAATTTGTGTGCTTTATAAGCCTTGGAAAACCCACAAGAGGCCACACATGTCTGATGTAATCGTCTTTGAATTCAACAAAGCCCATTACCATGTCAATGAGGGGGATGGTTTCAAGGAGCAGAGGGCGGTTTGCAAAACACCCAGAGGGGATTTTCACTGCAGCTACCGAAATAATAAACTCTACCCCCACCTCCAAAGTTTGGCTCCAGCTGGAGAAATTTCAATAGTTTCGTTCTAATCGCAGATAATTCTTTTTTTATTGTGTCATTTCGGATGCTTGTTATTATACATAACAAATGTTGCTATGTTACTAGACCATAAAGCATGCACTTTAACTTAGATCTGTCTGAGCAAAAATGAAACTCTTTGCATTCTGGATCTTGAAGGTGTTGAGTGTGTTTTTACTGCGTTTAACCCTTTCCTCTGAATTTATCTCAGATTTTATGGTGTCTGTGAGCTGTGCTGGACTTTTTTTTTTTTTTTTCAGGGTTTAATTAAAAAGATTACTCACTCACATTACAATCCTTCAAACATTTACATGTATGAATAACTTTAGGGGCATGAATAGGCCCTAAATGACATTATTTGTATATGCAAAGTAACTTACAACCATTAAGTGTTTGCAGAATTGGGAACCCAGTATGTATTTTTCTATTAAGGTCTAATAAAAAGGTGAAACAGAAGGTGTAGTATCATGACACACCAAATTACTTAAGTAACAAATACAGGTATGGAAAAGAAAACCTAAGATAAGAAAAACCTTGGAAATAAAGTGAAAGCACCAAGTTATCACCTGAAATGCAACCTTCCCCCAAACACATTTTGGATCATGCATTTTGATAGCTTTTACTCTAAGGGAAAGTCTATTTTCCACCAAGGGGTTGGGGGGAATCCTAAAATTTAATTTCAAAAAATAATTGCAAAATTTCTTTACTTCAACAAAATTGAGCAAACGTTTGCACTGCAAATAGGATTTTCCTGAAAGGAGTGGATTGTTTATTTTTTTTAAAGTTGCGCAATTCTTATCAGTAGTTTTATTTTCATGTTGTTCAACCAGTGTATGTGAATATGTAGGGATCCCCTTAGCTCAAAAGACCCACATTGTTACTGAAGACCCACTCCATCATCTTTTGTTTGGAAACCTGGCCTCAGACAAATATGCTTTTTCCCAGAAAACAAGAAACTTGGTTTTGATGAATAGGTCCCTGCCTGGTTCCATATCCATATTTCGAACACCAAGGATCCTGAGTTATGTGTTTGCTTTTGAATTTCATCATGAAAGGCTTGATATACACTCAACTTTCATCTCCCAAGCCCCATGTATTTTGAAATTATTTCCAAATGCTGGCCTGTCTCGCCTCGTGTCATTTCCAACATCCATCCATTTCTTTCCATTCATTTCTATCCCCCACAGACAAAACCCTCACTCAGAATCATCAACTCATCCTCTGTCAGGACCCCAGAAAACTACCCCTCTGCAACCATCCCCAACACCTGTGTTTCCTGTTGCATTCCAAAGTGCTTTTCTTCAGATAATCTTTTGTCTGCTAACCAATCTGTCCACATTGTTCTCTTCCATAGCTCATGGTGGGTGCTTGCAGAAAACAAACTAATAAGAAATAATAGCAATATTGTTGCCACAGTGCCAACAGTATAAATGTTACTTCTCTCTTCTTGCTACACTTAATGGCAGTAAGGAAACATACCAAAATTCCTTCTGTCAGCTGTGTGTACTTCTAAGTGATTTGAGCATGCTCAGCACCTCCTCCCAGGAGATGCTAACCCTTTGCAAGATCAGAGAAGATCCATACAAATAATTAGAGTAAGAGATGTAAAGAACTCAATTGGTTTATCTTATCAAAAGGAAAATTAAGAGATGACTTAAGTATGATGCATAAAGGCCTTCCTGGAGATATAGTACCAGGAGTTGAAGGACTCTGTAATCCATCAGAGAAGGGGGGGAGGAGGGGGTGGGAGAAAAAGAAACAATGGCTGGAAGATAAAGACAGACAAATTCAAGTTAGTAATAAGGCCCATATTTTTAGTAGTGAGGGTGTTGAACTTAGAACAAACTACCAAGGGAAATGGTGGATCTCAAATCAAGAGTGGACGCCTTTCTGGAAGATAGACTTTAGCCACATACAGTTTATTGTAAATAGCACAGAGAAAATGGCTTTAATTCTATGGCCTATGTTATATAAGTGGCCAGGGTAGCTGACTAAAGGTCCCTTCTAGCATTAACATTAATGAATCAGAGCCATATCTGACAAAAAGTTAATTCTTCAAGAACAAAACAGAAGACCCAGGATATGGTTTACAAATGCTGAGAAAGGTCTATAATAAGACATGGTCCAGATGAGATCTTGGGGGAAATGGAGGACGTTTTAGAAGAAAAAAAATCATTCCTTTTTCTCTCTTGGTTGATGGTTGAATGTAGGCCTTCATTCACTGATGCCCTAACCTTGTTTATCTGTCCCATTGGCAAACAGGCCACTGACAGCTTGCGTTGTTTTGTGAATGATTCTTGCTCCTTTCCCCGCACAGAGTTTCTCTGAAACTGTAAATTAACCCAAAGAAGCTCAGGTCCATGAGAAGTTATCATAACTATGAGTCCTGGGTGGATTCCAACCTAGTCTCCATCACTTGAAGTCTTCTGCTCAATTCTTCAGCTGCATGCCATTCTGGAAGGCGTTAGTCACACACTTTATTGTACACAATAAACTTTCAGATTGCCAGTTGGGACGGGAAGTTAGCAATAAGGCACATGGTTTTGATGGTGAGGCTGTTTCACTGGTAGGACAAGGGAAAGAGGAGGATCCTCGCTCCTTTACTATTAATGGCCTAACTCTCACTGCGAGTTTATCTGTAACTTGTTTTTAAGGTTTGATTTACAAATAATTACCCCATCTTACACAGCCTGGTCATCACTATAAATTCAGCATTGGCCAAAAGTTGCCTCACATAGTCACGGTTTTGGTAGTGATATAGCCCTGCAATCTCTCTATTAGGATGCTTTAAAAGAGTAGGTTCCAAATATCTGTGCTAATCCTGATGCTCCAGATTTTTGTGATTACCAGTTGCTGCCCCTCCCGCCACAATGGTGTTTGCCAGTCATTGGGAGAATGGGGATAAGAGTAACTCAGTTTTCATTATGTTAATGAAAAGCCATGGCCACTGACGGGAACAGTTGAGGTCTTAGCTAACACATTGGGAATCAACACTTTATAACAATTTAATGGTCCAAACCCTGCTTGTATGATTCACAAGGGCATTCCCCTGAAGACAACCCAGCTGTTGGCCCAATCCCTTGTATTTCACAGGATTTTCTTGAACCCTATTAGCTACAGGTCTGTCTTGCAATCTTAGTGGCCTTGGCAGAGGAATTCACGACTGGGATCCTAATTTGCTCTCCAACCCGACAGCAGAGGCAACATGATTGGAGGTGGAGATTGACTGGTTGTAGTGGAAAACATAAGTATGCCCTTTTGAAGACCTGATCTAAGATCCATTGAAGTCAATAGAATGACTTGTTGATGCAACAGGAATTCAAGTTGCTGATATGTGGAGGATCTAAAGGGGGAAAAATGGTCATTGTCCACCCAGTCTAAGAAGACGCCATTTGAAGGGCAGAGAAATAGCAGCCTTCCTGAGCATGGTCATTAAGGATTTATTACAATTGGGTTTTGTACTGCATTTTCTCACAAGTCCTTAAAGAATGTGACTGTATGCAGTAATCATTTAATAAATATTAATACAGCATTTAGAAATGAGGTCTTAATTTAAAGTATTACTTTTTTATTAGCATGTGCAGAGTTTAATTACAGCAATAAAAATATAGATTATTTAAGCTTTGCTGATGTTCTATTACCTGGGAATCGACACTGGCCTTGCTTTAATAAGCAGCTTCTAAGGAGGTGAAATAAATTCCTCTGGCTAAAGAGGTGGGGGAGAGAGGTTTGCTGTTGGAAACTGACTATATTCTTTAATGAGGCTAGACGGTGGAATGACTTCTTCTTGCAGTCTGCATTTTGTGTGCGTGTGTTCACGTGTTAATTCATATGCAGCCTTAGTTATTTCCACTGACCTGTTCCGAGCAAGCAAACAAACAAATGAAAGAAGGTTCCAGGATATAAAACCAGGCTTTTAATTCAAAATGATTTTTGTTTAAAGTTTCTGAAGAAAAAGAAACAACCCTCATTGTTTATAAAAATATTATTTTGGTCATTTTTTTCATACAGTCGGTTAGGGCTGGAAGCTTCCCAACATTTTCTTTTTGTTTTCTTCTCACTATTCTTAGCAGATCGAGCAGCAGCTGAGGAGTCAAGGCACCGGGTTTCCATTCTCAACCGTGCTGTAAAGTTGCTGAGTCACAGGGAGCAAGTTCCACTCGGTGCCTCGATTTCCCCATCTAACACCTGAGGGTAACAATGCCAGCCTACCTGGCCTTTGTGTTATTATTGGATTACAGTGGGCCCAGTGGAACCAGCTGGGATTGGGGCCTTACAGTGTTAGACTTTGCACCGATATCGAGGAAGAGGCAGGCCTGGCTTTGAAGCATTTATAATCTAAATAGACCAGACTGTCCAAGGGAGGGAGAAATATAATTATCCCTGTTTTTACAGATAGGGAACTAAGGAATAGACAGATTAGGCAGGGTGACCAGATAGCAAGTGTGAAAAATCAGGATGGAGGTAGGGGGTAATAGGCACCTATATAAGACAAAGCCCCAAATATTGTGACTGTCCCTGTAAAATGAGGACATCTGGTCACCCTAAGATTTGTCTGAGATCACACCAGGGCTCTGTCTGAGCCAGGAACTGAATCCAGGTCTCTTGAGGGCCAGTCAAATGCTATAAAATCATCCTTCTGGATCTATCAACGTGCAGAACATTTATATCATCTAACATTATATACAAATTATATCACTGTGATTTGTTACATTAATATAGCATCTCTGCTCAATATATATTTGAATGTTTGAGTTCGTATATCATCCACATCCTAATGTTGAATCTTTGTGAGCACAGATTTCAACTCACACATTCCATTCATCACAGATTTCATCTGTATGTTTTTTTAGAGGAAGACATGGAGGTGGGAAGTTCCAGAGGGGGAGCCGTGTTAGTCTAGTTCAGCAAAATAAACAAGGAGTCCTGTGGCACTTTTTTATGGAGGTGGGGAATGATTCATACCTGGGGAATCCCTCACGCTTCCTTTTTGGAGAGGAGAAAAAGACACGCAAATATAGGAGTAGGTTAAGAACAGGGTGATTATCAACCTCTGAAACTGAGAAGGAGGAGAATTAGGAGTAAAAGATTGAGGGGAAAATAGCCACTAGACAATGAGACAAGACTGGAAGAGGACAATATGGGAAAAGGCAATTTCTTATCTCTCCTGTATGGTTCCTCCCTTCTCATGGAAAGAACTCTCTCTGTTTTGAGACTGGTGCCAGACACTAGCACTTGGACAGCTGACGAGATCTGGTGTGCAGGTGTTTAGTTCTGTATATGCTAGCCCATAATAGCCCGTTTTGTTTTGAGGGGAAATGAGAGGAGGAGAAAGAAGGAGCAGCTCTAGGGAGAGACACTCCTCTTCTAGCACTTGATTCAGATCAAATACTCTGAATTCTTATCAGAGGATCCTATCAGTCTTGGTATTAACTGTAACATTTCCTTCTTTCTGCCACCTTTCTGATCTCACCTTGAGGAGCATTTCTAGAGGGGAGACAGACAGATTCTTACCTTCTGTTGCCATGGTTCACTTCAGAATTACAAAACAAACACAGTTTATATTGGAGCGGACACTGTAAACATGATAGGAGCTACTCTGCATAACAGGGTAATTAGGGCCTAATTGCCAGCAAGACTGTTAAACCATAAATGAAAACAAGCAGTTATAAATTGCTTGGGTGGAACGATACTAGGGTTTGGGCATTCACAGTATGGGCACAATGTGCTGTGGGCATCTCAGAGGATGACAGAGTGAAGAGAGCAGACTGGAGCCGATGAGGCTGAAAACTAAGCCATCATTTGACCATTACATCTCCTAACGGCAGCATGTTGAGCGGGTACGTGACCCTTAATCACCTATCCACATCACACGTTCACCTTGTGCAGGTGACTTCCCAAAAAGATGGATGAGAGAGTTCTGTTAGCAAGAAGGTACAGTGTAACAGCACGAAGAGAGGTCCCTTTTTGCAGGGGGAGAGAAGCTGAGTCCATGGATTTCATGGACGGCTTTCCCAGTATTAAAGTTAATATCACCACCTTAAATCTATTATAAAGCGTCAGCGTTCATATTCCCAACCTGCATACAAGAAGTTTCACTGCTTCAGGGACTATACTACATATTCCTTTGGCATAAGCAGGGAACTTCCTCCCCAGTGCATAGCCCCTTCCCCTAGCCAGGTGGGAAGTGGACAGAACCTCTACAAAAATATCCTGACCCAGGAAGTGACCTGCTGGCAACAGCAGCAGGGAAACCCGAAACCCACAGGAACCGTGCACAAAGCTGGCTGCAGCCAGAGCTGGTCAACCGCATGTGAAACAGGGTGTGACTGATGGACATTGCTGCTTAGAGCTGCGTCGGACTTACGGGGAAACAGGCTGGGCACTGACTCGGTGCAGACGGACCTCAACAGATCCTGGCCTGGAAACTTGCAAAAGTTCCTATTTGCTTTGAATAGAAGCCTGGGTTGGTGAGGACATCTCCTGCACCAGGGCCCTCGCTCTTGATTGGACTGCCCCCTGGAGCCCAAATAAAAACCGCTGTCGTTTCACTTTGAGCTGTAAGAGTTTAAGCCACTCTACATAGGCAGTCTGCAAACTTTCCCACGTTTTTCCAGCTCTAGTGAAATACCCCTTCTCTTCGGTCAAGCGTTGGAGTGGTTACTGGGGACTCACAGGGGCTAGTGACTGCAGATATGTTTACACTGCAAATAGACAGCCGCAGACAACCTGTGGCTGCTCACTTGAGCTAAAAGGCTCAGGGTAAAGGGCTGTTTGATTGCAGTGTAGACATTCAGGCTTGGGTTGGAATCTGGGCTCTAGGACCCTGCAAGGTGGGAGAGTCCCAGAGCTCAATCTGCAGCCCAAATCAGGAAGTCTATATGGCAACGAAACAACCCTGCAGCCAGAGCACTGGGAGCCCAATTCAGTTGGCACAGGCCAGCCACAAGTTTTTATTTGCGGTGTAGAAATACCCTACAAGCCATTCTGAGTTTTCCTCCAAGTTGCAGTATACCTGGCACACTATTTGTACCTTAGGGGATTGGTGTAACATAGCATGGGGTAGCTACAATAATTACAGAGCTACCTATTGGCACCATATCCATAAACTATTTACATATTTACCCTCACGGAGCTCTCCTATAGCAGCCATCGCATCTCATTCAGAGTAAAGTCCCTGAATCAGCAACAATGTTACTCTGTGGGCACATTTTTAAAAAAATTAAATATCTGCAGCATCCAGAATTGTATCAAGTTTTTTCTTTTTCCTATCTCTGCTTCTCTCCCATCAGAGTATTTGTATTAGAAGCATTCGTCATACATATTCAGTAAGAAAAGCCAGTCAGACCACCGTTAAACACCAGCAGAATAAATCCAAAATGTTGTACAGTTAACTAGTGGAAAACCACTGAACATATAGACCGATATATACACTGAAATCTAATATCCAGGAGAAAGCTACACCGGTCACCTATTCTACTGTCTGCATAAAAGGGGTACCGACACACTGTGTGGGTGCTTTGGGTCACTCATGGTAGACCTTGCCTTTCTACTTGCCAATTTTATGAGCACAAATGTAGAGATTGGAAATAAATATGGCCGGATGGAATGTGAATTGGTTACTAATGTACAACAATGCAAGTTCATTCTCTGAGGGTATTTTCCTCTCCATTGCTTTTGACAAGTTAAATAGCCCTGTGCCGATCCCACATTTGAATGCAAGTAACCTAAGCTGAAACAAGCAGCAACCCAAGGGTCCTTAGGATCCTTATGGGAATTGGGAAACTCTTGAGCTAATGGCCGTTGTCATACTGTTGAGAATTCTCCAGCTACACAATTTCGGATAGTATTACAATATGGCTGGCAAGCTATTGTTCTGCTGGTCGACGTGTCAGCAGCAGACTGCTGAAACGTCTATTAAACACGTGTGTTATATTAGTGATAATAACTGACCTTCTCTTTATGGCATTAGACACAATGATAGTTTCAGGACCCAGGCGTGGCTGTTTCCTGCAGCCTCACCTGCAATTACGGAGGCATAGAAGCTGTCTGACTTGGACACAAAGTGGGGCAATGGGCTTCAGGGCTGATGGGCAAAGAAATCCCCATAGTTGAATTTACCTATAGTCCTATTCTGTGAGGAGCATGTCTCTATCACAGTATGGGTCTCGGAGCTGAGCTATCTCACTCAGACTGTAATAACAATTCTGAGTGGCTTTCATCACAGGAACTAAAACCCTTTACAAAGAGTGGGCCAAAGACTGTATTAATTACACTTCTGGTACTCCCCTTCATTTCAATGAGAGCTTTGGCTGAATAAGGACTGCAGGATTTGGTGCACGGAGGAATATTTAGGGAGCATTTCTCTAACTCATGAAAAGCAGCACCCTGTGGGATGAAGCCCAACGTCTGTTTAACAGTACACAAGACCCTTACGTGAACAAGAAGTCTATAATATCAGAGACGACAGATCCTGCAGAGGGGCGTTTTAGGTGCAAGGCATCTAGCCAAGTTGAAATTTTACCAGGCCGCTGCTCTTCTGAGAAGGGCCACCAGACCTTTAATGAGTACAAGTGATCAGGGTGCTTTGCTTTATGCTGAATCTGAAATGAGACACCCGCCCCCCCCCCCCCCCCCCCCCACTGGCAGCCTCCCCCTAACACTAGGCTTCTATATTCACAGAAGGAAGAGTACAACCTACTTAATCAGCAACATCATTTCGCCACAGAGAACTTGCTGAAGGTGCTTCTCCTGGCAAAGGACTAAAGAGAAAATGAAAAGCATCTCAAGCCATTGCCTGGCTGGGGTTAAACACTCCTTTCTGTTTCTCAGAAGTTTCCATGTCTGTCTGTGACTCCTGATTTTAGCCCCATTTGGAAGCAGGAGTGCTTAGCCTGGGATCACTTGGCCTCCTGGCATGATCTCAGCAAAGACCAAATGGCTTTTGGAGCTGATTGTTTTTACAATAAGTTACACTGTGCTAACAGAACCCACTTTGTCTAGTGACCGCAGGGTTGGGAGTCTCTTCCCCCCACCTCCCTAGATCCCTCTGTGCCAAGCTGAGGGCAGCCTGTGGAGATAGGCCATTTGATTTACTTCACAGTTATTCCTTGCAGGATGAAGGAAAACTAAAGAAAGGAAATTAAAACCAGACTCAGATCACTGAGTCAGCGCAGACACACGCATACCGGTAGCCTGCTGGATCGTTGGTTGGCATTGGCAAAGTTCCATGGACTGGAAACTTACAGAGTGGATTTTAGCAGTCTGGGTGGCATGGTTATCGCAAAAGATCCAGGAAGAGAGGAGTCAAAGCAAGATGGAAAGAGTGGTGTGAAGGTTAAAGAGTTCTTTTTATCATGTTATAAAACTATCGTTTTTTATTTATAACAAAGGAAACTGTTTTGGGCCAGATTCTTAACTGGTGTAAACTGTAGCTCCATGGGCTTTAGTGGATCTATGCAGATTTACACCTGCTGTGCATCTGGCCTCATACATTTCATAGCATCATAGAAGATTAGGGTTGGAAGGGACCTCATCAGATCATCTAACCCAACTCCCTGCTCAAAGCCAGACCAACCCCTATTTACAATGTTAAATAAACACCTCCACTAACGTAATGAGTATTAAATAAACACTTCCACCTAACATCAGCAGTTATTCCATGCATGTGCCCTATAACAGACTCACAACCCACCTCTTCTCTGCTAGAGAAACTGTTTTGGTGAGTGAGACAGAGTAGCTAGGCCTGTGTGCCATGGGATGGGATCTTTGGTTGGATAAAGAACGACAACTTTGTGGACTAAGGATTTCTCATGCAAAATGCTGTATCCCGTCCAGCAAGCAGAGCCAGCTGAACATCTTCCAGTACACTTAAGGTTTAAGGACAGGGTTTTCAAAGAACATTCTGTATGAGCAGCGAAGCAGAAGACAGGAGATGGATGCAGCTCATTTAATGTATACCAAATGTACATCTTATATGAACATCATCAACTTTCCAATACTTCTCTTCACAGTTACTATTTTTTTCCCTAGCAGACAATCCTCCTGAAGGTAGAAGAACAGATCATTGAGCAATGGCTGCTCACCTCATTTTCCCCTTTCCTTAGAGCTACATCCCTCAGCCTGAAGTTGATCTAATATTCTTGTTTATAGGTTTTCCCAGGCAATGCATTTTTCATGTGGATCAATACTATCTGTATAGAAGTCTTAATGTGGCCTCTTTGGCTTAGGCCAGGGACTTTCCCACATTTGTGTTAGGCGCTTCCTTACAGGCATATTGCCATTCATGTTTGTTCTCTGTTCTCTTTGGCTCCATGTCCTTGGTTTCCTCCAGAGCTGCATGTCAGTGGTTCTGGCAGAAGTGGATAACTAATGACTTCAGAAGGTCTTATTTCATGCAAGGTTTATCTCCTTCTGACTGACAGCTAAGTGGATTCTTTCCAAAAGCTTCAGGTTAGACTTCCCATTTCCTGATGTCCTAGCATGGCAGACACTAGACTTATTCTCTAGCCAAGGCTCTGGGTGAAATCCAGGTCCAAGTTTCTCTGAAGAGAGTACGATAGGTCTATTTTCATGCTTTGCTCTTAGGCTGTGCCTGCACAGAAAAACTGACTGGCCTACCTATTGCAGAGGAAACAGAATAACTCCCCATGTGGACATTCTATTCTAGAATAAAAACAACTTTATTCTGGAATAGTTACTTCATTCACAAAGTAGAGTCTGTGAGGAAAGAGGGAGAGTAAGGGGAAAAGAAAACGAAAGAAAGAGATGGAGTAAAACTTCAGAAAAATTAAAGACCATGCAGATGGGTAAGAGATTAATAAATAAAATAGCCTAAGGGGGAATGTAGTAAGAGTTCTTACAGGAGCAAAGAAGAGAATTAGAGACAGCAGCTAATGCTAGCTGCCATTCAAAGTCTAGGGGCTAAATTCAGAATAACTCCATTGACATCATACCCACCTGAGATCTACAGCATTTGACCTGTGTTGAAATCTGATGCCCATTTAGGCATTGACTCACATCGCTGTTATGATGATATAAATGAGAGCAGAGTTTGACCAGAATTTCAGTGTTTCTGCCTAAGACACAATGACTTTATATGAGCACAAGCACAATGGCACATGGAGGTGAGAAGACCTCCAAGCCACCTTCGTGGGGTGCCTCCACTTCCTCAATGGATGCGCTTGGAGCGTTAAAGTCAACAGGAGTTTTGTAATTTATCTCAATGGGAAGTGCATCTGATCTTCAACCATCAGCAGCAAAAATGACACAGGATACAGTCTTAGGTTTTCTGGCTCCTCAAGTCCCTTATGGAGTTAAGGACGTGAACGTAGAGGCTGCCTCTCTGACTATGAGTGCAAATCAAGGAGCTAGAGGCCAAAGTCCTCAGATTTGTGACAGCAACTCACGATGCAGGTGCAAATTGAATCCACAGACATGGAAATCAGATCCAATACATAGGACTGGTCTCTACTGCTGCACAGCAGCAATTGAAGGGAGATACACAAGGGATTTTAAGTACCTTGTGTATCTCCCTCTGATTCCTTACCTTCTACTTATTGTGATGTCTTCAGAAGCCTGAGCTGGAGGGAAACCCCTTCCCTCTGACTCAGGGCTATTCCTTCTGTGGGGTGGTCTTGTAGCATCAGCTTCCTGAACAACTAAGTGGGTTTTAACAGACCCGATCAATCGATCAGGGAGATCGATCTAATAGCGTCGAATTCACAGCCGTTAGTGAAGACAAGTCCATAGTCTTGAGAGTCAGAGGCTCACAAAGGTACACAATCCACATCACCCCAGATATGTCTGGCATAGGAAATGAGACTGAAAAAAT
This sequence comes from Pelusios castaneus, assembly GCA_007922175.1. Taxonomy (NCBI): domain Eukaryota; kingdom Metazoa; phylum Chordata; order Testudines; family Pelomedusidae; genus Pelusios; species Pelusios castaneus. Next base: position 8,139,004 of record ML685805.1, on the reverse strand, counting down.
TGCTGTTGCTAACACACTCTGTGTTGCTATAAGACAATCAAACGTGACAGAGGAGGAAGCCAAGGCAATCAGGTCATGCCTGTTTTCAGTCTCAAGCATATATACAGATAAAAGAAAACAAAATACAGACTAAGTGCATGAAGGGACAAGAGTTTCCCCTCTGCCCCCTTTGAATTACTTTGGAAAATACATATGTATTTCAAATCCTGGGCCCTGTATGTACAGCAAGAGCGAGAGTCTAAGAGCTACGTTTTCTCCTCTTATGCTGTTGTAATTATGGTCTCATTAAGATTCCAATAAAAAAAGTCAAGAAAACCATTTTCTTCTCCGTCTTTTTTTTTTTTTCAAGGAAAACAGAAGTGCCCACAGTGTCTCTCTACATGCTACGCTTTTAAAATATTTGCATTTGAAATTCCTCCCTGCAAATAATTCCAAGCCAAATGTAAATATAACACTTAGATTACTCCCAGAAGAACATTCTTTCAACCATTAATCCTCCCAATTCAGAATAAAAAAAATTATTTTTTGCAAGACTCTGTAATTTTGCTGTATTGACTGTATCCTGCAATTTGACAGGGAGTGTGTGCTAGAAAATATATATATATCCTAGAACCCACTGGAGCTCACTATGTCTCCTCTGCTTGCTTTTTGTCAGCTCCTCTATCAACCCCTGGTGTTCTTACAAAGCCCATGGGGGAAAAAGATCTGTTTGTTATGACAGAATGAGTGGGATGAGGTTCTTGGCAGGATGCTGAGTGGATTATGAGCTTCCAGGCATGAGAGACAAGGTGCATTAAAATACTGTACTGTAGTAGGCGAAAAGAGAAGAACATAGGAGAACTTTTATCTGGAGACAGTTGATGTTGAACATTATCGTCCTGGCATGCTGGATTTATATTCACACACTCAGATTTTAAAGACAACAGAGTCCTGTGGCACTTTTAAAGACTAACAGATTTATTTATCGCATGAGCTTTCGTGGGAGAAAATCCCACTTTGTCAGATGCTTTGAAGATAGGAAAATTACAGAGTGGGAGGAAATTAAATGCAGGGGAGTGTATGACATAGCATCAGGTCAGGCTGTAACAGCAAATCAAAATAGGTGTTAGGATTCAAAACACTGGGGAACAGCACATAGAGGAGGGGGAGGTCAAATTACTTGTTGTAATGAGAGAAAAATCCATAGTCCCTGTTTAACCCCAAGACAACTGAGTCAAATTTGCATATAAGTTCGAGTTCTGCAGTCTCTCTTTGAAGCTGTGATTTGTTATTCATCTGTTTCAACACAGCTATTAACAAGTCGTCAAGGGAGTGAGCAGGGAGATTGAAGTGTTCCCCTACAGGTTTTGCAGTGTTGCAATTTCTGATGTCAGATTTGTGTCCATTGATTCTTTGGCGCAGAGACTGTCCTGTCTGTCCAATATATAAGGCAGAGGGGCATTTCCGGCACATGATGGCATAAATCACATTGGTGGATGAGCAGGTGAACGAACCCTTGATGGAGTAGGTGGCATGATTAGGCCCTGTGATGGTGTCATCAGTGTAGATATGAGGGCAAAGTTGGCAGCGTGGTCTGCTGCAGGGCTGTGTTCCTGCTTTAGTGTTTCTGTTCTGTGATCTGTAGTTGCTGGTAAGTATCCTTTTAAGATTAGGGGGCTGTCTGAAAGCAAGGAGAGGTCTGTCTCCTAAGGCTTGAGAGAGTGAGGGGTCATCCTGTAAAATAGGCTGTAGATCTTTGATGATGTGTTGAAGAGGTCTGGCCTGGGGGTTGTAGGTGGTGACAAGTGGCATTCTGTTGTTGTTTTTCATGGGCTTCTCCTGCAGTAGTTGACTTCTGGGTACCCGTCTGGCTCTGTCAATTTGTTTCTTCACTTCTGTGGGTTTGTACTGTAGTTTTAAGAATGCCTGGTAGAGATCCTGAAGGTGTCTGTCTCTGTCTTAAGGGTCAGAGCAAATGCGGTTATATCTTAGGGCTTGACTGTACACAATGGATCGTGTGTTGTGTCGAGGATGGAAGCTCGAGGGATGTAGGTAACTATACCGATCAGTAGGTTTGCGGTATAGGGAGGTCTTTATGTGCCCATCGCTAATTTGCACTGTAGTGTCCAGAAAGTGGATCTCTTGTGTGGAGTGTTCCAGGCTAAGTTTGATTGTGTTGTGGAAATTGTTGAAATCTCTATGGATTTTAAAGATTCAGATTTTAAAGGCAGGTGATCATCTCTGATTACGATCATTTAGTCTGACTTCCTGCATATACAGGCTAAAGGCAGGCACTCAGTGGTTTCTGCATTAAGCCCCAAACTTTTCTTGGAGCTACAGCATATCTTTGCAAAAGATAGTCGGTCTTGATTTAAAGACTTCAAGGGATGGTGAAGCCTCCCCATCCCTTGTTAAGTTGTTCCAATGCAAATTATCCTTGCTGTTACAAATCTGTGCCGTTCATCAAATGAATGACCTACAGCATTCTAGCACCTAGGAACCTAGTGTCTCTCGGAGACAATGTGGCCTGAAAAAAGCCTAAGGAAAGAAGTGGTAAAGGAATGTTTCCTCCCATGTAGGTGCATGTGGCAATGTGCTCCCAGCACTGACCCTTATTCACCTGGTCATAATCACCATGTGGAGCCAGGAAGAGAATAAAATTGCTAATGACTGTTCGCTTGTCACTCTGCCTTAGGCAGGGTGCGCTTCAGATTCAGATGTACGTACTTACTCCTTACAGTGGGGTGCGGATATTAATGCTCAGCGGAAAATTATAAAACTGGCTCAATTCTGGCCTTGTGAATTCAAGTGAAAGTTAACCTGAACGGTTGTGCTGTAGCACTCACACCTACCCTGTGGCACCCCCCTGTAGAGCATCCATTTTCACACCTGCAGAGAGCTCTGTCAATGCTCTGCAATCCTGAACTGCTGGAAGCCCGATATTCTAGCTCTGCTCTCTACATGCCCCTTAACGCTAACCTGCAGTACCCTCCCCACAATGCTATTCCTTCCTGGTCCCACACACATCTCTTCTAAAGTGCATCAAACTTAACCTGCGGCACCCACTCTTATCCCAGCCCAGACACTGATTTCTAATCCTGCTAAGCAAGATTTGGGCTTTGCAATGCCCAGAAACCCTTAGTAAATTTTATTGTAGGTATGAATTGCTCCCACACTGCTCCACCTATAAATTCTTCGCAGCATGTGACGTGGAGGGATTCTAAATGCCAATAATCAGAGGTAAATGCTGTTCTTTCTGCTTACCCAGCTAATACTCAGCTGAGACTGTAAACACATTTCTGCAATATCAGACAGGAATATTTCATCTATTCAGTACTGCGAAGTAAAAGCATTCTTTTGATTTCCCCAGTGACTACACATGAGACTATGACACAGATGACTAAATGTGCCTAGAATGCCATTCATTCTATCAGAGAAAAATACCCAGTTTTTCTGTCACATGATAATAAACCCTGCAACTACGGTGCGGTTCCTACCAGAAACCATTACAATGCAAGCTGAGCTGCATCAGAAGGGCATGTACCTGATTTGATTTGTATGACTGTAGAAATGAGTACAAAGAAAATATGATTTAAAAAAAGTCACTTGAAGAATGCTGTCAACCATTTGAAAGCAGAGGAGGCTGTTATCTATTTTTGACATAGCACACAAAATTTACTACATGCAAGGAGGAGAAGAAGGGTCCAGAATTTGCTCTTGCTTGTATCAGCAGAAAGTTTCTCCCACAAAGCTCATGCAATAATAAATCTGTTAGTCCTTAAAAGGGCCACAGGTCTCCTTGTTTGTTTTGCTGAACTAGACTGACGCGGCTCCCTCTTTGGATCCTGTCTCATTGTGACGCAAGTGAGAGATCACTCCATGCTCTCTGCCTTACCTGGTTTTCTTTACTTTCAGTTCCTTTTGTATAAACTGCCTAACCTAAAAATACCCAGCGATGAGTTGTGGAGTGGGAGTTATGATGTGTGTGCCCAAACGTGTACAGGGAGAAGCCAGTGCATATAAGCAAGATGGTAAACAGACCCATAAACGTACTGCAGTCATAGCCACGGTAGCTGAGTACGAGGGAGCTGCGTTCTAGTCAAACATGATCCCTCACTCAATACATTTCTATCAGCCACCATGCCAGCAAATTTGTTAGCCCTCTGGGACCTCTGGTAGCAAGTTTCACAAATGAATTCTGTAATGGTAAATCTCCAACTGAGCTTTTTAAGACACAGGAGCAAGTTTTCACTGACATCTGAGAAGGGCATTAATGATGCAAAGTTAGCTGCAGGGGTATTTTATTCTCCTCCCTCCCTCCCTCCCTTTTTGCAACAACTGCATTTCATCTTGTATGACCATTTCCTGAGCCAAGGCATATATCAAATTGTTTTTCAGAGCCTCACATCCAGCAGCTTTGTGAAAAGATCCTCTTATAAAATTGTAATACAGTAAACCATGGTAATTGCAGCAGTGTGGATTTAAGAAATGCATTGGGCATAGTATGAGACATGAGAAATGCATTTGGGCCTTGCTTCTCAATAGCCCGAGTAATTTTATACAGTATTAAAGCAGGGTAAATAACCTGAAGTAAATTATTTTGACTGATAAAAATATGCTAATTGTGCCAGTTTGCAGGTTGCCCAAATGCTTGATTAATAAGGGGCTGTACCAGTTAGGAGCTATAGTTTATTATATTGTAATTTATAAGCTCCAACTTTACAAGTACATGGAGCACTACATAAAAAACCTGGCTAGCTGATAGAAGAGTGGGTCAGGAGGTCTTTCTTCCGGAGTGTGGTGGTGCATGGCTTAGATTCTTATTCTCTGTGATCTACATTTATTTAATTCAATTTCTGTAAGAATTCAGAGATATTTTAATATGACACAGGTATCCTCCCTTAGTACGGTGTCCTCACTGGGCTGTGCCGACAGGAAATGCTCTCCGCTTGAGGCAGCGTTACTCTTTTCTAGGGGGTGGAGTTTCTGTGTTGAACGGAGACCATTTCCAGGATTGATTGAGCAGGTTTCTACTGGCTGCTCAATCGATCTCACTGAGTCGATCCGTGGAGATTTCAGCGTAGACAAACCCACAAAGACTGGATCCAACAGAAAGACCTGCTTCGGTGCTCCTGAAAGCTAACCCAGGCAGGGACAGTATGTGGAAAGGTTTGTCTGTAAAAACAATAATGGGTTGGGACCTGGAAAAGGGTCATGCCCACTGCAGCTGAGGTGAGAATGGAATCCTAACATACCTTTGATTGCTTCATTCCTGACCCTCAGGTCCCTGGCTGAGGGACAGCTAGATATATGCTGTCCTTGTGCTGAGGTCAATATAGATACGTGTGATTAACCATGTCTATCTAGATGTCAGTGCCAACGTGTGCTAGCTTGCTAAAGGGGGAGTTTACCGGTCCCATATTGCCAAGCAGTTTGTGCTCTTCCTGACCATTTGTAACTCCCGCTACAAAAAGTAGTCGTTTGGTAAGGGAGCAGGGCTACTCACCTCAGCAGGGCATCTGAAGTCAGTTAACCTGCCTGTGTGAGTGAGAATCTCAGAATCTGTCCCACTGTGAGTGGCTCAGTCTGAATTGGGAACCAGAACCTTCCCCCGGACCTCAGTCTTCTGATACAGCCATGAGACCTTGCCTAAAGGCAGCAACTGGCTGTGTCATGAAGAGCCATCGAGAATGAAGGTGACGTGTGATTAAAGCAACCCTCCGAAGATACAAGACATCTTCTGACATAGGAGACTTATATAATGACTGGCGGCTGGTAAGCTAAGTTTAGATCACTTAGCTAAGATCTAAATGGGAATTAGAACATTACAGAGCGATATTTATCACAGGCATTACAATAATATACTTTTACATGAGCACATATTGCTACGTCACTGCATTCCATGTATTGTCATGGTGCAGACATTTCCTAGTCTAATGGGCTGGATCCTCAGCTGGTGTAAATCAGCATTGCACTCCTGAATTCAACTGAATTAGGACGATTTACTTGAGCTAATCATCTAGCCCAATGCGTCTATGGTTATATTACTTAGATGTGCACCATTCAGCATAAAGGCCCTGATGCACAGTCTGTTGATTTCAATGGAAAGGCCTTCATGTTGGACTGTGCCTTAAATGAAAGAGGATTTACTGTGAGTGAATGGTATACATGAGCCTCATTTTCCTCTCCAGTGTAAATCAAGAGTATCTCCATCAAAATCAGTGGATTTACATAGCTGTAAATGAGAACTCTATATATCAAGGCCTATAGATATATTAGAGCATCTTCTTTTTCCCCCCGGCCATTAAATTGATGTAAATCCCTAACCAAAGCAAAAACTCTCAGATTACTGGGGTAGAACAAAGTGATGCCAGCTATGACAGGAATGCAGCTTCCTGGGGAGGAGGATCTGTGTCTAACAATATTTGTTCAGTCTTCTTTTATTCGGTTCCTAAAGTGTCAGCAAAGAGGGTAGCTTTTCTTGGGAGTCAGATGGTTGGTGCTTTCATCTTCCAATGCTTGCCAAACTGACATTTTCTCTATTGGTATCTTTTCTGGACACTTTCTGCAGAGAGTCCAAAGATCAGATTGGCCATGGAAGACTGGATTTCTCTGTTCCCCAGAAGTTAATCACTCTCTAGGCCAGGGTTAAAGCTTAGAGACAGTGTGAGAGATGCTGGTGTGGCGGCAGCCTTCATGGCCAACACACTGGAGACCTCCAGAGCTGCCAGCATGAATGCTGTTGCTTGAGCTAGACTGTAGAGCAGTGTTATCAAACCACGGGTTGGGACCCAGGACTGGGCCGCAGACACTCAGGCAGTGGGGTCATGGAGCCCCCTACTGACACTGCCAAAAGACTGAAATGCATTGTCGAAAGATGTCATTGTTGGGTTGCGGACATAAATTATTTTTTTCAACTGGGTCCCGAGAAAAAAATATTGAAAACCACTGCTCTAGAAGACTCACACCTCTGCTCTGGACACACCGTCTCACTGTCTCTCTCACACATCAGCGTGTGACAGACGTACTTCCTGCGGTTGCCATCCTGCACTTTTTTCCTAGAAGCAAACAGTGGGCTTCACCGTGAAAGACATTGCAACAGCATTGAACTTACATGATGGAAGAGCAATAGAATTATTAGCAACAACCACCGAGCAGGGTAATCAAAGAAGAGCAGCCACCAGAAAACAGAGAGTCTATTTGGGAGCCAGATCCAAGTTGGAGAAAACCTCCACGCTACTAAAATTAATAACTTTTTTGCCAGTGACTTCAGAAGGGGTAACAGCAGGATTCCCAAATTCCACATTAACTGAATGGCCAACACAAGAGCAAGGTGCAGAAGACATTTCTCCCTTGCATAGCAAGCCTGGATCCTGCCCAGAAAGTAGTGATTGGGGACACCCAACAGAAAATTCTTGTGCTGTTGCACAAAGGAACTCAGCAGTCCTGAATGGGCTCCATTGCCCTTCATGGCTGATGTGCACGAACGTGGGGGAAAGGGAGAAGAGAGCTCCTCACCTCGACCTTAGGTGACATCTTCTAGCGAATACAGTCACAGTATAAAGCACACTCTGGAGGGTGCCGCAAGCCATATCTGGCCAACAGACAGAAGGGCTAACCGCAGCAGGCATGAGTGGGAGGTAAATCTCACAACATATTGGATTTATTGCTTCATAGGGAAAAAAATAATTAACTTCTTATTGTTAGTGGACAAAAATAAGCATCTTAATCGTAATCAATGGAAAGTCGAGATTAGTTCAACCTTCAAAGCATCTGACTTCAGACCCATTTTCCCCCAAGGTCTGGGGTTGTTTACGTCTGGCCCGTTATAGAGATGGGGCCGGCCAGAAAGAGAGGGTCTGGATTTGAATCAAAACCACTGAAATGTTCAAGGGTGTTCAGGCCCCGAGTTTTGGGCCAGGTCAGTTGCTGATGTGGAAGCCTCTATAGGCACCAGCAGCGTTTTTATTCGCCTTCACACAGAGTATTGATCACAGCTTGGTCCAAAAGGGGATTTGAATATTTAAACAGAGCACTTAACCAACTAGCAGTTGGCTCCCACAACGGGAAACGTCACAGGGCCACAAACAATATACGTCTATGCTCAGCTACCATGAGTCTCAGCCCTCCCCCTGCAGGAAGATGGTTTATGAACTGTGTCCGAGTGTTTTCACTTGACGGGAGGAATGTTGTTTTCCTAAAATCAGGAATTAGGACTGGGGCTCATTTCAGGCATCAAGGTGTTAAGCCTCAGGAATCCAGCCTCGCAGACAGCGTCAGAGGCACTGAAAAACAGCCATGCCAACTGCCAGGAAGCCATCTGCTGACAGTGCGCAATGAGAATGGGTGCTTTTTTAAAAGATGGCTCTTGTGTGTTAGCAGGCAGCCTTGCGGGTGTTCCTCTAGAGGAATTCAGGGAGGGGGGAGAGGTTCTTTGTTCACTGGGAGCAATTGGGTGGGGGCATCTTGGTTCAGCCTCCGTTTAACCGCACAGTTAGAATTGGTTCTGGGGGGGTTGGTACGCTTTCGCCTCCCCCCACACAAGTAGGGCTCAGTAAAGCTCCTCCACACCATTCTGGGTGTGTGGTCTTGGTGTGTTACGTGGGGGATTTAATTAAAAAGAAAATCAGGGGGATAATAGAATTAGCTTGTTCCAGACACACTGAGAGTCGTTCTTATGTCTGTTTTTATCTATTTTCCTGGCTCTGCCAGTCCCCATTAGATGTGATATATAGCAGCCACTGCTATTCCGGATCTAGGTATCCCATGCGCCTCGCTGATAAACCTCCATTCTGGTCTGCAACACCCCTTTGCATTCCACTAGTGCACCCTGGTCCTGAGTCCATCACTCCAGACCGGAATGCACACAGTCCCAATCCGTAGTCACTCTGGATTTCTCACTTCACTAAGATGCCCGTGACCAGAAGCTGGTAATCACATTGTGATTTTGCCATGCAGACAAACAAAATTACAATGAGACCAATCAAAATTAATTTTCTCTTGTAGCATAAGCCCAGGATTTAAATCTTACCGTCAATTATTTACACTGAAAAAAATCACAGAGGGAGTAACTTTAATAACGACGCCTTGGTTATAATTTTTCATGCACTGCCGCTCAACCAAACCAAACCAAACCTCCAAACCCAGCTTTGTTAAAGAGAGTGAATGAACGTTGAAAGAAAAAAGCATGCCGTGGCTTTGCTGAAATGGACAGAATGGTGACAGAAATCAACTAGTCTCTAGGGAACGTTAGGGAAAAAAAAAGCCCAAACAATCCAAAGTGACCATTGTTGTATGGAGCCAACAATTGCGTTTCTCACTGTTGCTGAGTGAGCTTTTTCATTTTTGTTCCCAGGCATGAAACATTATCAGACTCTGACCTTGGCATAAAATAAGGTAGACTCACGAGATACTCCCTGCACCGCAGAGAGAGGGAGAGGGAGAAAGAGAATATGAAATGCTATTTGAAATGCTTCATATTTGGAGACACATCACTCATCTCTGCATAACATTTCAGACACAGTTGCAATATTTGTCATTATACGGTACTAGGAGGAGATAAAGCCTCCGAGTTTCACAGATGCTTCCCCACTGGACATTGTGCTTCAATTATATATCTTCTTTGGTTTCTAAGGAAACAAAAAGATACTGCCAGCTATGGGCTTTTTGTAGATTCTTATGCCCATCTGTTCAACCTCTGTTTACTTGTACCAAGCTTTCCCTTCCTCCTACCATCCCCCAAACTGAAGTTTCCTTCCAGATTGGCCTCTGTCCTTTCATTCTTGGTGTTTCTTTCCTCACCCTCGTTTGCAATTGCAGTATGCCCTACTCCAGTGCCTGACTGTTCCTTAATGTAAATTTAGAGAGCCTTATCCAGAACAGTTTTAAATGCATCAGCAATGGGGCTTCTAGCCATTCATTCACAAGGTTATTCTGCGGGGTAAGAAATCTTATGCCCCAGAATGTTTTCCTGATAATGCCACTAGTTTCTATCACACAAGTTTTAAAGGAGTACAGTAGCTATATCTCAGGTGGCAGGAAGGGTGAATACAGAGTCAGCATTTGATAGACTTTAGGTGTTGCAAATGCAAGCTGTCAATCAAATCCTCCTACACTTTAAAATGTTGCTTTCCAGGGGGGACTAAAGGACCATGAAAAATTTAGACCTGACGTTCCCATGGGGGAAAGATTTTATTATCAGACCAAGCAAAGTCCGATGGACAGAAGAGGGCACTGAGCTGGGGGAGCATAGACTGTAAATCCAGTTAGTTTCCAGAGTTTACTCAACAGTGCAAACAAAAATAAACGGGTGTCAGCTCGCCTGGCTAAGGAGGGCCATGAAAGGTGACACGGTGTCTCTAATCCCTTGTTGCTATTCATTAAATACATCCTCTAGGCTGTTAATCTTCACACCTTCCTTTGGGGGCCACCAGGCAGCAAGCTGGGTGGTCTTGACCATGGCAGTGGATGGCAAGAGATGGCTAAGGTCAGCCCGAATAAACAAAAACAAGAGCTTTGGAACTGTAATAGGATCACGTGCGAAGAATGCATGTTAAATATGATCAAATGAGCTCTCCTCTGAGAAGCCGCTAGCAGCCCTGCAAATCAATAGAGGCTATCCCAGAATGCTTAGAAAAACTCGATAAGCCGAGCTTCCCCACTGCTTTACAGAAAGGTTAATTCTACAAAGAGGGATGGCATGCACACAAAACAAAGCTCTAGAGGAAAGCACGGCTGTGTGAAATTGTAGGGGTGAGGATAAGGAAATAGGCACTTTCATACTGGCAGAGGAGCTCTTTGACTAGACCATAATGTAAAGCATGAGGAGAAAAAAATGTCTTGGATTCCCACTTAGTCAGCTGGAGGAGAGATTTGCCATTTCCCTAAGAACTTTGCACCCATAGGCCAGACAAATTGGACTTGGGTCAGAGCAAGTCTTGAGTGGCTATTAGCCTCCAAAGCAAATGTGCTGGCCAAGGAGAAAAGAACAATTTGCCCCAGATGAAGATTCCAACAGAATGATCTCTTCCCATACTGATATACCCAGCAGGCCCTGCTAAATGGGTGGCCTTGCCTTGGAATAGCAGAGATGATGTTAGAGCTTTGCCCATGCATCCCCCTTTCTGTCTGAGATTCAGAGGTCTGGCAGTACGGGACTAGCAGGGGATGCCGTGGGGAGGGAGGGAGAAGCAAAGCCCAGGGAATCCCAGACTGGAATAGAAGAAGAGGGGGGCTCTAATGCTGGAAGTCAGCAGTTAAGGGCCCCAGCAGAACTATGAGAGGCCCAAGACAGGAGTAGCAGAATTACTAGAGAGGGACAGTGGAACAATTTTGTTTAGGGCATTCAGAACAGTTATAGCAGGGGATCCAGTGGGGTAGAGCAGAGCTGTACTATGCCATTTCATTTCTAGGGCATTTGTTTCTGATGATGTTTCATACTAAATTAATTAACACACAGTAGCCTATTCTAATGAGCTTTTGTGGGATTTTGGTGCTGGGTCTTTGCTATTAATCTCTTGTTTAGACGTGGGGACCCCCTTTTGTTTGTGCGGGGGAGTTATGGAGTGGGGGGAGGGCTGTCCACCAGAAAAGACTCAAATAATGGTGTTCTACCCATGAGAAGCGGCCACCTGGGACACTAGATATACTAGGAAAGATACATATTGTGCTCTCAACATGCAGTGTCCCTTTATAAGTTTCTCTTGCTCTGTCTATAGTCACTATGGCCTCTCGGCTGTTAAGTGAAACAAATGGGGTCATGAGTGCTCACCGTAAATGTGTGTTGTTCAGGGGCACGCTTGAAATGTGGCTCATGTAAAAACAAACATGAAATAACATTTGGAAGTAGGATTGACTCAGTGGCTTCCCAGGTGCTACTAAGCACAAGGTCTGTGGAATGTGAGACATCTTGGGTTAGACAACATGGCCTTTATTCAAGCATTGGCTTATCTTCCCCCCCCCCCCCCCCCGACCTGCTCTAAATATAGGAATGCAGACCTCGGCTTGTCTTGGGTGTGGAATGGAAGCAAGATTTTCTAATACAATGTTTCCTCTGCTTGTAGACAAATATAGTAACTACATCTGTCACGGGGCTTCCAGAGAAGACATGAACGCGGAAAGAGTATAAAATTCAGCCCTAATTCTTTTTTAGACTATATCTCCTCATGTGAAGTCCAGTTAATTCTTTCAAGTGATTTTCTTTTAGATTTGAAGTAAAACAAATGGACATTTTATTATAAAAATAGATACATGGCTCATATATTTAGTTACTATGTTTATTATATGCAAGATACAATGGCTGTGTAGAAGACATGCTGTAGCACCGTACCTGTCTCAAAATAAGAATCTTGGTTCCTACCACCAACTTAAATAACTTTGCACTTCTATTATGACCGTCATCCAACAGAGAAATAATTAATCATACCTTCACCACTCTCCATGAAACAAGTATTTGTTGTTGTTTACCCATTTTAGAAAGGGGTACATAGAGGTATAAAGAGGTGATGTGGTTTGCTGAATGCAAACTGAGTCAGTGGAGGAGCCAGGAACAAGCTCTTCGCTTCCAATCTCCTGCTGGAGCCCTGAGATTACTATGACATCTGTTGACCACCACTTGGCCTAATAGGATGTCCTACCACTTTATAAGTGTCAGGTAAGACTATCAGGGAGAAGTAGTATGTCATGGGTTGTCTGTTGATCCATGAAACTGGCAAGTTCAGAAAAATTAGCATAAAAGGCTGATATGTTCAATGGGATCATGAACCTCCTATATCTACAGAACCTCCTGTATCTACATATATCATGAACATCCTATATCAACAGAACCTCCTGTATCTACATATATCATGAACCTCCTATATCTACAGAAACCATCAATGATGCCAGCTTGATGTCCACTGTCTTGGGAGTTGCTCACAATGACCCTGTGATGACAGATATAGGACTTTCCTTCCAGAATTAGTCATTAGGTCAACATGCCAATGAAAGGAGCAGCCTCTCGCCTGCCTCGTGTTTTAGTGCAGGTGTCCACGGGGACACACAGACGCAGCAAGCCCACCTTGAGGGGGAAAGGAATGACATATCACTGCTCTTACTAAGTTTTGAATCAGAGTGTGTGCATGCACACTGTGCAAAGTGTATTTGTGCTGATTTTCCCTTGCAAAAATATATGCAATATATTTACTATTTATCTTTGGTAAGAACATATGGTTCCACTTTCTGAGGTTGTGGGTCTCCAGGGTTAATGACATACAACCATATGGCCAAAAGTAAAGAGAGATGGAACCAACATGCAGCTCAATTAATCCAGAGAGGGGAGGGGGAGCTGAAATGCTCCCCTTTGGTAATAAAATGTCATTCTAGTGAACCCCGGAGTTGACATCTGGGCAGATGTTAAAAGTTGCTTAAAAAAAATGTTCAAAAGTTCCAAATGTAAATACACATGAAAACATTTACAAACGATACCATTTTCTTTATCCTTCTGAGGCTGGGGTTGTCTCCACAACACTTACATCTCAGCTTTTAAGGCTTTTCCTATGACATGTTCTCAATGTGTCCCATGACAAATGATGTAACGTGTAACTAGGACTGCTGGGGCTGTTTCAGTTAACCAGAGTTTCATTAAAGATAGCGTGCAACTTTCGTTCTCTGTACCAGTTGTAACACACAGTCGCACACAAACACCCACAGAGACACAAAGCTATGTGAAGTCACTTTTAGATATTAACACACTAAAACAAGCAAAGAAACCAAACGATGTGGTTGCTACACCATGCCTATCTCTTATTGTTGTCTAGGTACTGCAGCCCATATACTAGCGTGAATGTTTATGTAGTACAGAGAATCTTTTCCCATACACAGATACCATTTGCGTCTATTGAAAGTGGAGAGGAAACTGATTATTTTAATGGCTTACATCAATGTAAATCTGGACCAAAAATCTCCATTACTCCACATCTCCAAGTTCCAGCAAATACAGCAAAAACAATGAGAGTCCTGTAGCACCACGAAGACTAACACATTTCTTTGGGCATAAGCTTTTGTGGGCTCCAACCCACTTCAACACACTGCGCCACCCAAGTATTGCAGAGAGATTTTGCAGCCACCGAGGGTATATCTGACTTGGGTTGCGAGGTAGTGTAATTGTGATGTGAATGTTCTGTCACAGGTTGTAGCCCAAACTCTGAGACCCTCTCACCTCACAGGGTCCCTAGAGCCCAGGTGGCAGACAAAGCCTGGACATCTACAGTGTAATTAAACAGCGCCTTATCCCAAGTCAGCTGCAAACTTAATTGCTGTGTAGAAATACTCTGATGGTCCCAACCTGATCCTGCTTTACAGAGCTCGGTGCAAAGGCATAGTCAGAGCATATTCTCCTCTCTAGAAAAAGAGAGACCCTTTGATTTGCTTTACAGATTATTGTTTCCTGACATCTCTGAAGGTGCTAAAGCAAATAATGGACGTAAAGGTTCAGAAACCTAGTTGGAAAACACAAGACTATTTTTCTCCCAGCAGGAAAAAAAAGGTTTCAATTAAAATAATTTGTGAACAAATGCAATTGTTTGTGAAAGTCATGAGAAACTAAGAGCAATTGGATTGCTAGGAGCTCTCTGTCCATATGTGATTGCAAGATCTTATGGCAAATATATCCAAATGGGCACCTGCAACCCCTTCTCTGCAATTCCACCCCTGCCTGCACCCAAGAGCTCTTTAATAATATCTCTCTCCTCATCTGCCTCATCTCCTTGCTCGTTCCAATTTGGTACCTCCCTGAGCAGAGACTGCTGAGTATGCACAGCTGCAGCTGGTTTTAGCATGTCAGACAAACGTCAGTGAGGTTCCAAACCTATCCAACCCAGTTCACCTGCCAGAACTCGAACACAGGTTTCAAAGATGTGAAAGACGAGAGTTCCAGGCCAATTTGATCTCGCTCCCCACAAAACCAGTAGGAACGTTGCCATTGGCCTCACAAGATGCCTGTTGGCCTTACACACTGCTGCTCAATGAGTCCCCGTATTTCCCCCAAAAATGTCTTTTAAAAAACATCATTCCTCGTAGAGTGGAAATCGTTACTGCCATGCTGGAGCAAGGCAAGTAGGCATGAGCTGGCGGAGCGAGGAGCGCAACTGGTAATAAATTGACACATTGCTTGGCCTACATGGCTGTCCATGCTCTGAAATAGCAAGTCAGGATGGAGGTGGCTTGGCAGAACTGCTGAAAGGGAAATGCACAGTGCCAGGCTTGACTCTGCCTAGCTGATTTGTGAGCCAGGTACGTTGCAAGATAAACAGTTGGGCCACATCCTGTGGATGATTTCTCTGTTTGCCCACCACATTTTTCTTTTGACCTGTCTGGACCTCTGAAATCCTGTTCATGAAGCTGGTTCCAATGTTACCCATAGCCCCCATCTTCAGTAGCTCACAGGAAAGGTGATTGTTAGTGAACCAAGGTCAGACATTTGCCAATTCCTATGAAATGGAGCATTATTTCACTCATGTAAAAAGCCCCATATCCTGGACCTACAGGCACCTCTGATGTAGTGTAACGAACAATGACATCAATGGGAAAAGCAGTAACTTTTTGCCAGATCAGAAGGTAAGATAATAACCAACCAGGATTTCAAATTCAAAGGCTGTGTGCCACGTGCCCACCAATACCAGCCCCTTTCTCCCCACCTCCTCAACCCAAAACCTGGCTTGAGATATGAACTTTTCAGTGTGTCCTGATGGTTTAGAGAGCCAGGCTATTTCAGACTTACATAGAAGGAAGAGATCGAATGCTAGGGCCACCTTTTTAGAGAAAGCTCCCTCTTGAACTAAGAAGGCATCCATTTTGAGCACCGCTGCTGGTTGCAGCTGGCAACGTGGCATGGGAAAAGACATGATCTTCCCAGGAGACACGTCTCAGGATACTTGAGGCTCTGTTGGTCATTGCCTCCATTGTAAATACTGTTTTGATATGGGCAATATCGGGGAGGGAGGGGAGATATTATAGTCCCTCTATTAAAAATATCCCAGACTTCATACCCCAAGAGAAACACCCCTAGGATTTTGCAGTCTTTAAGCTTCACTGTTGCAGATAGCAGCTCTTATAAATTGTAATAGACACCTAAATGAATGAAGTGCCTAACTCCCATTGGCTAGGCTGCTGCGACACTTTTGGAAATCTCACCAAGTTCCTATCTGCTGCCTTGTAAATCTCATCCCTCGCCTCACACCTGCCTTGATTTAAACGTTAGGAAATTCATGCAAAGCCACTGAGGAGACCAGATCAACAAGTAATTATGCAGAGCACTTGACAGTTTCTAACATCACTTCCGATTCAGCTTACTGAGTTACTATGAAAGCCATTCAGCTCTTGCTGTAACTCAATGAACGTGCAATACCATCTCCCCCTGTGAAGTTCTCCTGTCAGATTTCTTGCACCTAGATATACCGTGCGAGTTGAGGAAAAGCACAGAGTGTACCATGGGTGCATTCCTGTTTGACAAGTAAAGGATTGAAACTGCCGGTATTTTATGAGTGTAAAGTCACGTACGTTGAGATCTCAGTGCCAAAGAGCATTAGAGTTTAATTTAAAACCGCAATTCCTATAATGCAGAAATGGCCACATTAAGCATGATAACACAACACAAGGTCCTGCTAGGATGAATGAATTCCCTAAGTGGGATATTTAGGTAAATAGACTCAACGTGAGCAAGAGAGTCCTTGTGGGTTAAGATGGGGTGTGTGGTTGGCTGTTTTTCTTTCTCCTGATTCTTTGAACAATTTTGCTAATTGTTCCTGACATTTTCTCCTCTGATTGCCTCCAGCTCTGAATCTATCCACAGTCCATCTTTTGTGCATCCTTATTAAAGGTGATTTGAACTGCAAAAAGAAAAAGAAAGAACGAACCTCCTTTTACCTGGTTCCTCAAGTGATTATCTCAGGATATTCAGACCTCTTTGAATTTGGCTTACCTACACGGAATTGCATGAAAATGTGAAATGGGAATGGTGCTTATGTGCTGCTGTAGCATGTGGTGAACTGGGATCCTGGCTCCTGAGTCTGATTGGCTAAGATTTGCACGCACGGGTTTCCCAGCATTCTTCAGAGGTCATTGTTAGGTATTATTTAAGCATTCCCCATCTGTAGTGGAGTACAAGGTACAGAAGATAAGGAGCTCTGAGGAGCTTAAATGTAGATATAGAGGGAAAGCACTAGTGGCCCAGAAGAATACTGAATCACAGCAGGTTTTCTTGTCCTCTTTGATATAGTAAGACAGAGCATCAGTTTGAAAGGAAGCAGCAAATATTTAGGTGAGATATGAAAGAAGAAAAGATGGATGTCTTGGCACACTAGGATGAGGAAGCAATTCCAGGAATATAGGTTAGAGTGGGATTAGGTGGTCTTCCTCAGGAGGGCAAAGAGGGCAAGTGATGAGACCAGAGATTTACAGGATGGGACACAGCTTTCTAGGTGAGGACAAGTAGGCTGAACTAGATGTAGAAACACAGAGGAAGTCAGTGGAATGATGAGTCAATGGACAGTGCACTTGGATGGAACAGAAAAAAAGAAACATTCCCACAAGTTCTTCTTAATTATCATCAAGAGCTACTGCTGTCTAGTCTAAAGATGCAGGCCGTTAATAGCCAGTAATCTTTGGATGGCTGCAATGTTTGGGAATGTCACATGAGAAGCAGGAGTCCTGTGAAGTGAATTACTGATCTGGAAGTTGCACTATTGCAAACCCACTGGGTCTTCCTTCCCCAAATCCCGCAGAGATCTATACATGCAACGCAATGAAGGAAATCTTGCCCATCGGCAATGAGCATGTGGCCACAACATGAATCGCAGTAGAGGAAAAGGAATTGGAAAGTCTTAATACTAGTTATTTCACAGGGTAAATTCAGTACAAGGAAGAGCTGATGAATGTGAGATCATTCTGAGCTCAGTGAAAATCCAAGGACTGAGAAATCTGAAATGGAATATTTTTGTCCTTCACCCACTGTCCATTCCTTAATTCCATGTTCATATTTCATCTGGAGCATAGAAAAAGCAATGGCCCACCAATGGGAGATTTATAAATTGGAATGAGTTCACTTCTCCCTGAAGTAGATAGAAGAAGCTGAAGTATTGAGGGTGGACTGAACTTAAGTGCTCTTCATGTTTATTTGAGTTAAACAGGTCTACTTTCCCTACGTTTACCGAATGGCATGTCAGAAGGGAAGGCGAGCAGAGGGGAAGAGTGGAAAGTCTAGAGGAAAGAAAAGTCTGACTTGCTGAGCAATTTGTGTGACAGGCAGTCACCAAATCAGACAAAATAAATTAACAAAAATTTAATTAGCCTGTATCATTCCTGTCAGAACTGACAACTCAAACATGGAGAAAAGATCATGTTTTTCCCTAGGGAAGAGTTTATTTTTTCACTCCGTATATGAGAAGGAGACTGAAGTTGTGCAGCTATTTATAGGCTTTACATGGCCCACAGTTTCCTGTGTTGTGGTTGGGTCCGAGAGTGAACACATGAACAAACTAGATTTTCTTCTTTCTTGGTGTGTCTGTGGATGTGGACAGGATCCTCTGTTTATTTATATTTTGCCTGACAATTTCTTCAACTGCCTAAGCCATTCGTCTGTACTCCCCAGGTGAATCTCAGGCACCATAGTGTCTCTTTGCAAAGCATTATCTACTGATGTAGTCAAATGGGAAACTCCTTACTACAGCCTGACTATATATTTTCATGCTCTATGCCAGAGAAGAATGAAGCCTATTGAAATAACTCAGACAGTGATTTATTCAGAAGTGGAGAATTATCCTAAGAGAAAACTCAACATATTTCAGAAGATAGTTTTACTATCCTGTCCTCAGATCCTCCACTTTAAAATTCACTTCCCATCCCCAAGAACCATGGCTCATAGAAGTACCCATGAATTAGTCTATCATCGCATTGAAAATATTTTCCATATCATTGCACTTCACATGAATGGTGCCGATAGTGCAATATTAATTGCACACCCTAGGCTATGTCTACACTAGAAAAAGCTAGGTCGACTTAATAAGATCGACTTTAAGTCGACTTTATTAAGTTGACTAAACAAAGTGGTTTCCATGGACGTGCACTTAGTCCACTTTGTTAAGTCAACCTAACTGCCCTTAGGTCGACTTAATAAAGTGGACTTAAGTGTCCACACTGTGCTTAGGTCAACCTAAAGGAGGGTTAGGTCGACCTAAGGAGGGTTAGGTCGACCTAACTAGCAGGTCTTTCTAAGTCGACTTAAGCTTTCATTAGGTCGACAAGGATTTTCTTAAGTCAACCTAATGAAAGCCTGGTGTAGACAGGGACTAAGTTAGGTCGACTTAAGCCTCCTTAAGTCGACCTAACTTGCAAGTATAGACATAGCCCTGGAGTCCAATGCAATGTTCTGGGATTTGGTGGGTGAGCAAGAAATTGAATAGCTGCCAGGCAGGCTGACTCTGTCAAATGTAAAATGCAGGAATATTGGAGACAGAGATTTCTTCCTGGGTGTTGCCTTCATAAGGATTTAAGGTTTTCAAAATAAGCTTCTAATTACTTTAATGAAATAATTATCATAATGTCAGACAAATGTCATGTGATGATTTAAGTAAAAAAATGTCTGACTTACAGTAGGTGCACTTACATACGAATCTATAGTATAACATTCATTCTGAGTCCACAACTACAAATGGAGGCAAATTCACGACCATCAGATCAAACTTTCTGGATTGACTTAGTAGTCAATTAAGACCTGGGAAGTCGATCTATAAATAAACTTAATAAAACCACCCCCTCCTCCCCAAAGGGCATAATGCTGCATCGATGTGAACATGCCACGCTGAATGGAAGTTAGGAAGTTGAAGGTAGTTACACAAACTACTCTGCGTAACTTGGGTAACTCCCATCAACTGCCACTGAATTTTTCCGCCAGCATAGACCTGGCTTGTGATTTTTTTTTTCCAGTGATAAGTTGCTATTCACATCATACAAAGCTTCAACCTTGCAAGATGTTGAGCGCTTTCACCTCACATTGATAATCAAGAGAAGGAGACTTGCAGGCACTCGGGACTATTTTCCAAGACCCATCAAGGACCTGATGATCAGATCTAAACTAACTGTTCCCCTGATGAGTACGTGACACAGGTCGCCATCGGTGCTGATCTACAGGGGAATGTCTGTGACAGAGCTGAGTGAATGTTTTCACCCCTAAAACTTTTTTTGACGGTTGCGGGGGGGGGGACACAAAACCCAAAGATTTTGGTCAGTCGAAACATGTAATAAATGTGTGTTGATTTCAAAGAATTGTTTTCATCACCCTTGATGCCCCCACCTTCCATCAAAAAATTCAGAAGTCGAAAAGTTCTGTTTTAATATGGCTTGATTTTTCAGATTGATTTGCTCCGAAAGTCCCTTTGTTTTCTTTAATTTAAAATGCCGACAGCTGAACTGAAACATCGTTTTGGGTTTAATAGATAGCTTTCACTTGACCAGAAATGAGGGGTTTATTAATTATTGTTGTTGTTGTTATTAATAATAATTTAGACTTTTCGGAACCGGTGGTAAACCACAAGAATCCAGTATTCACACAACTTTACTTTATTACACCCCAAGCTACAACTCTGCAAGCTCAGCAAACAGAGTAACGGTTCATGCTTTTCGCTTTTCAGATCCCTGGGTCCATTGCTGTTGTGCTGTCCAGAAGAGTGGCGATTACATAGGACGTGATGCTCTGGAATAAGATCACTGTAAAGCAATGAAAAGCCCGTCTCATTCCCTGCATGTGTGTTTGCTGCCTCCTTAGCAATCAGAGTCTGGGCAGACCTGACAGAAGTAACTCACTCCTGGAACCTCCATAGTAGTGACTTAGTGAGTGGGAGAAAGGAGAGAAAGTTGTCCTTTGTGATTAAAACCAGTCTGGGTGGCAGGTGAAAGTTCTCTTAAAAAAAAATAATCGTTCTTCACTGAAAAAATTGGAAGTCTGCAAGCAGTCAGGACTGTCCAAGTGGAAGTTTTACATCTCTGGGCTGCTCTGTAGCACCCAACATCACTTCTTTACATTTCAGTAAACTGCACCCCAAGGCCTTTAGCCCTGTCTGTCTCTGGCACCCCTTTTAAAGAGAGAGTGGTCCTCACTACAGACATCTGCAACAGGAAAGGAAATACAGCTTCTGTCCTTTTTACATTTCCTTCGGGATTTCTGTGGTTCTTGTGAGCTCTGGAGGTCACACCTTTATTAATCCTTGAAAGGGCCACCAGACTCCTTGTTTGTTTTGCTGAACTAGACTAACACGGCTACCCCTTTGGATCTTTCCCATGTATTCCTTTTTTGGCTTTTCTTTCCCTGCTCAAATAGGATACCCTCCATGGAGTTCAGAAGGAGTCAACCCTGTCAGGGGTGAATGAATACCCCTAATTTCCCCAAGAGGGAAAGGAGATCTACATACAAGTAGTCCCCTTCAGATCCTTTAGGACACAAGCTGGCCCTGCAATTTTTAAATACTATTGTGGCCACTTATTTCAACAATCGTTATTATTTATTTGTATCACAGTAGTGCCTCGGAGTCGTAGCCGTGAACCAGGACTCTATTGTGCTAGGTGCTGTACAAACAGCGAACAAAAAAAAGGGGGGGTCTTGTCCCAAAGAACTGACAATCTAAGAAGGATTGTCTAAGGGGGTGCAGGGAAGTTTCATGTCTAACTCTATGGTGCATGGTGAGTCCCTTTGAAAATTCTTTCCTGAACCTTGATACTTATGCATGCCATTGTTACTAGAACATCATGGTGAACTGTAACAGAGTACTGGGGTGGCTGGATGTGTGCATGGCACTTCCACACACAGTACCTAATAGATGTAGGGTTCCAAATGGTAAGGAACTCTGCTGCAGGAAGTAAATCTGAGAGGAAGTGGAAGAGGGTGGGCTTCCTGCCCTGAGGTGAGAGGGAATCCGTTTGCCCATTGATAAATAGATGCTCATGCCCCGTGTTATTATCCCAAGGATGCTGCATGGCTGTGCTGAGCTAGGTGGTCACATAAAAAAACTACCATTTTAAAGCTTAACTACATTATTTCCATGTGTCTGATTAAGTAAATAAAATCCATGAGCCCTCTGGGTTTCTGATGCCCAGCTTTGGATGTGAGCCCCTGGCTTCCTGATCTGTATAAGAGAGGCAAAAAAGATCCCATTTCCAAATGGGGACCCAAGCAGTGATTTGTGACATATCAGGACTACTTAGGGGGAAATGGTAGCGAGCAGAGCCCTGGAGAAAAGAAATGCATCTTTGGATTGGAAAGGGGTAAATAACCCTTGGAAATCTAACACATTTTCTCCCCTTGGTTTCTGAGAGCTATAATCCATTCCAAAGTGGGAGATTAGTAATTTGCAATTTAGAGACTGTCACATAAAATAAAGGGGGCAGGCATTCCAAACAAAAAATGATGCTAAAACAAAGCAGTAAAATGCTTGCTTTTGTTCTCCTCAGAGAAATATTGAGCGAACATTTACTTAGCAATTAGGGGTTAGGGGCCAAACTTTCAGTGCAGTGCTGGGCAAAAAGTCAAAATCTACATTTTAAGAAGATATTTCAAGTACCCTACAAAGTACAGGAGCCTAAATGGTTTTTCTTTTACTCTAATACCATACTTTGTCTTCACATAAATATATGTAGATGAATAGAGAGATAAATGCTAAATAGTGGCTAGATATTCTGGATAGTTCATTCACTGTAGCTGCACTGTTTGTACTTCTAGGATTTCCATGCAAACCCCAGATACGGTTGGGGGAAGGATAATGTAATTTAGCTATCAAGACTTCATTCATGGAATAAAATTTCCCTGAACAAGATTTGGAAAGAAAAGAAAAAGAAAGTTGACATTTTAAGTTAAATTAAGAAAATAGCTTTTTTGTTTTTTCTCTCCTATTCATTTCATATCTAAAGCCACTGTTAAGTATATTGAAATTTAACAGACGCTTCACAGGGCCTCCCCTTGTGAAATTGTTAGTCTGACTTGCAACAGCCGTCCCATAATTTGGGACGTAAGGAAAAGGCAGTGTCTTCTAACACTGCAGGACCTCAAGTGAGATGAGCTCTGTTCTCTTCTTTGGCAGTACCCTGCCGTGTAAACGTGGGCAAGTCACTTTCACAGGACCTCTGCTTCCTTGCTGCGTTTTTTATCTTGTCTACTTAGATAGTAAGCTCTCTGGAACAGGGACAGTCTCTTATCACCTGTTTGTACAGTGACTAACATGCAGGGACCTGTATCAGTTGCTGTAAAGAATTAATAATAATAAGATATAATTTACTAATTTATCATGGGCCTGCGATGTTTGGCAAACAGATAGAAAAACTTCGATCTTTAGAAATACACAAAGAGAGATTTTATCTGTGTGTGTAGTTTTGGTGTGAAGGATAAAGCATATTTCATAAACTAACTCCCCCAACTCGTAGATGGCAAGAGTTTTTTTATTCTCTTTGTTAATGTAATTCATTTATTTCTGTTTCAGGGTAAGCTTTGGAGCAAGCCCCAAATGCAACAGTAGAAAAGCGTTTCCATGACACCTTTTCTTTTCTTCTTTCTCTAATGCTGCCCCTGGTACATTAAGCTACATTCCAAGCACTTCAAGGATATGTTTCTGAATCCCATTCAAAATGCTGACAGCCACTGAGTGTGTGAGAGGAAATGATCCCCTGGCTCTATGAAACCGACTGGATTCATTCGGCGGGTCATACCTTTCATCTGACATGTTCAGTAAAAGCTCCACAATGCCTCCTGAGAATGTCCCAAGAGCAAAAGAGGGGAAAGTGGCTTCCAGGTGACGCCTAATGAATGTAACCACGGAGTTGGTGCAGCACCACTGTGGCAATTAAAGTTGATGAGGAGAAACCATTTAAACCCTAGCGGCTAGACCCTCTGCTGATGGAATTCAGGAGCTGATTGAGCTACACCAATTTCTATTAGCCGAGGATCTGGCTCTAGCATGCCCTTTATTCCTTTTCTTGGATTTGTAGTTCTAACACAAACATTTTTTATTACAGTATACATTGTTGTCCAAATGGCCAAAGGTAAAACACTGAATCCAAACCTGTTCAGTTTTCAGGAGGACATAGTCAGATTCCCAGAACCAAAGCTGCCCTTCTGGGGTTTAGTGATTTTATTGCTGTTCATTGTTGTTGTTTGATTCCACGCTTGAGCCAGACTAAAAGGAGCTGGTTTTCCAGGCCTTGCTCCCATGCAGCTGAAACACCCTGAAAATAGCTGTGTGTGCAAACTGGGCTGACTGAGGACCAGAATCTGAGTCATCCCTTTTTGACGAAAACCTCTTTGCCCTTCTATGCTAAAAGTACTAGGCTCAATTCTGATCTCATTTACATCATTATAAATCCAGAGTCACTCCACCTACCATTATGGAGAAGCAGAATTTACCCCAGGATAAAGGATATGGAGAAATTATACTCTGAGCCACCATATTCTACAGTATTGCTTAGAAAATTGCTCTCATAATTCAGAGGGAGGAAAAGAAAATGTGCTAGTGTCTAACCATTCCTCACACTTGTTTTCATCCTTTCCTCCCCCCATAACCCCCGTCCCACCTTTATGGACAGAGGAAGAGAACTCTCTGCCAGAAGCTTGGCGGAGAGGGAAAATTACCACATTTCAAAGTATAATGCAAGTTTAATCTCTTTGATAACGTTCTTCTCCTCCTCAGAATTTAACAGGATCAAGGTCTCTTTAATAATTGCCAGTGAAGATATCTACATCAGCACGAACGGAGGACAGAACTGAACATTTGTATTCACTATCTTTAGTACTTACGGTTACAAAGTTCTCCCTGGAAGTTTGGTGTGCCGTGATCAGCGCTTTATCTCCAGACCTTGCTTGCCTCAGTTGTTGAATGTAAGTGGAGACTTTATGAGATTTCTCCTTTAGTGCCCATCACTATATATACCACAGGCTTTCTATGCAACATCCACTCCCTGAGGTCATACAGAGAGGCCAAGAGTGCCATCCCCTTATAAAGCATTTGCATTACATTGTACGAATGGGCTTAAACACTGTAGCAATACTGCTGTAAGCTGTATTGGTTTGACACGGTGCTCCACAGAGGAAATGTGCCTTGTGGTTAGAACTCTGGTCTGGGGTACAGAAGATATGACACCATTCCTGGCTCACCCATAGATCCAAGTATGACTTGGGAGAAGTAATTTAATTTCTTTGCGCTTTAATTCCTTGTCTGGAAAATTCTTTCCTCTCACCCTTTGTATGATTATCCATTTACATTGTCAGCGTGTTGAGCAAGGAACATCACTTGCTATGTATTTGCGTGACATCTAGTACAATGGCACCCTGATCTCTCTTGGAGCCTCTGGGGCTGCCATAACATAGAATAATAGTTTGTAGAATACTGCCGACTTTTTATTGGGGTAGCCCAAGGAACTCAATGGCAAAACTCTCTCTGGGGCCAGCATTTGGCAGTAAAAACATCATGTTTGATCTGCATTATCAAAGTGGAGCCGCTGTGGTTCATCATGGTGCATACTCCTTAGTTCTGTCCTTTGCACCTTTTCACCGAGTAGACAAAGCAATTCACAAGACACCCCAGAATCCTTTGAGGCTTGTCCAGCACTGTTTCTTACCGCCCCATTGCTTAGCTGCTAGGATCACTTGCCGCTTTGCAGGGCTGGAAGAAAGAGAGAGACAGACAGGCATAAAAGCACCTTTGGAGCCTTTTGTGATAATTAAAAAAGCTACAAAAGAGAGATACATTTGGCTGGCTGTGAATGAATCGAATAAAATGGAAATGGGAAACATGTGCAAACACTTTAAATATTTTGCCTCTGCAAGATATTTGAAGACTTCCCTTGTAAAACAAATAGGGAACAAAATAAAACCAGGTTTCTCTCAGTCAGCACATAATCATTTTCATGTTAATTTTTATCTCGTTAACCAAAAATCTATTAGAAGAAAATTATCTGCTTGAAATCTAGCTTGTGACTCACGCTAAGTGGTTCTGATATTCTGAGAAAATAAATCTTTGCACTGTTTACAGAAGTCTATTCAAAATTACAGTGTGTAAAAGAAATAATGGTTTTGGGTGACTGTACATGACAAATGATCCAGCTTCTGATGTTATTCACTTTGGCCTTGCCTACATTAGACTTTGTTCTGTTGTTTTCTTAAAATTCCCCACTAGCGCAAACAAGGGTAGGAGCTCTCCGGGCTAGCTCCAGAGCTCAGTGAAGGCAGTGGAAAGACTCTGGAGAAAAGACTCTGAATTGAGTTATCTGGTCAAAACATCACCAGTTGGCCGATATTAACTGCCCAGCATTGCTACCGCTTGTGGAAGTGCAACACTCATACTGTGGCACGTTCAGACGATGGGTCAGATCCTCACGTTGAAGAAATAGTGTCACTCCACAGAGTGGGCCAATTTCAACTAAGCCGAGGAATAAACCCTTTAAAAGGACAGTTTGTGGACACATGACAAGATTTCCTAAAGTGACTAGAGGGACACAGTTGTTGGGGGTCCCATTTGTGACACCGTCTGCTTTTCAGAAAGCATCAAGTTATCCCAATACCTCAAAGTCAGACAGACCCTACAAAGTGTCTCAAGCGGGTACCCTGAATCTCGAGGTACTGTTGCTGAAGATAATCCTGATTAAACTTGCTCTTACCAGGCAATCCCTGCTCATTTAAAAACACAATAGCTTCCATTATGAGTTTATTTATATTTGTGGACTATCTGGGGACACAGCACACATTCAGAGCAGGCACCATATTAAGTTAAGCCTCCTGTGACAGGGAGCAAAACCCGCCTCCTGTTTTGTACAGCCCAGGAAAGCCTTCCTGATATTGATCTACCATCAGAGGAACACTTGACCAAACACCGGAACATCTGCGTTTACATGTAACAGGATGGGTATTTTGCAGGTTGTTTGTAGAGATATGGGATATTAGGTTAGCACATGGAACATGTTTACTAGAGGCCGTGCTCCAACACCCAGGGCAGTTAAGGGGAGGGCAATTGTCCATTTCGTTATACTGGAGTATTTATTAAGTAGGAGGAAAAATGCTACATTGAGATCAATGGAGTGGCCCCTGTGTAAGAATGGAGAACGGGTAGCTGACAGTAAGGCACTAAAATGAAAACCAGAGCAACAGGACAAGGCCTATGAGTCATGTAAGTCCTCTCTTGAGAAGAAAGATGCACTCACGGTGGTGGCGTTACACAGGCCAGAGAATCAGACAGCATTTGGAAGGCTTAGGGGTCGTATAGTAAGTGGGGCACAGGCACATTTACACGGTCCCTGCACTGGAGTGAATGTCCCCTTAGAGAGGGACATAGAATTAGAGAAGTGGAGGACTGGGAAGGGACCTCAAATGATTATCTAGTCCATCCCACTCAATGTTCCCTCTAAGCTGTGCGGGAGTGTGGGCACGCAGCGGCCGTCGCATACCCGTGCACCTAACTGAGACACGTGCAGCCCGTCCCTGTGTCTCCTCCCCAGCCCGATCCAGCATCATTTCTCCCCAGCCCGATGATCCCCACGTCTCTGCTCCCTTCTCCCCAGCCCGATGATCTCCACGTCTCTTCTCCCTTCTCCCCAGTTAGAAGATGAGCTGCAGGGCTGTAAAAGCTATAAGTGATTGCTCAGTTTGACACACTTATTTATATGTGTCATCTCTAAAAATGTGTATATTCCAGAAAATATTTTCAAGGGTTATTCAGAAATATCTTCAGATACTAATTGCTGTTTTCCAAAATTATTTTCTTGTGGTTGTTTTGCTTTATTTATCTTATGAATGGATTTATCTAAAAATAATGTAATTGTGTGTGTGCTTGTTTGTAGTTATATGGCTAATACTGGGTAGCAAAGTAGCACAGTCTTAGCAATTTCAGCATCCTATTCCAACACCACCCAACTTTTCTCAGAGTTACAGTAATGACAGTAATATAAAAACAAAACAAAAAAATCCTCCCTCTAAATTAAAAGGCATGGGGCAGGAGGGAAAACTGTTGCCCACGTGGAGCCATGCCTCACAAATTGCCACTCAGCGGGTACCATAACTTGCTCAGCTACATCATCAGCTAAGAGGGAACTTCGATCCTGCCATACAGAAATGGGGCCAAATATACCTGTTTCAGTACTAGGCACTGCATCAAAGAAGTCAGCAGAAACATGCTCCAACTTCAGCCCGTTCAAATAATATTGAGGAGTCATACTGAACAATTATATTGTAAAGGTGGCTTCATGGTGCCAGTGCTGTTGCACAGATCATGGCCTTCGTGCTTCCTTTCCTATCTTTTATTATTATTATTAGGAAAAGGAAGAGAATTAAGGTTCAGATACGGCTTAATCGCTCCTGTTTCATTTCACAGGTCCCATCAGTCTCCGCACATTCCTCCTGTCATTCCCAAGTACATTACAATAATAATAATCCAACATCTGTGGTTGATCGCCTGGCCAAAGACTATAATTAATTCTAACCTCCTCTTTCTGCTAGTGTTTCAACAGTGTAAAGGAATAGGTGAAGGAAGGATTGAGAATTGGGAAATCTGAACAAATATACATCAGTTCTAACTAATAGAGCCAAGTGGAGTGTGTGGGCTAAAGGAAGCCTTTTCAGGCAATGGGAGGACACAAAGCTGATGAGATCTGGGCAATTTTGCTCCAGGCTTGTTTTCTGTCTGCCGCACTAATGTATAATTAAAATAGGTGCCGACATCTGAGAATTCTTCATACGAGATTCTAGCACACTGGCAACGTCCTCCTTCTTGAAGGGCCAAACCTCCAGCTAGGACCAGATGAAACCACACACTGCCTGCTTTGTGGATTACAGTGTGGTCATCAAGTTGAATGCTTACATGGAGAGACTCAGATGTGTTTTCTCAGGTTTTGGTGTAAACGGTGAAAGTGTCCTCTCCTCACCCCATTTCATCAGAATAAATTATTGCAGGCAAATCACTTTGGATAAAGTGTTCTGTTTGCCTACGGACCTGGCCCATTTGAATTGTCGTCAGCAGAATTTCAACTCTCAGCCTTCAACAGAGTGTAAGTCTCGGCCCTCCAGCTAATATACTGCAGTCCTGAGCTACACTTGACTGAAATCCCTGGGCAGAGTGCTAGTGTTTTCAATGGGTTTTGATCTGGCTTTACTTCCATTAATGTTTATATGGGCCAGCCACGAGAGAAAGAGGGAAGGGCAGAGAACGTTTGGGGGAATGGGAGTAGTTTGGGAGCAGAGTGCTGGAAAGTTCAACATTATATCACCTTCTTTTAGGCTTGTATTTTAAAAAATGTTTTGCAAATGGGTGTACCATTTACTAGCAGAAGTAGCACTCGGGATTCTGCAGTAGCTTAGTATGTAACTGCTGCTGCTGCTGCACCTAGCTAGGCTATGTAAAATTATTTCTCTAGCAATTAATTTCTCTCTTGCAGAAAACTATTTATCAGTCAACATGCAGATGAAAGGTAAAAGATTTTTTTTTTTAAAAGTGTTCTATCTACTTATGGTCATTACAGATTTTGGAAGAGAAGGGTTGTTAAATCTGTTGTGGTCAAATTTTAATTCTCACTCTTTCTTTGGTTTCCTTTAGGATCTTCTGTAAGACTTGTGACTTATTCTCTTTGGTATGTCTACATTGCAATCAAAAATTTGCAGTGGGGCCCTGCCAGCTGACTGAGAGCTGCTCAGAAATGTTTCTGTCACAAAATTTTTTTCGGGGGGGATGGTGGAAAAATAAGATTTTTCTTCAAAAGCAATATTTCCTCTCAAGAAAATAGAATGGACAAGTTTTGTCCCAGGTCAGTTTGATGTTAATCTGTGTCCACTTGAGGTGCCTTATGGGAGTTATAGTTTGGATGCTAAACTCATTGTCCCTGATGGGCCAGGCAACACGGTTGGACTATATCTAGCAACAAAGTTGGTTAAGGTGGGAGACTTGGTGCAGGGAACTGATAAGAGAATATGGGATATTCCTTGTAGATGTATAACTTATTCATATCCACTTCAGTTCATGGCTAATCTTTTTAAACATATCAACATTTTTTTTTGGTGGGCTATAAAAAAAGTTTTGCTGGTTTCCACTCCCGTTTGGCTGGACAGTCACATTACAGAAAATGCCACTTTTGGTATTATTTATTTGTATTCCTGGAGGACCAAGGGGTGCCAGTCATGAACCAGGATATCATTGCATTAGGCTGTGCACAAACACATCGCAAATAGATCGTCTCTGCCCTAAAGAGTTTACAGTCCAAATGCAAGATAAGAGATGATAGGTGGATACAACGAATGGATGGGTCTCAGCTGTGGTCAAAAGATGCAGGATGGTCAAAGTAGTTAGGAGATCTCAAGAGAACTGGTTCTATCTCTGAATACCACTGCCCTTCTGGGATAAAGCTATGTGCCTCAGTTCTCCCGTCTGTGAAATGGCAATAATGATACATGCTCATCTTTGTATAAATATTTAACGTAACTAGATAAAAAATTGTTATGTAAGCATGCAGTGTTCATTCGTTATTCGCATTGTTGGAACTGGCCAAAATCTGGAAATGGTTGAAATTTCAAAATTTGAAATTAAAAAAAAGCTTTTAATGAGATTTTCACAGTTCCTCGCCCTTCCAATTTTTTTCACCAGCTACAGATTTGGTTGATTTAACAAACAAACAAACAAACAAACAAACAAACAAACAAACAAACAAACAAACAAACAAAGTAATTAGATTTTTTGAAACACACACCCCTACTCCTAATTTTGATCAGTTCTAATAATTATTAAACAAGAGTGAGCTCCACTCGTGTACACAAAAGCAATACTTCTAGTTTAGGAAGGGTGTCAAATCTGTGTAGAATCAATATAAGAAGATTAAATTAATTGGCATGTATTGACAAAGCTAATAATTTTTTTTTCTTGATATTTGGGGCTGAATCAGAAAAACAGTAGGAAACTAAATCTGATAATTAGGTACAAGAGACACATGGGAGAGAGGGGGTGGGAGAAAATATTGCCAGTTACCATGGTCTTGTGTTCAATGGCAATTTAAGACTATGAGGATGAATACCTTTGTAAATTTCCCCCCTAGTTTAAGATTTGCCTCCGTGGCTTGGCTGGCGGCACTGGAGTTGTTTAACAACCAATAACACAGATGCTTCCCCCTTTTCGTTAGGCGAGATATGGCATAAACCAGAAAGAAATGATGGATCTAGCCAGAAAAGACAAACCACAATCTGATTTTGCTGGTGTGGTATTTTCCACTGCTCAGCTCAAGATTAAAGAACAGCACCACAAAGGCAATATTTCCTTTTTCACATATGCTCCATCAGACCTTATGTCTGGAACTATCCATAGCCATGGATTGTAACAGTCCAGTGTAATCCTCTCTGGATTCAACTGTGGGCCTCTTTCACCAGCGTTTGGCACATAACAATGAGAAAAATGTCACTGAAAATGGTTTAGGGGCATTAAGAACGAACTAGATACAAAAGCACATGGGGGTGGAGGTAGGAAAAGCAATATTATTGCCTGAACTGTGAAGATTGTGATGTTACAAAGTGACACTGTCTCTATTTGAGGGATAAGGTGGGTGAGGGAATATCTTTTATTGGACTAACTTCTGTTGGAGAGAGAGAGAGAGAGAGAAGCTGACACAGAGCTCTTCTTTAGGGATGACCTATGTTCACTAATTCCAATGGACATTAGATTGCCCCCAAAATATTGAAGATGTATTAGCAAGGATAGATTTTGCATAAACTATTCTGAAATTCAGATCTAAAACCTCCCGAGAAATTCTCTTCCTCCCTGCTGCTGAGCCATCTGCTGTAAGACAACTGTGTGCCTCATCCCCCTCACGTCATTAATTCACTCTATCCTGCCCATTGCTGATGGTGGTTTTTGGGAAGCCTAATAAGTATGTGGCTCCGTTCATTGTTTCACCTGCTGTAGGTGACATGTTTCAAATTGTTGAGTGTTCTAATAAGAGATGCCAAGGTGGCACCATCAGAAGATCAGGTGTACCTATCAGCCAAACAAAGCAGAGCGCTGTCTGCCAGCTGCTTCACGGTGATTAACCAAGTTGTAAGATTAATAAGGAAATAAAGGTAAAGCATATTGCAAAAATATTATTCAAAATACCATGTCATTGATATATACGTCACTGAACTAATAAATGGATTTGATGGTTTTCTGGCAACAACGTCCTTATTAATTGTGATCGGTTAAAACGCACTTCATTATGGTCTTTGGGGAATATGACATGGAGTGTGTAAGGGATGAAACCTAGATCTGGTGTAAGTCAACATAATTCTGTTGAAGTTCATAGTGTTTAGCTGATTTATAGCAGCTGAGGAATTGGTCCTTGGACTGATGGAAGTGGAAATTAAACTCTTCTATGCACAATTTAGTAGATAATAGCCATCCAAAATCTGATCCAATGAGGAGAAAATAGGCCTCTCTCAATCATTAATGACTTTTCATCATATTTTTATAATCCCTAGGTCCCTCACCTACAGGCACTTCCAGTTCCTTAGCTTTCAGGAAAGTATGTTGTCACCTTTGATGTTAGTTTCCTAAACAGCCAACTTTTAACTAGACACACAGCTCAGCCGCTGAAACAAACCCTGAAAAGGAGCCCCCAAAAGGTATTCCAGGAATACACACCTTTCCATCTCCCACCCCCCCAAATCCTTGTGACTAATACCACCTCCACAGCCAAACATTTATTGAGCTAAACATTTTGACCCAAGAAAGATCTGCAAGGATCCTGGAATGGATTATAGTAGTCTCCCAAATTCTACTGCCAAACATTACATATCTGAAGACCGGCCATTGCAATACACATATAGCCAGGAGGGCAAATGGGGTAGGAAGAAGAGGGTTGTTGACATTTATGGAACAAGGGAGGAGTCAGACTCTGGAATCTGGTGTTATGTCTAAGCTTGGCAAGCAAAGGAGGAGACCAGGAGAGAGTTACAAGGAACACAGCTCAGGATAGAGTGAAATGGGAACTTAAATTGTACATAATAAGCAATGACCTTAGAGGAGACTGAGCCAAATCTTCTAGACTGGTTTTAAAAGTTCTGCAAACCCACCGCACCTTTTGAATATACAGATTTTTCAGTGAAATCCTGGCCCCATTAAAGTCCATGAAAATTTTGCCATTGACTTCAGTGGGAGGATCTCACTCACTGAGTACAATTTCCAAATTCACCTAGGATCCTATGTATCATTTCCAAAAGTGATTTAGGCACCTAGGAGTCCAGTTCCCATTGACTTTGAAAGAGGATTTAGGTGTTTTTGAAAATGTTACTCTTTAGATATTCAGTATTTTATTATCTGGAGGTGAACAAATATAGAGATGGAGAATAAAGAGGAGGTGACAATTACACTGTTATTTCCAAAGAGCATCTACAAATTATTCATTAAAAATTTATACTTTGTGAGCACATTGAAATGAATCTGAATATTGAGCTGTCCCAGGTGCACATCCTTTGGTGCCTGTATTTAGTAATATTTAATCTAGATAAATATAAGACAAATACAGCAGTGAAAACATCCCTGACAGGATAATGTTCAATTTAAATAAACAGTCTCTAATGAGATCTGTTATTACCTGCCATTTTGTCATGCTCCAGCATGCAGTCTTAAATCTAATGTTTCTAATGCTGTCATAAATCTTTTTAATCTAATCTGCTTCTGAAAATCTGAGCTAATGTCTCTCATGCTTCATAGTAAATTATAGCCAGTGTCATAGTCTGTGGGTGAATCTAAATCTCCCCTTCAAAGTCCCATTGCACCAAAGTACTTGTTGCAACTGTTAAGCTTCACAATCCTTTTTTAAAAGCTGGAAAAAATAGTTTGTGAAATGAGAAGATTGGGCACATCATTTTGGCTAACATATACACAGTCAGTTCTGTAGATCTTCCAGTGTTAATCATTTGAGTAGTGCCAGGTGGTACAACCTTATTCAAACTTAGTAGAATCACAGAAACTGGAAAGGACCATAAGAGGTCATTGAGTCCAGTCCCTGCACTTACAGAAGGACCAAGTACCCTCTTAAACCATCCCTGACAGGTGTTTATCTAACCTGCTCTTAAAAACTTCCGATGATGAAGATTCCACAACCTGCCTAGGCAACTTATTCCAGTGGTTAATCACTCTGACAGTCAGGAATTTCTTCCTACTGTCCAGCCTAAACCTCCCTTGCTGTAATTTAAGCCCATTTCTTCTTGTCCTGTCATTGGCTGTTAATGAGAATAATTTTTCTCCCTCCTATTTGTGATAACCTTTTAGGTACTTGAAAACTGTTCTCATGTCCCCTCTCAGTATCCTCTTTTCCAGACTAAACAAACCCAGCTCTTTCAAACTTCCCTCAGAAGTCAAGTTTTCCAGACCTCTAATCATTTGTGTTGCTCTTCTCTGGGCTTTCTTCAATTTGTCCACATCTTTCCTGAAACGAGGCACCCAAAACTGGACACAAACTCAGTTACTGAGTTTAACAAGACTATTTACATAAGTTCTATCTACTCAAGGTGAGAGTCACAGAATCAGGCCTAGTATGATTAACACTTAAATATTACGGGATGGATCTTCAAGTGGTATAGGTCGGCACAGGTCCACTGGCTATGGTTACATAGGGTCTGACCTTCTAGCTCTACTTATGCAGAAGGATCCCAAAGTGCTTGACAAATTACTCTAATTACTCACTTCATCCTCACCAAAAATGCAGCCACTTTTGGATCCTCTTTTCACAAGAGCTTCGGGGGCTGATTCTGTTCAAACTGAGAATGGCAAAATTCCAGAATAACTACATTTACTTTAATGGACTTATGATTTACTTACATGTTCCTGGAGAAGAACTCAAGGATGACCCAACTCAAAATGAAACACAGTAGGAAGGAACTGGTTTCAAGGGAACCTTATGAACTATTCCATTGAAAAAGTAATTGTACACCCACCACATCCATAACCGCCTTATTTCAAAACATTCAATACAGTTATTGGGATAAGGTGAGATCACAACCTACTTCTAACTTTGCTGTTGATGCTGCTTTGTGGTGGAACAAGGAAAGTATGGGGCTGGCCGGACTGTCCCTATCCAAGAACAAGCAGAATGGACAATGTTTTTTTTAAATGGGAAAGTCCCTGAAATAAAGTTAAAAATGAGGTAAGTTGTTTAAAAAAAGAAATACCAAAAACTGTTTGAGATCCCACATTCTTCACACTACAGTGTAGATCCATTAACGCGCGGTTGTAGAAAGACAAGCCATCGGGACCGCGTGTAAAACAGGCCGTGTGTAAACAGGACCAAAATGGCGATGAAAAGGAAGCGCTAATAATCTAATTAGTGCTACAGTACAGTTTTAGGTACCGCGTGTTAACGAGTTCCATGTGTTAAGTTGGTAGCTTTGGAGGACATGACATTAGCGCATGTTAAACGAATTCATGGGTAAACCGATCGTGCATTAATGGATCTATACTGTACTTTTGACTAAGGTCAAATTCTCTGCTGGTTTACATCATTGAACCCAAGAGAGTTATGCCACTGGAATTACACCCTTCAAATAGACAAGTCAATATTTTCCAAAGGTGAACTGAAAGACATTTGACTTGCCTAGACTTTAATCCAGAGTTCTGTGCATCTCCTGATAGATTTGACCCACTGTCAATATGAAAAATTTTCCAGAAAGAAATGTTAGGTGTTAAGTGACAGGTGAGTGATTTCATCCAATAGAAAATTTAACTCACCTTCTTCTCAGCACTGGGACAGCCTCAACCACACTGTAGGTGTTGAGCAAATAATAAAATCTATAAAATAATGCCTTGGCCATTACAAAGCTTTCAAGTTTGTCTTTTTGTGATGTTTAACTCTCCATGGTGTGTTGTGAGATCAGCATAAAACTCTTTATATGGTTTTATTCAAGGAATAAGAGGAATTTCAACTTTTCTTTAGATCTGGGCAACTTTGCAATGAGGAACATCTCAGCAGGGTAAATACAGAGAATGCTTCATTAACTCAACTCACTTTGGGATCAGTAAGCACCTAAGCACCCTGCCTCCCATATCTGAAGGTGGCTTTCCCCAGTCCCAATGTTCAAAGACCGCAGGGAATACCCACATCCCCAGACCGCTGTAGGCTCAGCAGTTCAGCTACATTTCAATGCTTTCGTAAGGCCACCACAGCTGCCACCTTGATAAATGCAGTTGTTACTCAGAAAGAACAAAATCCTTTAATCATTTTTGAACATTAAATTCCATGATGTCTGGCCCATAAATGTAGAGTTCACTTTCCAGGAAGGATTTACCAAAGTTGATACCTTGTGCTGGCAGGATGTAAAGTGTACGTTTAGCAAGAGGGATTTTTTTTGGCTTTTGATGCATTTGCTTGCACAAATACGATGAGTCCCTAATCTGCCCCCAGTGGCTACGGCTGAACACTGCCTTCTGTTGCTTTGTTTGTCACCGACTTATTTCAGGATCAACAACTCTGTACAACAATGAATAAACTCCTTCCCGATCCAGCCTTGAAAGCGTTACGTCTGTGCCGGTTTCTCAGAGGCAATGTACACCATCTGGCGCCGAACCAGTGGGGTCAAATAATGTTCTCACCATTTAGCGTAATTAACTCCAACCGCCCGTCTGCTGCAAGCCCCCAGCGCAGCCAACACAAGCAAACCTGGGCCAAGACGAAATTTCTCCTCATTATTAAACCCAAATCTAAGTACTTGTCTGTCTGTAAAAACAGAGCAAAGGGAGGAAAACTGAAACCAGCGAACAGGGTCTGAGGTTTCAATAAATGTCAGAGAGCGTCAAGTCTGTTTGGATTGCAAATTATTGCTGGCTGATGGTCTATTATTTTACAACTAGCGATTGCTGTCAAGGAGTGGGGGGGCGGGGGAAGGTTTCTCGAATCGCAGCCAGAAAGGAACAGAAGTTACAAAATGCTGTAACAATCGTTAAAAAAAAAAAGTATTAGAGTGACTTTAATGTTTGCTAAATTTAGACCTTATATAAAGTGCATCTTAAGCAGCAAAGTCATCTCCCTTCTGCTCCAGTTGAGCTTGAAATCGTCCTGATAAAGACAACTCTCTCGGATGTGATTCAGTCTCCATGTCCTGTTTCCAAGCGCCATCCACAATGGAGTGAACTCGGGTTCACAGGCCTTGAACATACAATAGTGCTAAAGGTCCCTTACCCACTTCAAGGCAAGTTAATATTTTGCCAAACACATTAGAGGGATATATAATCTCAAAGGGGTTAAGGCCTGTTTGTAAATGAACTAAAAAATAATGAGTCATTATTCCTTACAATGTATCAAGAGATGGCATGGTCCTGGGGCATAGATTCCCTGCTGATCATACACAGGTTATCAGATTATCAGAGGATTATCAGAGGGGAAGGAAATAGTTGGATGTGCTAAACTTTCTTGCGATGACAGCTGCGGAGAGAAGCAGGGAGCTGGTGAGATAAATTACACTATGCTGCTTCATGCTTAGAGTAAGACAGGCTCTCCATTTTTACTGGCAGAAGACCAAATGGGGAAAAGAAAGCTCCTAATGTAGTTTCAGTGTCTGTTGAACACCTGACCTGGTCTTCTCATGGAAGGCCCATCTCCAACAAATTTGAGCGTAGCAGTAAATAAGATCATGGCTCAAGACACCCAGAAGTTAGGAAAATATTGGCCTCAGATCTCAATTGCTCTCTTGGAGCCTTCTTTATAGTGGGACTAAATCTAGCCCCCACATCCAGATCTCTTAGCACATTGCATCTTTAAGAAAAATGTCATTGATGACTGAATACCAACACGCTGTAGGTCCTGCAAGTCTGAGAAATACTACAGCAGAGTGAGAGGGACATTTTGTGTGGCAAACTATGGTTTAGATGGATCTACATAACTTCTGATCGATTATTCACGAGGGTGCTTTTGAAAGTGCCCATCAGTCTTTTGCAGAACCTGCTACCCAATAAACTACAGCTGGTCACCTTAAGATCCTCTTGCCACCATTTTGGATTTCCCCGCTACAAAAATGTCTTGCTACACAGCCTAAGTCACCAGAGTCAGAGGGGTAGCAGTGTTAGTCTGGTTCAGCAAAACAAATAAGGAGTCCTGTGGCACTTTTAACAACTAACACATTTATTTATCACTTGAGCTTTCCTGGGTGTAATCCCACTTTGTCAGATGCATGAAATGGAAGCTGTAGCATGTCCGGTGAATAAATACAGAGAAGGGTAAGTCACAAGGTCAGTTTAGTCTTTTTCAGTGAACCAAAGAAGTTGTTTTGACTTAAACAGTGTGGAAAAACACATATGAAGGTGAGAATATTAAAAGAGGGGGGAATCACCTTTGGTAATGGGTGAGCCAGCCCAAATCTCTATTCAGACCTAAGGTAATTGTGTCAAATTTGCATATGAATTCTAACAATGCAGTTTCACCTTGGAGTCCTGTTTAAAGTGTTTCTGGAGAAGATCTGTAACTGTCACGTCTTTCACAGATCTTCCACACATTCTTCAGTCTGAGAAAACACTGAAGTGCTCTACCATTAAGTTAACTGAAGTAAATAGTGCATGGGAAGGGGTTGAAGAATTATATTTTCATTTCAGTGTACCAGCATTCCACTCTTTTTATAACATTACATGAATTTGGGCACCTCCCCCCCCTTTTGCAATAGAGGGCTGGACAAGGTCATTCAGGGAGAAAACTGCCACTGTTGGTCAAACCCATGTGTTGACTTTGTGTAGTGCATGGCGCCAGAAGAAATTAAAGCTGGCAAAACACAGGCAATATCTAATGTTATAAAAGGACTGGAATCCTGGTGGATTAAATGCAGCATTTTGGTTGGTCTGTATCTCAGGGTTAAGGACAACAAGCATACATTAAAAAACCCTGCTTAGCTTTCTTTCCTCACCATTTGATACACTTCTTTTCTGTTTTCTAAAATGATCACCTCTGCCAAGCACACAGCCGTCTCTTTCAAATCCCACTTCTTCCTCCTATGAGCCTACGACCTTTATAACAATATGCTCAACATCCACTGTTAATTGAATTGTTCATTCTTGTCCTTTTTTTCCTATTACTCCTCCCCAGTCTTCTCAGCATTAGGGATTGGACACCAATTCCATTTCATGCCTTGGAAAATTTCTCCTTCTCCCTCTCCCTCCAGTTTTCCAACCTTTATTCAGACTGAGTAGCACTTCTATGAGTAATCCTATTAAGGCACAGGGAGACTGCATGTGTGGGCAAGTGCTTCTTGATGGAAAGTTTTCCTTTTATTCTGCGTCCATCACTTTGCTATTTGAGCATGGGTAGCTGTGTAAGGGTTTCAGAATGACGCTACTTATCTGTTCCTCATGGCAGTCCCTGGACCAGATACTCAGCTGGCATAAATTGGCTACTTTTAAACGACAACAGTTTATACTGGCTGAAAATCTGACCCAGGATTCTTTGAAAATGCTATCTACAGTACCAGTATCATAGGAATGACTTTTATTGATAGAGCATTTGCTCATGTATTCAGCATAAAATGTACAACAGAGTCGTGTGGCACTTTTAAAGACTAACAGATTTATTAATCGCATGAGCTTTCGTGGGAGAAAATCCCACTTCGTCAGACGCTTTGAAGATAGGAAAGTTACAGAGTGGGAGGAAATAAAATGCAGGGGAGTGTATGACATAGCATCAGGTCAGGCTGTAACAGCAAATCAAAATAGGTGTTAGGATTCAAAACACTGGGGAACAGCACATTGAATCGTAACACCTATTTTGATTTGCTGTTACAGCCTGACCTGATGCTATGTCATACACTCCCCTGCATTTTATTTCCTCCCACTCTGTAACTTTCCTGTCTTCAAAGCGTCTGATGAAGTGGGATTTTCTCCCACGAAAGCTCATGCGATTAATAAATCTGTTAGTCTTTAAAAGTGCCACAAGACTCTGTTGTCTTTCTACAATAGACTAACACGGCTACCCCTTTGGAATAAAATGTACAGTAACACACGAAGAAAGAATAAAGCATAGAACTTGCAACTTTCTATTTAATTTTTTTACCTTCATAAAACTGAAGCACTAATTAAATTCTAATTTTTGAGGGACTGAGGAGGAATGCTCACATGTTTAGGAAAATGATTCATAGGAATAAAATACTTCTCCCTCCCCCCTCTCTCTCCAATACATGCACTCAGCAACTGATTATAAAAAACTTTAACTTTCAATTTTGCACCAATATCCTGAGAAGGCTGCCTCTATTTTACCCTAGAGCAAAGGAAAGAAGCCAAAATCAACCTCTCTTGTACAGAATTTAAAATGGGCTCTGCCTGCACACAACTGTGTGTACCCCTGATGCCTTTGGAATATGGTTCTACTTGCCAGACTATTCATCCTAAAATGTGATTGTGCCCTGGAAGCTCATTTTGGCCCATTATGAAACCAATGAAGAAGAAGAGGAGTGAGAATTCACCAAAGATGCATCTGATGAAGTGGGTTATAGCCCATGAAAGTTTATGCCCAAAGAAATCTGTTAGTCTATAAGGTGCCACAGGATGCTCGTTGTTTTTGCTGTGTACAGACTAACACGGCTACCCCTCTGGAAAGAACTGACCAAAATTTTTCTGAGGGAACAGATTTTCACAGGAAAAACGCTGCTTCCTCTAAATTGAAACATTCTGCAAGAATGTAATGATTTAACCAAAGGTTCTGATGAGTAATTCTAAAAATGGATTCGTTTTGCGAAAGTTGAAATGTGTGGTTTTGACTTTCCTGTTACAATATATTGCAACCTGATAAAATAAAAGACAATATTAAAACCAGAATGTCTCTGAGTGAAAAAATAATTGAAGTTACAGATTTCCCAGGGAACAGGGGACTCTGGGTTCTGAGCAAAGCTAGATAGACCATAAAATTCCTTTGACTTGATGGGGAGGCCCCTGGTTGAATTTAAGTGTCTGAGAAAGCAATGCTACTTCCCCTCAACCACACACATATAAAACTCATTGTACCCCGAGGGAAGACACTATCTAGCAGAAGATCCCCAAACTTACCTTGGATGCACATAAGTTGTCTACCCAGCTATTTCACCTGGCAACATTCATGACAGTCAGGTAGGAGAGGCATGTGTACACTGGTTCACAAGGAGGTCAGAGACTTGTCTTATAAAAAAGTGTCAAACAATAATGGCTTCAGTTGCTTGGCCTTACTCATGTGTCACCTCTCCTGAAGAAATCCCTCAAACTGCATTGACTGGGAAATAAGGGAACCAGCGTTGGAGTTTTTATAAGCCACACTAGAAATGCAACAAACACAATGGGTGCTTGTACTTTGCCCGTATAAACGTCAGCTTGCAGTAAGGCGGCTACAAGAATTCAGAACTCTTCAGCCAAAACAATCTAAGGGCCAAGTCCGTCACAGAGGATAAAGCAGGTGGACACCTTGAGCAGTTACGTGTTTCTCAGATGTTTAGGGTGTTGATGGCTGAAAGCTGGAAAAGGCAGCCATTTCTGAGTTTGTTTATATCAGTTATAACCCTAAAGACATTGCGGAAAATGGTGGTATGTTGGACCTTGCTTTCTTTGAATCACAAAAATGTAGGGTCGGAAGGGACATCCAGCAGGCATCACGTCCAGCCCCCTGCAGGACCAAGTAAATCTAGGTCAGCCCTAACAGGTGTTCATCTAATCTGTTTTTCAAAACCTCCAGTGAGGAGGACCATACAGCCTCCCTCGGCAGCCTATTCCAGTGTAAACTACACATATAGTTAGAAAGATTTTCCTAATAGCTAACCTAAATTTCCCTTGCTGCAGAGTAAGCCCATCGCTTCTTGTTCAATCCCACCTCCAATGGACATGGAGAACAATTGTTTATTATTAGGATTGCCCTTAGCATATTTGAAGACTTATCAGGTCCTTCCCCCAATTTTTTTTCCCTCAAGACTAAGCATGCCCAGTTATTTCAACTTCGATGATAGGTCAGTTTTTCTAAATCTTATTTATTTTTTTAATCATTTTTGTTGCTCTCCTCTGGACTTTCTCCAGTTTAGCTATGTCTTTCCTAAAGTGTAGAGTTCAGAAATGGCTGAAACCTCACTAGCGCCAAAGAGGGTGGGACAATTACCTTTGTTATCTCAGTCTGGAGAGCTGCATCATTTTCTTAACTCATATTCAGTTTGTGATACGCTGTAAGCCCCATGTCCTTTTCAGCAGAACTGCCATGTAGTCAGTTATCCCCCATTTCGTAATTGTCCATTTATTTTTTTCCCTTAAGTGTAATATTTTGCTCTTGTCTTTACTGAATTTCATCTTGTTCC
Source organism: Pelusios castaneus (assembly GCA_007922175.1). NCBI lineage: Eukaryota > Metazoa > Chordata > Testudines > Pelomedusidae > Pelusios > Pelusios castaneus. Next base: position 8,096,739 of record ML685805.1, on the reverse strand, counting down.
AGATCTATGAATGAACCTGTGGGACCCTTCTAGATACCCTCTTCCAGTCTGAGAGAAAATCTGAGATAACTACTCATTAAGTATGACCTTTCAACCATTTTCAAAAGAAACTAAATGTTATTATTTATTAGAAATTGTTGAAAAACAAATGGGATGGAAATGACCATTTTTTTTTCTTTTTTTTCTCTTGTTTTTACAACAGAATTTTTATTTTATTTTATTTTATTTTTTGGCCAAATGTAACTTGGCTGAAAAATTAATTGTGTGTGTATAAACCATCACTTTTCACCCATTAAAGTTTCAAAATTAAATTTTTTGGTTAACATTTGAAATTTCGACACTATGCTTCAATGACATTTGAAATGTTTTTATCAGCTGCATTATCAATGCCAAACTTTAAATGTGCCTAAAGTTTTATAGAGATAGTTCTGTGAAGAGGTTCAGAGAAGATTCAGAAACCTCAGTAAGTTGGAAAGGTCAAATAACCGCCCCCTCCCCATTCTATGAAATAAATTTAAAACTTGAACTTCAAAATGTTTAAATGGAACAAATGTGCCCACCCCCAGCTTCTCCACCCAGTGAGGTGATTCATTGACTCTGGGGAACTGACAGCAGGATACAGAGACTTTTCACCTTTCACTGATGGATTCCAGTTTAGCTGAGTGTGTCAATTATTACCATATGACAGCTTTTGAACTGGCTTCTAAGCAATGAGCTGGTCTAAGTCTAGCTTGTAATGGAGATAACACTACAAAACCACCACCACCACAACTGGCGCCTCTGCTGGAATTCTCAGCCAAGAAGCCAGGACTCGGGGTTGAATGGACACAGCAGATGAACTGCTAAAAAGAGGTCCTTCTACAGGAACGCTAGAGATAAGTAAGGAACCTTGTATTGTTGTGCATGCATTACATCTATTATATGTTTAAAAGACAGCAGTCTCGAAGGCCCATGACTGACACTTTTCATCAATGCTAAATTTTCTTAAGCAATGTGCTTTTCCTCCATTATTGATTTTTTAAGTCATGTCTTTGGTATAGACCAGGAGTGCACAACCTATTTTGGCCAAGGGTGAAATTGCATTTTCTAAGGCCACTCGAGGGCCATAAATGCAACGTGTGGGGTGGGGAGGTCATGTCACATGATCCCCCCACTCCCTCTACTCCCAGAGGGCTGCATAGAACATGCTCGCGGGCCGCATGTAGCCTGGGGACCGCAGGTTGTGCACCTCTGGAATAGACCTTTAAATGTCACATCTGTGCACAAAATGTGGCAGAAATGTTGGATTCAGTTTTTCGGCATGGACAGTGTTTTAAACACAGCTATATCTCTGTCCACAGCTCCGACTTGTGTGCACGTACTGGCTATTCCGTGCAGGTAATTCAACGATGCGCTAGAATGCACATGAATTTATAAAATACCCTATAGATGAAATACCAATTATTAACACAGCTTCCTCTGAAACTGCAACAGACGCCTACCATGAAAGAACACTTGTGTTTTGAACATGGTTGTTGAGAAGAAAATACAGAATACATATGCATTGCTTGAGGTGGGGTAGGGGTGCTGCCTCACTGTGGGGTAATGGGGTGGGGTTCCCATCTTTTTGTGTGGGTGTGTGTTGGTGGGGTGAGGCATTTTGGAGGAGGATTTGGTGGGATGACACATGTAACTGGTCATGTGACCCACTCTTCCCCGCTTACCCATGGCTGCAGTGCTCTCCCCACTCCCTGCCCCACTTATGGGGGAAGAGGTAAAGTGCCTCTGTCCTTCTCCCACTGCACCCCACTGCCCATTTGGCTATTCTCCCTGGCAGCTGGGATCTAATTCCAACCTGGCTCCCTCCTGTCTGCGGGGGCTTGGCTGGAGGAAGTGGCTTCCCCTCCCTGCCCTGGACTGGCTGCGAAACTGGTACCCAATTGAACTGCATTACTACATTAAAGACTTCAGAGCTGACCCAACTATGGAACGTGTGGTGGATTCTCTTTTGGCTCCATACAAGATCAACAGACCTGCTAACCAAATTCCAGTTGCAAAATCTTTTCTTTGAGACGTATGTGGGGGTCTCGGCAGTACCTGAACTCCACCTAGTCTGAGTGTATTTTCACTGGTGAAGGATCAATGCAGATGAGATGCAAATATGAAGGGGTACTATTTAAATTTCAGGTCTCAGGCTGCATTTGCCCAGGTGACAAGTTAGAAAACTCATCTTTTAAACTATAAAATAAGCAGATTTGTTGAAGTAACACGTAGCTCTAAACAGTGTTACTGAAATGCTTCTCATTACAGTCAGTGGTGGAGAAACCTTGTATTGATTTAAATGCTTTTGTTTCAAAGGCATCATGTTCCACGCTAGAACTACACTTTAAAAATCCACTCTAGATAAAAATACTATGCCTGTGCTGCAACAGCAGAGATCCATGAAGAACTTGCCATCAGGAGGAAGAAGCAATCATGCAAATTAAATAAACTGATCAAGGTTAGATCAATTAGTTAGAGGAAGAACCAACATCTCAAATAAAGTGGGCTAAGAACAAAAGTAAGCCCCTGATGTTACAAACACTGCTTCACGCGAGGAACATTTTACAAAGGTGAGTACTCCCAAGGAATTCGGTGCGACTATCCTCATGAGTGAAAATAAATGCATACCTGCTTGTAGGAATGACATATAAAAGAATTGGAATGGAAGTCTCATGAGAATACATTTGCACACTAGACTATTTTTTTTTCAGAATTTTCTGAACAACTGTGAAGAAAATTGCAACAAACTTTATTTAAAATAATCCAACTCCCCCTCCCTCCCCCACTAGCTTTACTAAATTTTCTTCTGGTTGGAGCAAAAATACTATTAGAATAGCTTCTCTGGTGCTAATTTGCCTCATCTTGTCTTGCCCAGAATACAAAAGAGAAAAAAAAGTTGAAAACAAAATTGCATTTTTTGGATCATCAGAATATTTTCCATTCAATGTTAAGTCCAAATACTGAGTGAAGGTTTAGACATGATTATGTCTAAACCTTATGCCATGGTTAGTTCACCCCAGCTTGGGACAAAAAGTTAAATGAACTAAACTGAAACAAATGCATGATGGATGTACTCATTCTTCAGCTGTATTCAGCCTGCTAAACCACCCATTGGGCTGACCACCCTGAGCTCAAATATTATTTAATGTGGGTGTAAAAGAAAATAATAACACTGTAGTTTGAGTGTTCTATGGTGCTGCTTCCAATTCACCTCTGGCCTTCCAGCCTCCCGCCTAGTCACCATTCATTTTCTCCTGACAGGAGGGCCACAACATTCTCCGGACTTTTAGGGTAGAAGAAAGTTGGTAGAAAGCAAATCCACAGTGAGCTATTAAACACAAGGGGGATTAATGCCCTCCATCAGTAGCTTAATGTACTAGCTGCATTGATCGCATTGAGAATTGTGTAAAGGTCTACGGCTGGGAGCACATCTGTACGCTGACTTTCTTTTTTAAAATGCATCTGTATGGACTGCCCAGCTAATGGTGAAATAAACCCCCTATGAAGCAGTGTTGAGCAGTCCCATTACAGCAGTAACATATTATAAAGGATTGAGTTTCAGGGCAATTAGCTTCTGGCTGCAGTTTATTACCCCACCTGAGATTTAAAATGCTATTCCCTCCTGCCCCCCAATGCATTCCAGCAATGCTTAAGTATCTGTAACTGACACTGTAAAACAATAATAGAGTGACGAATCTCTGTCTATGGCTTACCCAGGGAGTGGGTTTGTTTTGAGAAAATAACATGTAAAATGAAAGTGCATCATTTAAGAAAACAGCTCTTCCTCTTCCACTCCCCACAGACTAAGGAATTGGGTGAAAGTAATGATTAGATAGATAGATAGATAGATAGATAGATAGATAGATAGATAGATAGATAGATAGACTTTCTGAGGCCCCTTTCAACCCTAATCTTCTATAATATATTATTTTTATCTTCAGCTAGGATCTCTATCTGATACCAGGCCATTGCTCCATTGTGCAAGGCACTGTACAAAAAAAAGAAGACAATCCCTGCCCAACATAGTTTAAGGTCTAAATACCATTAGACAAGCCACATAAAGGGTTAGTGAAAGGAAATGTCCTTATCCCCACTCACATATGGGAAACAGCACAGGAATATTAAGTGACTTGCCCAGGTGTAACAAGAAGTCATTGGCAGAGGCAGTATTTATATCCAGGTTTCATGGGTCCCTATCCCGTGCCATGCTTCCTCTGAAATAGATTCTTTGAAATAGAAGTCAAAAGAATTTTTGGTTTCAGTGCTCCCCCCAAATACCTATTGACAATCTCAGTGGGGCCATTCTCTGAAGGAAGAAGCCCCCCCCCAGCTACATTTTAAACCAAAATACTCTGACCATCAAAAATATCCAACAGATTTTTGTGAATGAAATGACGCAAAGAGCATTTCACTGCCTGATATAGAAAAGGCCTGTTGATAACATTCACCACGTTGATGGATGTTCAACTCAAATGAGGTCAAATGAGCATCAAGTATCCTTAGTCTCCTCTGCAAAATCTGTTAGCTCATTTTTTTTTTTACAGCTTGCTTGTGCACCCTGAATTCCTCCTGACATGAGCAGATTTGTGGAGTTTTTAAATGCTGAGTATTTCAGCTTGCATCAGCTTCAGAGGGAACTCCGGGCACCTCCAGAGATACTAAAAATACATCGCTAAGTCAGCAGACCAAACCCTCTGTGCATATCAAATGAATAAATGTGCTTCGGTTACTTTAGCACGTCCACTGCAAGATATACAGAAAATGGAGCGATAGAGATTAAAGAAATAGGAAGATCATGCAAAAAAAAAAAATATGTTCCTCTTCAGTTGCAGTCTTGTGTGCTCTGGAACATGTTTAAACTAAGCTCTTTATTTCTAGGGCTCAGAAGATAAACAACATCCAGGCATCCAAAACAATTTAATTTCTGTGAGCAGTTTGTCGTAACACTGAAATACTGTGTGTGGAACACCATGATATTAGGGAACATCCTGCCACTTTAGCTTCTAATATTTACACCCTATTGCCTGCATACAATCCTTCTGCTTCTAATGGAGAAAGCCTAATGCCATGAAAAGGGAGGGAAAACAACACTCAGAAACAAAAAAAACCCCAGAGACATTCAGAAGCTGTCAAGGTAGAGCTGAAATTTTATTAATGGCTTTCAATGAATAGCATATTGATAGTAAAGGCTGCAGTACAAACCAGAAAAACAAACTACCTGCCAAGATTTAACGTCACAAAGGCTGAATGGGAAGGCTTGCCTATGATTGGGATGAATCCATCTTTACTATTACTCTGATATTCAAGTACTATGGAGAATGTCTCCCTGGTGTGGAAGACTACCCAAAAGTATGTTTCCAGTGGATGTCGGACACTAAATGTATCTGAGCTTCTGGGGGGGATGGGGGAGGACGACGGGACCTGACAACATAAGAGTCTTTTGGCGGTGGCAGCAGGGAGTGCCGCGACCCAGTCTTGGGTTCCCACCCTAAGTTTGAAAACCACTGATATAAGAGGTGTAAACTCACCCAGAGGTGTAAACTATGAAGGAGAGCAATCAAAGTACATCACCACAATCTATCTCAACCAAGTCGTACATTGACTCATCTGGTGGAGTAAACCAGCCCACCAAGCAAAGCAAAGGATGAAACACATTAAACAGGAACATTACTTACTCGTCAGAGAAAGCAAAGTCTACAAAAGCAACTCAACACCTCAGGCGCTCTCGGCTCTGAAAACCCTGAAGGATGGAAAGGCGACTGGAATCAGTGGCAGAGAAATGGGTTATTACTATAGTTCAGGATAGGAGCACAGAATTGGCAACTTGCCATCTTTGCATGGAGACAAAGCAAGCCAGGCTGTGGAGTCAGGACAAAGTGGTTGTACTACTCAAACCACATGGAGACCCTATCTCTGTAAGCAGCACCACCCAATATCTTTACTCTGCTCCTCCTACAAGCCATATGAGTGGATGTCCAAGAGTAGACTTGGGCAGCGACAAAATTGCTTTCTGCCCAGCATGTTCATGCGGGGCCAAATTACAAACTTAACTCAAAGATGGCTTCAAAAGTTAAAAAAAATCACAATGGGTGTGTTTGTTGATGTGCTGCTTTCTACACTGTGGGTTATCTCACATTTCTATTGAGATGGGTGAGAATTTTGGAAAATAGTAAGATGGTCTAGGTCATCTCATCCCCAATTGAGAACTGATGTTATTTAGTTTAGAATCTGAACTTTAGATGGATGGTCAGAAAAGTAAATGGCAAAGAATGGGAATGGATTGCCCCAAAGTTCATTATGAACATCCTTGCTGTTTTATGTCTACAAAAAAGGCTCTTCAGAATTCCTTAATATGTGAAGATTCATTTATTCAGAGGATCTTTGCATCATCAACCAGTTAGAAAGGTTTGGGGGCAGTAAGTGTATTTTAACTGGCTTCTTTAGTGTACTTGGAAAATATTATTACTGTTGGTCCCTGAATGTCAACCTGAGCAAGACACAAGTGCGCGCCTTCCATCAGAAACACCATCATGCCAAGAAAAAATCCTTGGGATGGTACAATCCTTGAAGCCTACAGGGTATCCTGGGGTCACATTAGACAATGTTGACATGCAAAGAAAGCACATTAAGAAGATAAAAAAGGAAGTGCACTCTTGGGACTGGAAATTGTCCAATGCAAAATGGAGAGCTGACCCCTCAAAACCCAGAGCAACCAGTCTTGCCTTTTGTTACTCAGTTGCAGAGTACTGTGCTTACTATGGTCAGGATCAAGCCACACACACAAAATGAGGCTGAACTCTGTCAATCCTCATCATAGGGAGGCTCATCATAGGCTCATCATCATGGAGGCTCATCATAGGGACTTTGTAGCTGACTCCTCTACCATTGCTATGTGGGCTTGTAGGGATTGCGTCACCATCAGTGAGGCAGAATGCTTTAAGTAGAAAGAGGTGTGTAATCTAAGACAGTGGTTTTCAAACTTAGGGTCAGGACCCAGGACTGGGTGGCAGACCCTCAGGTACTGGGTCGCGGCGCCCGCTGCTGCTGTCTCCAAAAGAGTTGGAGAGTTGGGTTGTGGGCATAAATTATTTTTTTTAACTGGATCCTGAGGAAAAAAGTTTGCAAACCACAGATCTAAGGCACCCTCTGCATGGACCTATTCCATCACCCAAGAAGCCGAAGTCCAGAGAGAGCTTTGACACCACAAATCCTTTCCCTGAAAATACCACTGAGGAAGGCTAAAGAGTCACAAAATGCTAAGACATTCTAATGACTTTGGAGACCTTGTCTCCTTCAGATCAACTTTCTCTTCTAGGCGCTGACCTTGAATGAGAACAGTGGCATACTCTAAATTGAATGAGAGCCCGGGTGGCAAATCATGGGGACAATATGGCTAAATAGAAGTTGAGAAACATCCCTACATGTGAATGTGGAGAGCTCAGACAAACACTTCAACATAACCTGATGCAGCATGCTTTGTCATCCTATTGCATTTTGGAGGGACAAGGAGATAAATGACATCACCAGAAACATGCATTTCTCATTGTTTCAGTTGCAAATTACAGGGATTACTATGACACATGAAGTACAACTTTGGGACACAATAAGTTGCGGTACAGAGGTATTATATTTTAATTAAAATACTTAATGCCATCTTATTGTCGCCATGTTGGTCCTAGTGTTTTAGAGGGACAAGATGAGGAAGGTAATATCTTTTAGTGGATCAAACCTTGTTGGTGAGAAAGACAAGCTTTCAAACTTACATTACACTCTTCTTCAGGTCTGCTAAGTGGCACATTAACATTAGTTAATTAAAATTAATTTAATTTACTAATGAAAATACTGTTACAGAATTTATGGTGCAGTAACATTTAGAGCCTTAACTCAGGATCTGATTTTTCCCCATTGTACTAGGTGCTGCACAGACCTGTATATGTCAAGGGATCACAAGAATTTTGTTTCTATCAATGTAATTGTAGATACTGCATGAGAGACCTTAAAATGGAAGGCACCACTCCTCAGCAGGGAACCAGTTGTGGGATTCCAGGCCTGTGCAAATCTCAGTGTTGGTTAACAAGGCAGATGAACAATGCCATGTGAAATTTTCTCCTCCAATGCTTTCTCTTTAAATGTACTCTATATACGAAGTGTGTAAATAGAACGGAAGGTGTAAGTACAGCCTAAGCAGACCTCGGTTTGAGGTGAAAAGCAATTAAAACAAGAATACTTGGTTGACTTGTTGGCCTTGGGCTAACAAGACATAGAAGCTAAACTACCCTACTTCCTCCCAGACAGGGCTGAGACTGATTGGCAGAGCGGTGCAACGTTAGCTTGTGCTGCCAATGTGCAATGGATAAACACAGGCTACTCTCTGGATAAACACAGCACTGCTGGAACTTCGGTTTCCAATGATATCCATCTGGCAACTTTCATCAGCACTAAATTCTCTTTAAAGGAGGGGGAAAAAAAGTGAGAAGACTAACAATGCTAAAAAAAGGACAGCTATATTTAGACTAAAACTAAGACCTCATTGGTCAGTCTCCAAGGGAAGTGGCCCAATGACCTAATTTCCATCCAGTAAAATAGATGGGAAAAGCTGAAGCTGGAAAACTGAATCAGTTTTGTGACCTTTAAGAACTGCAGTTAAAAGTGAAGTTAACGACACCACCTTAACATTGTTTTTAATATTAATAATTCCTAGGAGACAGCCAGTTTCATGTTGCCTGCGTCTGTCCTGGTTAAACTGAATAGCTCTGAACATTACAAAATGTCATGAAGTATTTAATGGCTCTCCTAAACAAAAGCGTTTCTGAATGGGCTTTTCCCCAGAGAGGGTCATGTGGGAATTATCCTTGCTTTTTAAAAAAACATTTGACTATTGATCCTTGGATTTTTCACTTGATGGCCGTTTTTTATGGTACCACTGTTCTGTGTTATTATTAATCATATTTCATTAGCACCAAAAATCCCACAATTGAGATTGGAGCCCACTTGTGCTAGATGCAATCTCAACAGAGGAAGACAGTCCCTGCCCCCAAAGAACTTACAGATGAAATAGACAATTAAGGCTAAAAGTGAGAAAGGAAATGGAGAGGTAGAATGACTTGATCAACACCACAAACAGTCAATGATTGAGCCTGAAGTAGTGCTCAGGCATCATGACTCCAAGTCTAACGCCTTCGCCATTAGATTACATTGCCTACAGCAAGGAAAACTCTTTGTCTTTCATTCTAATATTAATGATTTTCAGCCTTTGTCAGCCTTTCTAATTTATTTAGGTCCAGGTGACACCACCTTTATTCATCTTCACTAGCTCCCTATTCCACAGATAGTTCCATTGATTTCAGTTGGATCCTGTGTGGAGCATGATGCTTCTCAAAGCGAATAAAAGTGAGCAAATTTGTCCGTTAGATTCATGTTTGTGCTGTGAAGTCACTTAGAACAAGCAGGCCAGCCTTCTGTAAAAGCCCTACTTCATGTGATGATGGTGTCATTTCCAATGAAATTTAGAAGACAGTGTGTACAGGGGATTTGCAATAAGGATGTAGCAATCTTTTATAATGTTGACAAATTCCAAAGTGGGAGCCGTTTCAAACTAGTTCAGCAAAATAAACAAGGAGTCTTGTGGCACTTTTAAAGACTAACAAATTCGGTTTCCTTTCTTAAACTCTATGTCTTGTCATTTTATCATCATACAGCAAATGATTCTGTATTTAAATATTATGATAGTGTAGTGAATATTTTCCACCTGTAAGAGATTGTCCCAGCAGAAACACTTGTTGACTCCTTTCTCTGTAGCAAGAAAATATGTTCCTTCCACATTGGCTCCGTGCAGAATCAGAAATTCATACTGAACCTTGGGTCTCCTACATCCTTGTGGCTGTGTTATCAGTACATCTTATCCTTGGAGAACAGGGAATGATCTTAGAATCTCAGAGCAGACTGGTGTAACAGAACCGGGTTCTACACGTAAAAGAAAAGTCCAAAATATAAACACTTCCAGTATCATAACAGTTTTATCTGGGATGATAATTTAACGATCAGTGTTTTGCATACAATATCAGTTTAGATCCATAGATGGTTCATTCATAGACTAACAAATTTATTTATCTCATGAGCTTTCGTGGGAGAAAATCCCACTTCATCAGACGCTTTGAAGACAGGGGATCTTATAGAATGGGATCAGGTCAGGCTGTAACAGCAAATCAGCCTGACCTGATCCTATGTCATACACTTCCCTGCATTTAATTTCCTTCCATTTTGTAAGTTCCCCATCTTCAAAGCATCCGAACTTTGGGCTTTACTTTTACCTATAGAACCCTGTTCTGATACACCAGTCTGCTCTGAGATTCTAAGATCATTCCCTGTTCTCTAAGGATAAGGTGTACTGATAACATAGCCACAAGGATGTAGGAGAAGGGAGTCAACAAGTGTTTCTGCAGGGACAATCTCTTATGGGAGGAAAATATTTACTACATGTGATAAATAAATGCGATATTTACTACATGTGATAAATAAATGTGTTAGTGTTTAAAAGTGCCACAGGACTCCTTGTTTGCTTTGTTGAACTAGACTAACATGGCTACCCCTTTGGAATTCATTCATAGGTTTTGCTAGCATCCTAACCCATCTGATCAGATGAGTTCAGGGTTCTAGGAAAAGGTTTCTTATAAGCCTGATACCCCATTCATTGTAGGGATGATCATCAAATTCATGGAATATGGACATTTGTAAATATCAGCTTGTACTGTTATCTTCATATGTTTATGCTTTTATGAGCCTCGAAATCTAGCAGTTACTACTAAAATGATCTGTTAAAATTAGGAAACTAATTTAAAAAGGACAAGTATTCATATACCCTTCCATTAAACTGATAAAAATGAAATGATGATAATAAAAAAAGAAAATTGAACCTTTCTTATCTTGTTAAGAGGCCCTCTATGCCTTTGTCTAAAAGTAGCAATCTGCATTCTAACTACCTGATTATTTGAAACAGCCTCTACTTTTGAGATGGTGCCGCTACCATCTAACCACCTGATTCAACCTGCACATTTAGCCGTGTTACAGGCAAGAATCAGTGCCCACACAAATAGCTGTCTTAAAATTGCAGTGACAATATGTGGGATGGGGCCCTTCAAAAACTGGTTCTTAATCATCACACAGATGTTTGATTACTGGATTGCTACCAATATGTATGTACAACAGAGTCATGTCAGCTCATGCTGACTGATTCTTCTTTTCTTCCCTGCTAATATCAGCATCAGAAAGCGGAAGCTTTACTAATTATCCTTAGAAATGCCTCTGGATCATCAAGGGTGTTCTTACATGCATGCGTGTCATTATGTTTCCTCCTAAGGGTCAAAGCTAAGAAATCTGGAGTTAGTCCAATATTCAGAATGTCTAGAACATAACCATTGCACAACTGTCCCTCACTGTTACTTCGTCAATCAAGCAACTGAACCAGCAATGGTACATTCTGATCTAGGTCTCTATAAATTGCCCCATCTTCTGACACACCTAATGAGAAGGCCGATGGCTGTATAATTAAACACAAAGGTGTGCTTGAAAACAATGACATGTGCCAGGTGGCAATGAGGATGGTTCCAGGTGCTAATCTACATAAATACATCTGACGAAGTGGGTTATAGCCCACAAAAGTTTATGCCGAAGAAAATCTGTTAGTCTATAAGGTGCCACAGGACTCTCGTTGTTTTTGCTCTACATAAATAGAAGCACTAGATACAGCGCCTGATCCGAGTTGGCTGATCAAAACAGACCATTCTCTGAATGGAATTCCATCAGAACTCATGTTGAAATGACTGAGGGGATCCAGTAGAGCATATTTTTCAAAGTTGTGGATTCACTAGACCCTTGGCTTGCCCCATCTGTAGTTAGCGCACCAAAGCAAAGTGTGCGCAAATGAAGTTAATAGGATTGCTCATGTTCTTAAAGTTAGACAAGTTCACGAGAGTTTACAGTATCCGGGCCTCCGATTGTAAACTCATTGGGGCAGAACGTGTTTCTTAATGTATGTTTATACATCTCCTAGCACGGTGGTGTCTGGATCTCAGCTGGAGCCTCTGGGTATTATTGTAATACAAATAAAATGGTAAATCTCTCAATAAAACTATGGTATACCAAGCAAGAGAGCTGGCTAATTTTCCAATGAGATGTTTTAATAGCAACTGGGTAGTTAAAAATATAATTACCATCCCTATTTAATTACTGTATTTCATCACTAATACATATAAAATTATTATTAAGAACAGTTGTTAATATACAATAGCACTGTAACTATTGAAATAAAATGCATATTTAAGAACCTTCATTGAAAGCCTGAACAAAGATTTAGGGCCCAAGTCAGCACTAAATATTATTTATTTAAAGCACAGTTACATTTTCAAATAAAACACTGCCACACCCTTCTTGGGGAAAAAAAACGAGTCTTTGTCATTGAGCTACCAATATAGTTTTAATTACCCCATTATTGCAGTCTTGCTGTTTGCATTTAAGACAATCAAAACCAGTTGTTTAATAAGAGTCCACTGAGCAAACACACTGGAAATCGCCACCCCAGGAAAGCTAAAGAACTTTAAACAGGTCCATGACAAAGAAAATTAGCCAACACTGGTTTGAAATGGCTCTCAGTATTCTAATTAAAACAAATTGCGCAACAAGTATTTTGTGTTTCCAAATACTCTGTCCTATAAAAAGGGATTAATAACCTATATTAATACTGGCAGGGTGGCCTGATAAAATGCTAGAACCTACATGATTAATAATGAAACTTGTGAAGATCTATTTTGAAATACATGTCTAGTTTTAACAAGATTTTCTTTCCTTGAGTTAAACACAGTCTTCAAGCCCTTGGCTTAATCCAAGTTCAGTAACAAGTGCCAGAAGTAGGGGGAGTAGGGATGGGAAATTGCCAAGATGATGAAACAATATTTTTGCTTCTTGTTACTGAGATATACATTTTCCCTTGCATCTCTTCAGTTCACCAATCAACTTCTTCATGAAGAGAAAAGCCCTACGATTCATTGGAAGACAGTATTATTAAAGGCAAATGGTCAAGGTTGGTAGGTCCAGAGAGACTCAGTTACCTCGCCATTTTGCTTTCTAAGGTGGAAAATCATAATTCTTTTCAGCACATGTGACTTGTGTATATTCATACCTGAAATCGAGGCTAGCACCCCTGGGTAACACATAATATGACCTTGGATTTATTTAGTAATATCCATCTAAAGATCAGAAAGTGTTTTAGACACATTAATTTAGCTTCTGAACTCCCCTGTGTTGAGCCGGTCATGATTTTTTCAACAAAATAGTTGTCAGAGAATGCTGTTTTGTTGAAACAAACTTTTTGTGGAAATGTAACAGTTCTGAAAATGTTTTCCTTGGGAAAGATTTCTCAAGCCCTGGATAGGCTCATAGAAATATAGGGCTAGATGAGACTTTAGGAGGTCACCTGGTGTTTGTCTAGTTTGTTCTGAAAAAGCTCTAGCAATGGTGATTCCACAATCACCCTTGGTTGCCTGTTACAGGAAGTCCAGTATAAATCAAAAATTGAATCCAGTTCTCCTGAGACCCAACCATATGGTTAAATCACAAGATGCTCCTTTATAACAATGGGGTATGGTAGTTGTAATGGGTCCTGAATTTTTTGCGACAACTTTCAGCACCCTCAACATCATCCAGCGGCCCTTAGGCAATCTCTAACCTTCCACTTGTGCATATTTCCCTTGTAATTTTCTCCACTTAGCTTAGTGCATTGTTGTTACTTCCTGGGCCTGTGTTAAGGTGAACACGTGGGGTGTGTCTGTGGGAAGCACTCCACGCCTTTCCCTAGAGTTTGTTGATCATTCAAGGGTGTTATTGTAATTCTGGGAATTGTCTGTAGTATTTAATCCTGAGGAACTGCCTAACCTGTCTGGGGGCACTGTGCAACTGATGTGTTTCAAAACCCATCAGCTTATGATGGCAATTTACTCATGCCATCAGGTTTTATCTAACTAGACTTGTGTGATCCAGATCCCAATTTCTATCCTCCGCCCTACCACTCAGCCTCACATATTCATAGTCCTGAGTGCATAATATGTGATGGAGAAGAAAAATCTCTTTCTGTAAGTATCCTTTTTGTTGATTTTTATGGTACTAATAATGCAATATTAACTGCCTATCTTTTACAGGTACCCATTTTATCTAGCATTTTCAAAAGAGTCCAACAGCCCATTGAAATTGAGTACTTCACGCCCTTAGCTCATTTGAAAAGTTTAGCCTAGGTTCAGAAGGAAGATTAGTAGATAAGTCATGGGTCTGTGACTGAAAGAGACCTGAGTTCAGTTCCCTGCTTGACCAGTCTTGATGCATAACTATGGGTAAGTCACTTTGCTTACTCTACCTTGTGCCTCAGCTCCCCATCTGTAAAATGGGGATAGTACCTCTCCTGCTTTGCAGTGGTGTTGTGAGGTTACATTTATTGATTGCAAGGAGCTCAGATATAATTATGAGAAAGGCCATGTCAGTACCTGGCTACGGATGGAAAGCTTTAGTGCTCTCTGCTAGTTGTGGAGTCATCCAAGGAAGCTGTGAATAATGTGTAGGTGCAGAAGACCAATTCTGAACTAGCTTTGCAGAACAGAAGATTAATTATATTCACTCATTTCCACCCTCCCCTCCCCAAGATTTGGAAAAAGTGAGTTGGGAGTGATGGGAGAAAAATAATCCTCTATTAAGATATTCAACTATAGATCATCCTTAACCCGAGATGTTCAGAAAACTGGTGTGGAAGGAGAATGGGAAGAACAGTTATCAAAGCATACATATATTACAAAATGTAATTGCTCATGAACATTTTTCATAAGAACTCTCTGACCAGCTGTGAAAGTGCTTTATCCAAACCACCTCTGAATATTTTCCATTTTTAGGAAGACCCAGAGGTTTGGTGGGAGGTTGGGGGAATGGGGATTCTAAAAGCAGGCAGGGTCTGGGGTCTCTACTGCTGAAGATGGTAAGGGTTTCTCCAAGTACTTCCAAAGAACCAGCAAGACTTCAAAGAACTTTGGTTTCCTGCTTTGGCTGTGGAAAGGGTAGTGGTCTGGGTGGTTAGAAATAAACAGGAGCTTGGATAGCCTACACAGTCTGGAAAGAGAGGAAGACTCATGTTCGGAGTGACTGGCAAAGACGTTGGAGTGCTGCAACTAACACAAACGCACAAGGGCTGCATTTCAGGGTCTGACTCTCATTAGCTGCATTTCCCAGGCTCTTTATAGGATGGAACAGTTTAAGATCGCATTTTACCATCTATTTAATGCAACAATATTAGCCTAGATTTGGCAAAACAGCTTCAGACACTAAAACTTTAAAATGAGCTTTTTCAGAGCATAAAATCACAATTGGTCCTGCTAGTAAAAGGATAAAATAAATGTCTATTCAGCCTAATTACTGTCAAAGTTGTGATTTTTTTGTTTTGGTTTCTTTTATATGTATTAAAGTCAGCTCAATTTTATTGTATAGGGTGCAAATGCTTACCATATAATATTATAAATCCTGCAGAGAATTAGGCATCTGCACATTTTTCCTGGCTGTTTTTGACTTTAACTCAAAACGTCTGTTAATGCTGGCACAAAAGAAAATAATGTGGGCGAGTCTGATCCCACCTCATTTCCAATTAAACTTGGGTTTCCAAAGTTTCTGATTGCATATGTGCAGCATGGATTTTACACTCTGAGCATGACTGAAGGCACACTCCAGGATCCTGCGCACAGATGGGCATCGAGAATGAATTTGAGGGCAGAACATGTACATCTTTTGTTCCCCTCAGCTCCGAACAAGAGAAGTATAAATGTTGGGAGGAATCACAGATATAGGGAAGTTAAAGATGAATTAGTCCTTTTATCTCAGAGACAGTGCAAGATTGTCCTCTAAAATATTGTCTCTGGTGCTTTCCTCAACCTCATTTAATCGATGTTCCACCTCCGTTTCCATTGGATCCCCATCATACAGTCTAAATAGAATTCCTGCTGAGAAAGTTTATGCTTATCCTAATATTTCATCTCAACTTTAACCTATCATTCCGCGATACTATCCACAGTGAGACTTGAAATTGTGCCGACATTACTGAACTTGTCTAATCTGGCCTTTATTACTAAGGATTTGTATTTACAAACTGCACTCAGCTGTCACTGTGGCACATTACCGAAGATGTTACCCAGCTGATGGGAGGGCATCTTCCGCTGGTCTAGTTTTGACCTGACCTAAGTATTCATATCTGACAGTGCAATCCAACTTTAGTTATACAACCCTAAATAATACTAAATAATCTCCACTCACCTGATTTTTTTGTCCCCTTCAAATATTTGGGTATTTTTCATAGAAACATAGAATCATAGGGTTGGAAGGGACCTCACGAGGTCATCTAGTCCAACCCCCTGCTAAAAAGCAGGACCACTCCCCCTAAATTATCCCAGCCAGGGTTTTGTCTAACCGAGCCTTAAAAATCTCCAAAGATGAAGATTCTACCACCTCCCTAGATAGCCCATTCCAATGCTTCACCACCCTCCTAGTGAGAAAGTTTTTCCTAATATCCAACCTTGACCTCCCCAGCTGTAATTTGAAACCATTGCTCCTTGTTCTGTCCTCTGTTACCCTCGAGAACAGCCTAGCTCCCTCCTCTTTGGAGCAACCCTTCAAATTTTCATTTCAAAATGGTGGGTCCCTCCCTCTTACATGCACTTTCTTATTGTTTCCCAAATTTTGAGTCAGACAAGAGTGTCAAAATCTTGGGAAGTGTTTCTTTTAACAGTGAAATGTGTTTTTTTCCTCCCACTTTTCCATACATTCTTACTATTTCCCAGTGGGAATATTTTGAAAGGAGAAAATTGCTATGCAGGGTTTTGCAGGAAAAATTCCAGGTTAGGGTCTACTTGTAGCAATAATGACATGTGCTTGCAATACATTATTCAACCGATAGATGTCACATTGATCAGGGTTGAAAGAGTGTTTTCCCCCCCACTCTCCCACACACACTTTTTTTTTTTTTTTGGAAGGATGGAATGTTACTGATAACATTTCATGTCACTGACATGTTTAATTAATCTACTTCATTCCAGAATGCAAACAGTAAGTCAATGGCTTCCCTCTGCAATGCTAATATCCATGATTTGGCATTGGTTGTGTCTGCCAGTTTTTATTTACATACCCCTTGCACCTTCCACCTGGAGCAGGGTCAAGTTTAGAGAATGAGTCAGACCTCCCACAATCTGCCATGGCCACATTGTAGGACACAACATGGGTTGACACGGCAAAGGTCACAGGACTAAAATCAGAGTTGGAAAGTTTTCAGAGATACATGATTCATTTCCTTAGTAATGAAGAATAACCTCTTCTTTAATGCCATTTGCATGACTCAGCTGTGAGAACCAAAGGCTAATTAGGGGGAATTGGCCAGGCTTTTAGATTGACCAACTGATATCCAGACAGACCTCTCAAAGTTTTTGGACCCATGTTACTTATTGAAAGACAAGTGATTCAGTATTTTTTTTTATTATTTTCATTAAAAAACTTACAAATAAAAATCTAGGTCGTCAAAGCTAAGCTACTATTACCAATATTAATTTAAACACACAAAAAAACCCAATGCAACAATTGAATCAAGATCCAATTAAAAAAACACGTCTCAACACTGGATTGGAATTAAATGATCAAATTAGTTGAAATAATAAAAAAAATAATAAATTCTTTTACATTTTTAAAGGAGATTCTCAGAAGGTGGCTGTCCACATGATTATAAATCACGGGTAAAGATTTTTATCAAAAGCAATTCAGTTTTATAACATGGGTTAGTTAAGTGTCTTAATATTGAAACCAAATAATTTTTAATAAAATTTTCATTATAATTACCAATTTAGCCAGCAAAAATCACAGTTATGCAGATAATTACGAAGGTTCCTTCTTCTTGTGTGGTTGCTAACCCTTTCCTTCCCATCCCCAAAAGAGATCTAATAATACAGATTTTAACAGTACACTCTTGGGAAACAAAAGTTTGACAATTCTTGTTGACTGGAATTTTACAGATGTCAGTTTCAAACGTTTTAGAACTTTTTAACATAGGATATATTCTAGTTATTTTATGAGAAAATATTTTGAGCTATTTAAATTTGGGGATCTTTCCTGATGGTGTCTTCCCTGTGTGGACTTTACTCTCACACACACGCCTGCTCACAGCCAGAGTTTCACTTCCTAAAATTAAATGATAGAAAAATGGGTGGGATGTCTTTCAGCTAATAAAAAGCAAAGGGCATAAAAAAGGGGGAAAAAGGAAAAAAAATAAGATACTTAAGATAATAGGGTATTTGTGAACTCTTCAGCTCTTTCAGTAGTCTGGACTCCTTCAGAGCAGAGATCGGAACAAGAAGCCAGAGTGCGATATTCTGCTAGCACAGTGCTATCAGGGTGCATGGAAAGCCTGGGTGAAGACGAGAGGAGCCTATGTATTGATGTCTTGACTTCCTTTCCCCAAGGTAGCTGGGTCTTGGAGATTCCACCACTTTCCTGTAGGTGGCTTCTCAGCAGTAGTCTTGACCTTACGGTTTCTGAATTTAATGTACCCAGCCTTCCACCACATTGCTTGAAGAATTCTGGACAACTCAGATGCGAGGCCTAACTTGTCTCCATGTAATTTGGTCTCCCTTTGGGCTCCTTCATCCTGGCAAAGAACATGACTTTGCAAACTGTCAAATTGAAACCCATTGGAGATAGATATAAAGCTTCTCTAAGGCCTGTGTTCCCACATCCACGATGTCTTCTGTAAAGCACTGCCATAACAGAACAATTAGCCAAACCAACCTGCTCTTCCAGAATACATAGGGCTCTAAAAGGGGTGTAGTCAAACAAAGGGCCAGGTTCTATGGCTCTGTCTACCTGCATACCAGGTAGCAAAGCTGGCTGGCCAAGCTAGAGGGGGCTAACCTGCCTTCAGCAAGGACATGAAAGCAGTCAGTACATGCTGAAGAGCTCCTGACACTGCTGGCGTTAACCTTAGGGCGTGCCATCAGCTGGGCCCTTGTTCACTAAAGCTTGTATTGTTAGACACCTAAGCCACAGAAATATGCATTTTCTAGTATGATTTCATGGTGGCTTCTTCTCAGATTTGCACCACAGTGTTTAGATGAAAAAAGAACAATGGAGGTGGATTAGAATATTGAAAGCCCCCTAGTCCCACAGCATTCGGTAGCTCACCAATTTCAACTGATCCACTAAATTAGGAGATCAATGCTTCCTTCTGATAAATGCTTCCTTCCTCCCCCACCCCCCATCACTTACTTTTTAGCTACATTTTTAATTCACCTCACAAATACTGATTTACTAACCTGTATGGCCCTACAGGGCAGCCCACTATATTTCGTATTTTGCTAGTGCCCACAAATGTGCAAGATGCTTTCAAAAAAGAAGTAGGAGACAGGGCCCTACCTTAGAAGCTTAGGGCTTAATTGTGCCTTTAAGGCATTGGCCCACTTTGGAGGTCAGGAAGGAGCTAGATAAATCAGGCTGGAGCTCTGAGAGGCAGATTACTTACAATTTGTGTCATGGCAATGGAAAGCACAAATCTATAAAAGCCTGTGACTAATAAGGCTTATATTGTATTTCCAGACATAGTTGAACAACGTGTATGCTCGAAGTCACATTTTAGAAATTGAGGCTACTAATTGAGTTAATCTTTTTAAATGAGTAAAATAAGAGCCAATGCACAAAGTGATTATATGGTGCATTTCTTTGCCTGTAGATTACCTGCATGGAGATCATTAATATTGGTTCCTCTTGACGTCAAGGATATAAATCAAATTCAAGATCAGACTTATGAAAGTCAGACATCTGGCAGAGCTTCCAATGTCTATAAATCTAGTTTGGGTTCATGTCCAATCTTTTCTGCACTGAAAAGTCTCTATTTTTATATATGTTTGGAGGGTGTGGGGTCTAGTGGTTATGGCAGGAGACAGCATCAAAATACCTGGGTTTGTGTCCCAAATCTGACTTGCTGCGAAACCTTGAGAGCAAAAAACTTAATCTCTCTAAACCTCATTTTGCTTCTCTGCAAAATGAGAACAAACTAGCTTCATCTTTGGAAACTTGTAAGACCCGGTTACACAAAACCCTGGCTGGGGTGATTTAGTGGGAGTGGTCCTGCTTTTAGCAGGGGGTTGGACTAGATGACCTCATGAGGTCCCTTCCAGCCCTAATATTCTATGATTCACCATGGGAATTTGTAAGGGTTCTGTAATCTTCATTAAATACTTGGGATCCTCTCAGGAGCAGCAGAAGGGCAATTTTAGTATTAACATTACTTATATTGAGGTAGCCCTTAGCAGCTGTGGTCCGGGACTCCATTATGCTAGATGAGGTACAAATATAAACTGTAATCTCGTTGGGGCAAGGACCATCATTTTGTTCTAAGTCTGAGAAGAGAAATGGATGGATACAGAAAGACAGGAAGTGCCAGGAAGAAGCGAGAAGCTGTTGATCAGGATGATAATCAGTTGTAACAGTGTATCATGTGGAATACAATTTACATGTCCCAGTATATACTACAGCTGAATAACATACGGGAAAGTGTAATCTCTCAGCCACAACCTCCCTGGGTCAGGCTGGGTGGAAATAAGATACCCCAGAATCTACTATGTAACTTGGTTATTATTTTTAAACTCAGGTTCTCTGAACAAACCATGAAGCTTTGAAATAAACTGAGTATAACAATAGATTGCGTGAGAAAACAGTTAAGCAGTATGTCTATTTCAGAATGCACCCTCCAAACATGACACTAAAATGAGCACTGATAAAATGCTCTCAGTGACAGTATAAAGACCTAGAGCAAACCTCTTCTGTCCATTTATACACTGTTTAAAGGGCACCTCCACACTGTACCACTGGATCTTCTGATTTTTGTAGCCACATGCCATGTAAAGGAAGGAAGAGTAGCTCTGTCCTACAGAAATCGAATGTGAGACAGTCATAAAAATTAAGGCAGCTTGAGGACATGGTACACATGTACAACTGAAGAATAAAACAGGAAACAACCAGAGTGTTCATTAAGCCTAAAAATAGCTCCTCCCTTCCTAGAAATCTTTATTATAATGGGACATTCCAATTAGAGCTACAACACTTCCAGTTAGGAGCGCTTAGCTCTTCCAGATGAGATCTATATGCATATATTAGACAATTGGAAATGGTTCAGCTGGTGGTATGTGGTTCACAAAGGGAGAATTTTATTTTTAATGGAAAGAAAGAAAGAAAGAAAGAAAGAAAGAAAGAAAGAAAGAAAGAAAGAAAGAAAGAAAGAAAGAAAGGCCTGGAGCTATGTTGCTTCCTTCCATGGTTCTTCATTTTCCAAACAGACAAGATTGTTAAGGGATTCTTAAATAGTATTTTCCTAAATGCATTTCCTGACTGAAGAGCTATTATAATTATGGGCTAGCCGTATGGCTTAGTAGACGGCACACTGAACTGGGACTTAGAGGGTCAGATTACATGATCTGGTGGTCCGATCTGGCCTCAACCTCAGTGACCGTATGAGTCCAAAACTCTGGTCTCTAATATATCACTGGCCACGAACATCATCCAGCACCTGTACATAACCTATCGGAGATTAGACTGTAATGTGCCACAGGCAGAAAATACAAGGGATCCAAGTGGCAGGGAAATGGTTAAACGAGATATAATAGATACTCCTGACAAGAACCCACACATTACAGAAGAAGGCAAAAAACCTCCTACTCCAAGGTCACAGCCAACCTGGCCTGAAGAAAATTCCTTCCTGATCTCACATATAGGGATCAGTTAGACACTATGCATGTGAGCAAGAACTAACCAGCCAAGCGCCTGAGAGAGAGGATCCCCAGTGTGACATCAGAGCCCTGGCCCATCTCCAGCTGCAGCCACCCCTGATGTTGCAGCAAAAGAAGAGAACATCCCTTTTCCCTCCCCCTCAAATGCCTGATAATATGTTGCAGAGAAAAAACAAACCTTCCTGACCTCTACTGACAGTTGTATTCGCAGCTCAAGTGCTGGCCTTCTGGGAAACCTTGGAAAAGTCACATCACTACCCTGGGCCTTGGTTTCCCTAGCTGTAAAATGGGAATAATGCACTGCCTGCCTTTGTAAAGCACTTTGCCAACTACTGATGGAAATTGTGAGATAAGAACTAGGTATTATTATCACTAGAGGGCAGGACAAATACCAAAGGTTGTGTGGTGAAGCAGATGGACATGTTCATTTGCAAAAAAAATGTGTAACCTGCATATTCGTTCAACAGTGTACATGCAAATATACACAAATCATCCAAACAGGCTGTTTGCCAGGACAGATGCCCAACAAGTCAAAGAGATCCGTCTATTTAGTTTAACAAAAGAAGGTTAAGGGGTAACTTGATTCAAGTCAGTAAGCAGTAACTCTGAACAAAACAGCAGCTACATATAGAAGAAACCAAACCAACCAACCAAAAATCACAAGTTTGACAGTAATCAGGCTGCAGAGACATTTATTCTGAGACATTTGTTCAGTTCAGAGTTACTAACTTTTCAGTGTTACGAACAACCTCTATTCCCAAGGGGTTCATAGCTTTGAGGTTCTACTGTAATTAACCATTGGAATAATTAATCAAGTGTTATGGTGGATTCTCCATCACTGACAAATTGGGTATTTTTTCTAAAAGATACAATCTATGAATTATTCTGGGGGAAGTTCTATGGCCTGTGCTAGACAGGAGGTCAGACTAGATGATGGCAATGATTTCTTCTGGCCTTTGAAGCGATGAGTCTATGAATTTGTGCATGAATTCATGGTAAGAGCTTGAAGAGTAGACTGATGCTGCTGTGCTCTGAACTATACAAATAAAATCAACTGTGTACATATTATCCCACAACACAGTCCATCCCATAATAGCTTTGACTAATACCATCAATCTATTAAAGATACATTTATGGTATATATTCTAGTCTGCCTTTGTGTTGCATCCTGTGTAATTAATGCTGGCAGTGCAGGTTCACTTCCTTCTGTTCTAATGTGGTGGTCTGCGCTCAGCCTGTTACAACCAGAAAATCAGCTCGCTTGTTCCTTCTTGCAAAGATTTTTTGCCGTCTTTCTTTAAAAAAAAACCAAAACAAAATAAAAACAAAACCCAACCCCAAATCTTTAATCTGATGTTGTAAATGTCTGCAGGCAAATTCTACATTTCAGACAAAGAAAGGGGGAAAAAAACCCAACAAATAAAACACCCTCCAGGTGCAGAGAGAACACTTGGCAAGAGAGTTGTTAATCTCTGTCCCGCTTGGAGCTGAAACTAAAGGAACTGAATTAATGATTATGTAAGTAGACACACATGAAAACAGATTGACTACAGATAGGAAAACAGGTGAATACAAACAAAACATGAGATGAAGAGGTAGGCTGGCTAATTATCTTGTTTTTTAAAGTATTATAGATCTGGGTTCAGTCGTAGGTGAGGTCAGAAGAAGTGGGAAGATGGTTCCAGGATTCATTTTAGCTCATCAAACCACTATACAAGTTAGCACTACTAACCTTCCCTGCTCCAGGAAACTGGAGAAACTAAAGAAAGTAAGTTTCAGACATAGGCTTTTAAAGCTGTTGCTCTTAACTGTAGTATCTAACATGGATAGAATGCACTTGATTTCTGACCTGCAAAAGTCTGCTCCTAAGAGCCTTCCATGTAAAAATCAATAGCAACATTGACATCCCTTGAACTTTCTGGTACTTCTCCCACTTCATGGTAAAAACTACTTGGAATAACATTTTTTATTAATTCACTGGTTGTTAGGCTGATTGATTAGTTTCAGGGTACTGATTTTTTCTTTAGTCTTTGGTTATTTTATTCTTTTACTCAATGGAAATTTTTTTTTTTTTTTTTTTTTTGGCTAGAAAGGGAGATAATGTCGCAAGTGCCGTTCTTAAGTTGGAAAGTGCATTGGCCAATCTATTTGGAGACCCAGGACTGGAAAAGATGGGAGTCTGCAGGATTGGACTAAATTGCAGAGATCAAAGCCTGTATTAGCAGGGGTGTGACAGCAAATCGGGTGTCGATTTTATTGGCAGAGCTGTGAAACGGAGCTTAGCTTTGTTTCCTGTTCTCCATGACTGCAACATCAATCTCAATCTTTCCATGTTGTGGGCAGCAAAAATCACTAAAAATGGAAACAGACACAATCTGGGATGAGAGCACACCTTCTAAAAGATGCTTCCTGGAGTGTTGGTCTGGTGTAAGAGTGATCTAGCACAACACAGAAATACAGGTGTATTTATATAGTGGTTTTTTGCCTCAGTCTCCACAGCTGGTCAGAAAATGGCCAAGGTGATTTTTAGGCATTTCTCTATGCCACTTTCTTTAACTTTCAGCACAAGAAATCCTCAGTTTCATCTCCCATCAATTAACACAGTTCTTTAGCCAAACAACAGGTATGTACAGCTCTTTAGACTCCAACATGAATGATTTGTGCTCGTGTCCAACATTCCTCTATCCTTTTGTATCACGTTTTGATTTTTCCCCCCCTTCTCTGAGTTAAACCGTCAATGACACCCCAAGAAGAATCCTCCATGAAGTCAACTTCTGGACTTTCCTATCACACCAATGACCATGCTTTGTGAGGTCCAAGAGGGAACAGTCACTGCCCTTTCACAGAGGTAAGGAAGTTAACTGTGTGGCATGTGTTGGGAATGAAATAGTCTTTATTTAAAGAAAAAAAGGTACAAAATCCTTCTTTATATTAACAAAATTCTACAATGCAGCTGACTGCAAATTGTATCAGGATGTGGCCCGTCGCAAAAAAGGGGATATTTTTTCATGGGACTGTAGGACAGAACTGGCACTATGAGATCTAGACTTTGTCCCTACCTCTATCACTGTACTTCTGTTTTGCCATTTGTAAAAGTTACATGCCTTCTTCATGGGATATGAGAGAGACAAGATGGGTGAGGTAATATTTGTGATCAGACCATCTTCAGCTGGTGAGACAGCTAAGCTTTCTGGAGACTGGCTACAGCAACACAGCATACAGTTAATTATTGTAGGCTTCTGTTTTCTCTGTAATGCTGTGCTCTGAGCTCATCATATGGATGATTGACACTGATGGTGTCATCTCCATAGGGGAAGTTAGTATCCAATGTATTTTAAAAGAACCAGTTCAAGTGCAAGATTTCTGAAGTCAACCATAGAAAGATTAACCTGACGATGCAAACCGTATTACAACTTGGTTTCCAGCCATCTGTGAAACCTTTGATCAACCTGCAAAAGACAATAATGAGCAAATAAAATATAAGAAATGGCAGGTTGTATTATTGCTGGAACCAAAAAACACCTCTAGGACCATTTCCCACTCTGAGCTCAGCCTGACCTCAAAGATCATTTTTTTTCTTGCTGTTTCCCAGAGGTCTTTGTTGCACCTTGGGCTCTTAAAACATGACTATGGGAATTGTTTTAACTAGAGCTCTTCCTGAAAGGCAGTTATTATGAAACTTAAAGATATGTCTCTCTGATAAACAACACCCACCTTCCCCAGCCTGCAGCCTGTTTGGAGTGGCACATGGCCAGAAATGATGCAGGTTTGAGTTTTGTCAGCAGATTTAATTTGTGTTCCTTTCATTTATGTGTGGCTTAATTTCCTTTACAGTGGGGCTTTTTTTTTTGCAGGTTACTGTTTTGCTATTTGTTATCACAAATCAGTGCAAATGATTTTCATGAAAAACACACCTGCCCTCAAAACTGTTATGTCCAAATGTTGATGTTTAGGGCCAGATCTGGCAGTCTCTAAATAACACAGTTATGTTGAAAGGGCACCCGACTCCCGTGACTGCCATCAGGGAAGTCTTTGACTGACCTGCTTAAAGCCAGTATCGCTGTGCAGAATTCTTCAAGGCACAATGGAAAAGCAGTTAAGCCCTTTCTGCAGTAGATTCAGCTACAAACAATGGAGGGAGCACCCCAATGCACTTTGCAGGTCAGGGCTAAGTCAGGAGGGCTGTAGACTGTGGGCTGATTACAAACTGGTTTGTAGTCTGCATGTATTAGAAGCAGATTACCAAAAGAAAGCCTGGAAATGCATCTGTGAGTGTAACCCTGAGAAGCAGAGAGACAGAGCTTCCTGGGCACAGAGATCTCTTGAGTGGCAGATCTGAGGATTTCTGAGCAAGGAAACTGGCTGGTGCTGTTTATTATTTCTTCTTTTTTTTTAAATGTACACACAGACATGTTTTTTTTTGAACAAAGTAGAAATAAAGTTTTGTAAAAGAATATTCCAGACTGGAATCATTGATTTCTCATCCTATTATACAAACAAGGAATCTGGTAGCACTTTTAAGGACTAACAAATTTATTTACTGCATGAGCTTTCGTGAAGGGATTTTCTCCCACGAAAGCTCATGCAATCAATAAATGTGTTCATCTTTAAAAGTGCCACCAGACTCCTTGTTTGTTTTGCTGAGCTAGACTGACATGGCTCCCACCTCTGGAACTTGCCGTCCTGTTATGTTTCACAACATCCAGAAGAGAAGCTAGATTTGGAAGCAAAGTATTCTTTCTGGAAGTTTTCAAGGTAACAGAGTTCTATTGCTTAGAATTCAAAATGATAACACGCAAGAAACAGAAACGAGGGAGACAAAACAGGCTGCCCCCTAAACCAGAGTGGCACAATTATTCCTACCTTACCCTGTGTTTGCAGTCTGCAGCAGCGATTCATCTCTGATCACATGCTTCTCTACCTTGCCAGCAAGCAGGACCAAGCAAATCCTAAGAATTTAAAGTGATTTTGAACTATGTATGCTATACACCTGAATGGGAACAAGCCTACAAGGCTCTCAATATTGGCTAACTGGCTCTGGCCAAAGGGTGACAAACCAGAGGAAGATGTTTGTCTTACCTACTGCCTCTGAAAGGCATTATCTTCTGTGCGAGGATATGAACACATTTTTCAAACAGGCCTGGACAATGTTTTAAAATGCCATTTCTAGAAGTTCTTGCTACAAACATGGAGAAACACACAGTAGGTGACAGGTCACGTAACTAATAATTTTATTGCTTCTCAACTTCTGTTGCATCTCATATATAAGCATCTCAAAGCACTGTCAAATAAATAGTAATTAGTCTTCTTAACATCCTTGAGAAGTTTATACTGTATGGTACATATTTGACAGATGAGAAAAATGAAACAAAAAGGGAAAACGCTCCAATGCGCCCACTAATTTGAGCTGCCTTATTTTTTAGATTTACAGTTTCAGGCACCTGGGAGGAGGGTTTTTTCAGTGTCTTATGTTGGGCACCCAAAGAGAGTGGGCATTTTTTAAATGTTTCACAAGGTGACTAGACCCAATATTACTAAGAAAATCAGCTGCAAAGCTAAGATCAGAATATAATATTTTTGGCTCCTACGTCCTTTACTCTAATTGATAAATATATTCCATCCACACCCCACCTATTGTCCCCTGAACACTTTAGCATTTGGCTGTAAATACTCAATATCCATTCTGTTTGTCTAATCTCTAAATTATGTTTTCTTTCTTTTCCTTTTTGGTGAAGCCTGGTCCAGGGCATAAAATATTTTCAATAACCAAAGCAAGCTGCGGCTAGTCTGAATATGCTGCAAAGCGCTAGACTTTGTCCGCGTCTACTGCAATAATTCTTACAGTAAACGTTACGATACTTCCAGATGTCGGTACATGTATTATGCTTTCCAAGTACAACTCAAATCCCACATGCATCCCAAAACCACATGGAAGGGGAATATTAGATCTGGGGGTGGACAGTGTCTGTGTAATTTCCTTAGCTTTCTGCAGTCCCAGTCTCTCCTCCTCTTTTCCTCCCTCTTTCCCCACCACAGATTAGCTTAAGGCAAATAGGCATGAAGGATTTGCTGCAGTAAAGATAGCATGTTGCAACAAGAAGGTCTTCAGGAAAGCCACCTCATTTTCCACTCTGGCTTCCCACAGATCTTCTTCTTATAGTGTGCTACTCTACACACCATCACCCTACAAATTGAGAATGCATTTAGCTCTCTAATTACTATGATGCACCTAAGATCATGATCATCTGAAGTATTCCTGGGTTACCAGCATCTGATTTCTTTTTCTTTTAAGAAACCTCCAAAAGGAAAATCAAAACGTGGGTTGTGAACAATCAAAGCAGCACATCTTTGCGTAGCTTGTTGCTGGCTTTATTTAGAAAGTAGACTTCCCTTGCTCCTGCTTAGTATTTTAACTAATCAAGGAAACAACCAGCCATAACCAAAAGTTCAGAATTAGGGAAGGCTGCAAAATAAAAGAAGCATGGAGACTTTTTTTTCAGTCTGAGGATAAACAGGCTGGGAAAACAGAGCCTCATTGGAGAGTCCAATCAAAATACAAATTCCAAAGGGGTAGCCGTGTTAGTCTATTGTAGAAGGACAACAGAGTCTAGTTAATTAGCTTCCAATGTTCTACTATAAGTGGATTACAGCTCTTCTGGGGGCTGGTTTTAGAGTCTGTGGACCAAGCAAATCTAGATTCCAACTCCATGTAAGTGTGAAAGTTTGTTTCTCTCACCAACAGATGTTCGTGAGAAAAGATAGCTGGTAAGAAAAGATATTACCTCTTCCACCTTGTATCTCTAGTATCTTGGCTAGCAATGCATACAAGATTGTTTAGCTCCCTGCTTATTCAAAATCCAACCCAGCTTTCTCACCTGGCAGCGCTGAGCTGGGCCACCTACCTAGCTGCAACTTGTTTTGACCATGAATCTATCTCTGAGTTGTTAGCAATGTTGACATCAATTGTTAGGGTTAAGTGCTCTCTTTCCTGAAAAATATTTTCATCTGACATTAATGCATAAGTCAGTGAGTGGGGATCAGCAGGTCTAAACAGGAGAAGGATTGAAACAATCTCAATTTGCCACTTTACGGCATCATATATTGATCAGCCAGCCAGATAAGGAGCTCTCTTCACTGAAATATACAAGCAGATGGGCTGTGAAAGTGAGCTAATGTAGTGTAGCTAATGTAATTTCACCTCTCCTTAACCC
This sequence comes from Pelusios castaneus, assembly GCA_007922175.1. Lineage (NCBI taxonomy): Eukaryota > Metazoa > Chordata > Testudines > Pelomedusidae > Pelusios > Pelusios castaneus. The sequence continues at coordinate 8,067,668 of ML685805.1, read as the reverse complement.
TTGTGTAAATTCAGATAATTTCAAAATTTGCATTGGTTAAAATCAGGGAAGAATAGGGCCCGTAGTGTTTAACAGAAATCCCTTTGCGCGTGAATGTGGCTGGTGAGAAATGGGTCTTTTTATCTTTAGAGATTCTTGAACCAGAGAATTAGAGCACACTTGAGAACAATTCTGCTCTAGAACAATTGTCTTGTATAGGGCTGGTTAAAGAGATGTTTAAGCCAATTCAGGAATTTCTGCTGTCTAATCCCAGCTCTGACACTGCTTCCCATTGTGTCCTTGAATACATTTTACCACCTCTAAAGTCTCCACTTCCCAGCCTATAAAATGGGGATAATATTTACTGACCTCATAGCAATGAAGTATTTTATAGGCCACAAAGCTCACTTAAGGTATAAAAAGTGCTAATAGATAGTTTCCTCCCTAGGCAAACATGTCCCTTGGCTCCCACATAATTGATCTGGTGGATGATTCTTCAACTTGCGCTCAAGATGGTTGAGAAGAGCTACTGATGCTGCTCACTCAATCCACGCAAGGGAAAGAGGAATTAAATTCTTTTTATTCAACAGTGACCTCTGCTTGCAGCAAAAGGTAGGACTTCCAGGAGAATGCTGGTCACTGTACCTTGGGTGGTGGAAAAGTGAGATATGCATTATTCATAATATATTATAATTCCTGAAATTACATTATCATAAATAATAGTAATGACATCTCCCTAACTCTTTTCAAGAGTAGCTCTGAAGGAGCTTCACAAAGGAGGCCAGTCTCATGACCCTCCTTTTACAGCTGGGGAAAACTGAGGCATATGTCAAAGAAGTGACTTGCACAAGGTCACCCAGCAGGCCAGTGGCAGAGATGGGGACAGATCTTGGTTATAACGTACACAAACCTCCCATGATGCCTGGGGCACCCTAATAACAATTAAAATATGTGATGTTATAAAAACAGACACCTACCACAAAAACGTCTTCTGAAAATTATGCGTTTTTTTGCTAGTTCCATAGAATAGAAAAAAAGATATTAATCTGGGCCAGAAATGTCAGTAACTAATATATAAACTTTATGGGCAAAATTTTTAAGACACTTAAAATCAGGTGGGAGAACAGGAGATTGAAATCAAGAAGAAAAGCTCTCCAAGGCCTATCACAGTCACCACCTAAAGGTACGTCCACACTGGAGCCTTAGGACAACTTAAGGACGGTTAAGTCGACCTGCAGACTGCTGCATCCACATTGGGTGCTTATTAAGTTGATTTAATTCCGTAAGTCGACTTGATAACACCACCTCTGAAGGTCCACTTAATGCTTAAGTTGATCTTATTAAGTCGACAAGCCAGTGTGGATGGGGAGTGCCCTTAAGTCGACCTAATTGGCCTCCGGGCTGTGGTGCAATGTGGGACAGCTACCCACAATGCACTGCTACTCCATCGACCTAGCACAAGCCAGTCTGGATGCTGACCTTTGACTGGTGTTTTCAGTGTGGACTCTAAGTTGACTTAACACGGTTGACTTTAAGTCGACTTAAAGTTGACCTTGTTAAGCCGACTTAACAGAGCCTCCAGTGTAGACATACCCTAAGATATGACAATGAAACTCCTGGCATAATGGACTTCTTGTCCTCTATTATTCCAATAGTGCCTAGTAGACCCAACTCAGAGGGAAGTTCTATTATGCTAGGCCCTGTACAAACTCCTGGTAATGGACAGTCCTGCCCCTAAGCACTTACAATCTAAATAGACAAGACAGATAGAAGGGAAGAGAGGAATAGTTACCTTCCCTTTACAGATGGGGAACAAAGGCAGAAATTCAGCAATGTGCCCAATATCACAGAGGAAGTTTTTGCCAGAAACACCATTTCAATGCAGCTCTCCTGAGTCACAATTCAGTGTTTTAACTACAAGACCATTCTTTTTCTTGGTCTATAGTGCTGGACAGATCATTCCTTTCAATTACCTTTTTCCAGACCCAAAGAGCAGAAACATCTGTCATGGAGGAAGTGTATCCATTTATGTAGACAGGATTGCCCCAATTCAGTAGCTTAATAGCTGCTTGTTCGATGCGTTGTGTGGACTTGTTTCCCTAATAAAACTGTTTTGCTGACAATGAAAACTAGACATTGGGAGCGATTATAAGGCCTCCCTCCTCCAGAGGTTGTTAAAGAGAGACGGTCAAGGCTTGAAATTCACACCCACCCACTAGGCTCTTGCTGGCTCCTGGCAGCACCTTCAGAGTGCAAGCATTTTGGGATATTTCTATACTGTTCCTGCTCTCATGCATGCAGCTGATAAAGACAAAGACTAGGGGAATCGTATCAAAGAATATGACTCACTGCTGCTCTGGGAGTAGACGTGGACCTCCTTTCCAATGACTTCACTGCAAGGAATATAAATACCAGCTTTAAAAAGAGAAATGATGCTTGCAGGGCCAAGGCATGTTGAATTTCAAATTGATATTCTTACAAAGAAAGATACCAGCTCATAATCTGGTGTTCATTTTCATTAGACCTGTAGCCCTAAATGGCATGTACTATAAAAGGAAATTAATGAGTCCCTCCAGCTCAAAAAGCACCCAGAAATTAAATATTGCCTATATGTTTATTTGAAATATTGAAAATATTAGGTGAAATGAGAGCATTTGGAGGCCACAAATGTGTTACTGGAACGATGTCTCAATATCTGGATCTATTTATAACAGTGAGGAAGTCTGGATAAGTCAGGACAATGGATGATGGAATATCAAGTCCCTTACTCCTGGAGCACATGTTTGAAATCCACATGCACATAGGCAATAATGGGATACAAGGAGTTAAACTTAATTTTTGTGCAACTTTCTTCCATCATTTGACTTCTTTATCTTTCTTTCAGAGGAGAATCTGAACAGTCTGTAAGGAAGCTATTTATCAGAATAAGGGAGGTTTGTTAGACATGTCAGGACACAAAACAAACACATTGAATAGTCAACAAACCGGATACAAATATATTTGTTCTGCATTTAAAACTAACAAGATCAGCAACATGATACATGCTGCATTAGTTGTATTGCTTACTGTTGTTATGACGTTTACCAAAATCACAATTAAAATAAAAGCAGTAGGAATCTAGTATGAACAATTATTATATTTATAATTAATACCCAGGGAGGAATTAAGACATTGAAAAAAACCCCAACCAAAAATATTTGGTTTAGTGCTTGAAAATTATTTCTGTTTTCTTTTCTGATTGTCTACTTAAAGGCCCATTCTCCTAAGTCATGATTCAACTAGGTACTCAAGAATGTGTATGATCCATAGGATCATTCACATCCTTAAACTGGAGCCCTAGAATTTCCTCTTGAGGGAAATGCCTGGCCTTATGGAGACATGAATATGAGCTGAGAAAATTCTTAATACCATAATCAATCACATACTGTGTTTGGGTTTTCTTTTCTTTTTCATGATCAACATTTCCCTGCTCTCTCTTATTGAATGGTTTGGGGTATCAAGGTTTGGGGAAAAGGAAGTCAACGAAACCAAAATGTTACCTAAAGTCCAAGATTTCCCAGCCAGTTATTTTTAAATCAGATGAAAAGAAATCAGAGGATTGTGCTGCAGTAGACAGGTATGGCTATCCTGGGAATGGATCCAAAATGGAAATCTACAACTCACGCCCGTTGCTTTTCATTTTAAATCATAAGAGACGTTTTACATTGATGCCAATGATTTTCGATTGTTAAAATAAGATATTTACCAGACTGACAAGTGCAATGGTCAGGGATGTCTCCCATACACTTAACCTCATTATTAACTGGAATGGAGTCAAGTTAGGCCTTGCTTACCAAAATTTCATAGGGTGATTGTTTGCGCAGCTAATCCATCTAGAAGATCGTTCTCACACTTCAAGGAAGACTCAGTGCAAACCATAAGGGCAGGGCTGATCTTGAGAATGTCTTTACTTAAATGTCGCAAAATAAACCTTCAAATCATTCTAATTAGTTGCCTGATGTGGGCAGGGAACATACCAAAGAAACCAGTTCCATGTCTGCATCCTGATTAGAAAGAGAGTTTCCTGATGGAAACACGCTTTGTCAGCTGTCCTAGCTGGTTATAGATTTTAAGGCTACAAAGGGTCACAGCAATCATCTACTTTGATGGCCTCCATGACAGAAGCCATAGGAATTCATTCCCTGTGTCCTTGATCAAGCCTAACTACTTGTAGTTGAGCTACAGTAACTCTTTTGGGAAGAGGCATTTGATATTGTTGTAAAGACTTCACATCCCTTTGGATTCCAGTGTTTACTTGTCCACGCGGGCTTAAATATTTTCCCTTATTCCTCCTTTGAATTTGTCTATCTTCAAACTTCTAGCCATGTTGTTTGTTATGGTGGTGTCTGCTAGATTAAAGTGCCTCTAATACTCAAATGACCTGGTATTTAGATGCTTAGTGCCAAAGGAAAGACCTGAGAGGTTAGTCCCTCTAGAAGGTATTAACTCTTCCCCCCACTTTGGATGAAAATGGACCTCAACCTCAGCTTTGTCTTAATTTGGCAAACCAAACCCCTGAGATGATGCTTTTTAGACTCAGGTTCCAGGCCAGTGTTCACTTTTTAGACTCAGGTTCCAGGCCAGTGTTCACTTTTCAGATGCAATGGTGACTTTTTATGATAGATGATTGAATGTGTAAAGTGGTGAGACAGGGCTTGGGGAATCCGGTGTAAAAAGATATTGGAGACCCACTACCATTCTTATCCTAATCTTGTGTAGGATTGATTGAGTCTCTGCTACTGTCATCTTACAAGACACCAGAACAGGCCTGTCCCAGGAATGACTGGTGACCCTCCATTATCTTCCGCACAGTGGCACAAGCCAAGCTTAATGAGGGAATTTCATTCTGTGGGCTTCATTTTATGGCTATGAAAATTCATCCTTTCTTCTCTTTTTCTTACCTTTTTCTTCTTTCCTTCTTTCTCTTTCTCTCCTTTCACCACCCTTTCTTTCTCTTCTCTTACTCAGATCTCTTGACTGCAAAATCTTCAGGAACTGCCTTACTACGTGTCTGTCCTACACCAGCCACAATGGCGACTTGCTTTCACATGGAGCCTGTTGGGGTTATCAATAATGAAAGAAGTGGAATGGCCAGAATGAGAGGACTTGGTTTTTGTTCCTATTTTCTCAGCTACCAGGAAAAGCATTGTACAGAAGAGACAGAGTCAAATCCATCTCCTGTTGTGTCAATTTTCTGGATGACTGGGAGTTTGTAACCTGTACCTGAACCTTCCCTGTTGCTCAGTCTGTGGGAATTATTTCGGCAGAAGGCAAGATAAAACAAGCTCATGCTGACAGAAGCAGAAGAGCTGACAGCCCGGTGTAATTCAGGAAAATCCACAAGCTCAGGCAGGCACCATAGCCTATGGATATTTTGGACCTAATTCTGAGAAATGCTGAATACCTCCTGTGAGGCGTGGAGCATGCTCAGCTCTTGGTGACATCCTGCACCAGGAAGGGAGCTATGTTAATCAACTTCTCTGACCACTTGCACAACTAATTCCAGGTTCCTTCTTTGGAAGACGGGACTTTCTGGTGAGCAAACGTAGTAGTAATAAAAGTAGCACAATGGGAGGGCACTTTGAATTGTGATAAAGGTGCTCAGATCAAGAACTCAGCCATTCTTCTAAATGCAAAATGTTTCCATTTAGCTGAGGTCTGAAAGATTAACACACATGCCAGCAACTTGGGGCAAGCTAGATAGAAAGTGGCCAAGTATTATTATAAAAATATCACCTTTATATAAATCAATACCAAAAAAAAAAAAAATTGCCTGTAGGATATAGGATTTCCATTCTAGCAACTCTGTATTTCTGTCTATGGATAAACCTATCAAGCTTCTTCTTATTTGTGGGTAAGGAATGCACACTTTAAAATAACCTTCCCACCTCTCTCTCTCTCTCTCTCTCTCTCTCTCTCTCTCTCTCTCTCTCTCTCTCTCTCTCTCTCTCTC
>ML685805.1:8017246-8061687 GCA_007922175.1 Pelusios castaneus | reverse complement strand
ACACACACACACACACACACACACACACACACACACACACACACACAGATCTAATCCAAAACACACTGAACAAAATGGGAGTCTTAAATAGCAGGCTTTGATGGATTTTGGTTTAAGCACTATGCAATTACTAGCTGTAGTAATTACTGTTCTCCCTTTAATAACTGGAACTAGGGAAAATATATTTGATTCCCCTCCCCCAAAAAATTTGCTTCTGAGTAAGTGAGAATTAAAGTAAACATTTTTGTTGCAATGAAGACAGTCTTACTACTGTGGACTCATTTTATACATACAACATTTATTGCAGTCTTCTTCTAAGTGCATAATGTTAAGACTTAGAATTTATCAGTGTCTCCAGGAATGGGGAAAGTGCTCAAAGTCGTCCATCAGGGCAGCTGCTGAGCTGGAACCAGAATCCTGGTTTTCTGTGACCCTGTCCTGCCCCCTACCCAATGGGTCACGGCGCTCCCTGATTTAGGTTGAATACACACTTACCAGGAAATTCGGCAGCAGAATAGCTTGCGTAATTCACATTGATTTCTCAATTTCCCTTTACCGTGCCATCTCCACTACGCTGAGCCGATGGGAAATGCATTCTCATCAACATAGTGCTATGACTTTAGAGGAGGTGGTGTAATTGAATTGCTTTCCAGATTAGTTAAACGAGCCTTCACTGCCATTCAATCAATCCAGATAGATCTATCTGATGGCGGCGAATTTGAGTATGTCAATGAAGACATACCTTTAAACCGATAAAAATAAGGGCAGATTCTGACCTGGCAGTAAGACTTGGATTAGAATCCTCATCAGGGATTTCTCTCTCTGGATATTATATGTGAGCAGCCTAACAAGGGTACGTAAAAGGATGAGCTGTCTCAGTGACCATGAGAAATATTAGGCTCCAGTCCTACAACACTATACCCAGAAGTGATCAATTCTCATTCAAGTAGACTCTATTGACTCCAAGATGCACCACCTGTTGGTATTTTATCTTATGTCCTATGATGGCTCTGTTTTCTACGGTAGCTGAACTCAGCACAATGTTTAGTGCATTTAACCTCACAGCACTTTGAGGGGGAGGAGAGTGCTGTTGTCTCCATTATACAGATGGGGAACTGAGGCAGAAGAAATCCGACCCAGGGGTCAGTCCTGGGGTCAGTTCTGTTAAACATCTTCATTAATGATCTTGATGATGGGATAGATTGCGTGCTTAGTAAGTTCGCGGATAACACCAAGCTTGGGGGAATGATAGACATGCTGCAGGGCAGGGACAGGATCCAGAGAGACTTAGACATATTGGAAAACTGGGCCAAAAGAAACCTCATGAGGTTCAACAAGGACAAGTGCAAAGTTCTGCACTTAGGACGGATAAATCCCATGCACTGCTACAGGCTGGGGACCGATCGGCTAAGTAGCAGCACTGTAGAAAAGGACCTGGGGTTATGGTGGATGGGAAGCTGGATATGAGCCAACAGTGTGCCCTTGTTGCCAAAAAGGCCAATGGCATATTGGGCTGCATCAGTAGGAGTGTTGCCAGCAGATCAAGGGATGTGATAATTCCCCTCTATTCGACACTGGTGAGGCCGTATATGGAATACTGTGTCCAGTTTTGGGCTCCCCACTACAGAAAGGATGTGGACAAATTAGAAAGAGTCCAGCAGAGGGCAACAAAAATGATTAGGGGGCTGGGGCACGTGACTTATGAGGAGAGACTGAAGGAAGTAGGCTTATTTAGTCTGCAGAAGAGAAGACTAAGGGGGGATGTGATAGCAACCTTCAATTACTTGAAGGGGTGCTCCAAAGAGGAGGGAGCTAGGCTGTTCTGGGTGGTAACAGAGGACAGAACAAGGAGCAATGGTTTCAAGTTGCAGGTGGGGAGGTCGAGGTTGGATATTAGGAAAAACTTTCTCACTAGGAGGGTGGTGAAGCATTGGAATGGGTTACCTAGGGAGGTGGTGGAATCTCCATCTTTGGAGATATTTAAGGTTCCATTAGACAAAACCCTGGCTGGGATGATTTAGTGGGAGTGGTCCTGCTTTTAGCAGGGTGTTGGACTAGATGATCTCATGAGATCCCTTCCAGCCCTATGGTTCTATGATAAAGAGCCAGGTTTCTTTAAAGGCATCTAGGCTCCTAGACAACCTACCCAAAGTGTCCATGGAGAAGCAGGGAATTGAAACCCTGCCACCAGAATTCCAGAGAAGAGGCCCATCCTTCCAATGCAGTGTACTGTCCTCTTAAGGGTTTACCTATCCTGATCTTTAAATAGGAAGGGCAGTGATGAAGGCTCCATGGTTCTGAGAAGCAACTGAAATATACTGAAATGTAAAAGTCTCTGGAGAATAAAGATAAGATGGGGGAGGTAATATCTTTTGGTGGTCAAACTTCTGTTAACGAGAGAGGCAAGCTTTCAAGCTGGCACAGAGACGAAGAAGAACTCTATGGAAGCTTGAAAAACATCTTTCTCTCTCACCTACAGAAGTTGGTTCACGAAAAAATATTACCTCACCCACCTTGTTGTCAAAAATCTTGGTTCCAACATGGCTCTAACACCATTGCATACAGCATTTGGAGGGCAAAGCTCAATTCCTCCCTGCAGTCACCACTTCTTATTTACCTCTTAAATATGCTTTATTATATTCTTCCAGAAAAAAAAACCTGATATGGTTTTAGACACCAGGAAAAAAAATTACTTGTGCCTCAGAATAAAGCAACTGTGGAAACAGTCAGTAAAATATCCGTCCTGGAAGCAATAAGTTGTTTGCCCCTGCCAAAAATGATAGCTGTTAATTAATGTTTAATTACTTATTCTTTTTCCCATAATATTCACTTTGATGTTCCTTTGGATTTTGGCCCAGGGCATGTTGTCTAGTTGTATGCCAGAGTCACGGGTGAGTAGATAAAGAGAGAAAGCCATAAAAACATAGGTGCACTGATATTATCTGTTCAGCTGGGATTGTAGGAGCAAAGTAGCAGCAGTAGAAACGTGCACACACACACACACATGCACGCATAGAGGAAGAAACAATCTATAGGCATACAATGAAAGAAGAAACATCTTAAATATATATGAATACGTTTCTCTTTTCACTGTGTCTAGAACCAAAACTAAATACCAGCTGTGATGCAACATGAATTCTTGATGTTTAGATCATTCAGTTAATCTAGTTTTGCATCTTGCAAAGTGTTCACTCACCTAGCTCTGCATATATATAAAGCTCTGCAAGAGCAGTCCTGCTTTCCTATCTGCTCCTGTGCTGTTTCCCAGCCTATTGGTATGGTGTATCATTACAGGCATGTCCTGTTTGTCCCCCTCCTGGGTGTTCTGGACCCAAGCTTGGACCAGCATCACAGGGATCTCCCTGCCTGCCTGCATCCCCAACTTAGAACCATGTTAATTGTTCAGCAGGCTTGTCTTTACCTCCTATCCTGAACCCCAACTCAGAGCAATCTTGCAGTGCTATAGAAGCATTTCAGTTTTCCCTTGTGCTGTGCTTCCCCAGCTTGGACCTGCTCAGAACCATTACAAGAAGTTCTTCTGCTTTCCCCACCTTGTTTTGTTCCCGAGCCCAGACCTTCTGTGTGATATTATGAGAGCGCTAACACTCAACTCCCCCATTAGCTTCCTGCTTTTGTAAGTTGTGTTTTCACAAAAGGAGTTCAATACTTAGAATAAAATGAATGCATCTAGACTCCTAATACACAAAATACATTGAACAGAGCAACAGAAATATCAATACTCTACTAGTCTCTGCAGATAACATGAATGGAACAATAGCACCATACTTAATGCTGTTAATCCCTTTCTCAAATTATGACTCTTTCTAAATTTACACTAGTCTTAAAATCCAGGAGTGTTCAACCACAGAATAGAAAAGAATAGTCCTCTCTGTAAACCAAAGCAGTATATCCTTTAAGAAGTTAGAGAACATTTATTAAAGGGGGGAAAAAAAGAGAAAAAAGTTATAGATCTTTAGGAGGTCAGGCAAAAATGCCTGGGAGACCTATATGATTTGATCCATAGAGGTTACTGTTTATATTTTTTTGCTATTTATGTGTGAAATGTTATATGAATACAGGGTATTATTTGATAATTTATTGCTACATTTTGCCAGACTTTCTCATGAGGGAGGAAGAGAGAATGCATACCGCCTGGATCTTTTAGCCAAACACAGAGAAATGACACTGAAATCAATTGAAAGAGTTTTTGCTCTTGGAATGAAAGACTCCACCTGGGAGTAGCAGATCATTTTCATGGGTGTAAACATAAGAAGAAAGCTGATAGGAGGCATGGTTTCCCCTGATTGAGGAGGTTCCTCATTTTCCAAAACACTTCCACTTGATTCAGTAACTAGTTGGAAATCAGTGACCTATTTGATCCTAGTTTTACTTCAATATTAATTTTCCATCCCCCTTGTCTGCATTAGCAATGAAATAACCAAAGCAGAAGGGATGGCAAAGATCTTAAAGATGCTTTGAAGAAGTGTGACATGTTTTGGAAGTGAGAACAGCTCCTCAGAACAACAGTGAAAGCCTATTTAAAGAATATTACATCCGTGTTCATTGGGAAATAGAAATAAAATAACTTAAAAGTATATGTATGGCCTTGATTCAAAGTTCACTGAAGTCAGCGGCTGTTCTTCCATATCAGGTTCAATGGGCTTTGGACTGGGGGCGCAAATCAGTGCAACATCTTTTGCAACAGAGTTTTCAAGGCTCAGTTCTTTGGAATCTTCCCTTGGGTCTTGACATTTCTCTCCCCAGTGCCGGATTTAGGCACCAGGCAAGTAAGCCATGGCTTAGGGCCTCACATTATGAGGGGCCTCTAAATATGTCAGAGATAACTTAAAAAAATTATCATAATTAAAATTGATAATGCAAATAAGGCTTTTTGCAAGATGTATGCTATATTTAGTTTTTGTTGCATCTTTGCCTATGCATATATGCAAATATAATGGTTTATCATTTATTTTTTCATTATTCTTTCTGTTATAAGGAAATACACTTTTTCCCCCTCTATTTTTTTTATGGTATGGGGCCCCTGAATCTTGATATAACTTAGGACCTCAGCATGTCTTAATCTGGCCCTGTCTCTCCCATACTGTGACCTAGGAAGCCCCTTCTCTCTCTTCAGTTCATGCTCTGCCCTCCCTTGGACATCATAGAGGAACATATAGTCATGGAAGAACTGAAAAAATAATATAGAAGGGAAATGTGCCTTCATAAGATTTTCACCCTCTTCATGGAGCTGTCCATTACTCTGCTTCTACTGTGTGGTATAAGGGCAGAGAGGTTAAGGAGAAAGTGGTTGGAAATCATGGGCTGTGTGTGGCATGTAGAGATGGAAGATCTCTCCCAAAATGAGCAGAGGCTAATGATCCAAAGACTGTAGAACATCTGACTCTGAACTCTTCCCACAGCCTAACTGAGGGAGCTCTCACCAATGGTGAACCAGCTACTCCATTCATCATGGTTCCATTGGCTATGGCTGTGATTATACCGCCCTCTCTCCTCCAGTGAGGAGCCCAGAGAGGGAGATAAGGCTGTTCAGACCAGTCTAGCTATGCAAACTGGGCTGCTGACTAACAAAGGTGGAACAAGCTGTACAGAGCACTAATCCCCTGGGTCCTCCCATCCGCAGGCCCCCTCTTTCTCTCTTTCCTCTCTATCCATTTTTTGTCCTTTAGATATTTGTAGACAGTCACGCTATCCTGTCTGAGTCCTCAAACTGAATAGAATGGTGCTACTATTCATTGGTTGGTCATCTGTTAAGTCCTGTTATTTAACATTAATATCGCAGGAGTGCCTGGAGGCTGCATTTGGGTTTGGAGCTCTAGTTTCTGCTATATAATATGGTATTAAACATATATGAAAACATAGTTCCTCCCACAAAACAATTTACGGTTCCTCCAAACAGCTTATTTTGAAGTCACTGAGGCTTTTCGCCAAGGCAGGAGTCTCTCCATGGGAGCGAGCTAAACGACTAAGGACGTACAAATAGGTTTAGCCATTGCTGACCATATCAGACCAAACCAAAACCTAGACTTGTGTCCCACTAACACTGGCCAGAAAAAAAGCAAGCTGGATGAAATGGATGAACACAGCAGGACTGCAAAAAAAAAAAAAAATTATATATCTCAATTGGATCCAAGTAAACATTATAATGGAACAATGACACCATAGAACTAGGATGAGTTTGAAAGAAGATGGGAAAAAAAAAACAGTTTCAAAACAAATAATACATTTACTTCTCTTATATGGCTTTGTAGCTATACAAGTATAGTGCCACCCTCATTTAGATATAGATGTTATTAAAAACCTACAAGTAAACATCATCTTGTAATATTTACAATAAAAAGAGCTACAAAAATAAATTTGCACAGTACACTCGGGGTCCTTCATCTTATTAACATTTGGAAGCTCTGTTTTTATATATTTAGGTTTAAACATGAACATAAATCATCATGTGAAACAATCTGCAAACCTATTAATTTGCAAAACTACAAAGGAGCGGGTGGGGGGGGGGGAGGGAGTGGAAAAGGGAGCAAAAATGTCAAGAAAACTTGCAGCAGGTTTTTGCTAAGTATGGGTGGAGTGGAAAAAGTGAGCCAGTCTTAATTATCCACACTTAGTCATAAGGAGTAGGAAACAGGTTTTTTTTTGTTTTTTTTTTTTTAAAGCTAATTGGAGTTGGTTTGCACATATATGTGTATGGAAAGGTGTTAATTTCCATCACATAATAGAGCACAAGAACATATAACTTGAAGTAAGAGTCTCTGGCCTTTATATGAAATAATAAAAGCACATGAACCTTGGATATATTTGGGTTCATGGAAGGTTCTGTTTCCACCTAGAGTTCTTCATATTTGATCTGTAGAACATTATCACTTTTGCTGAAGAGTGGCACTGATACAAAAAGAAAGCTGTAAAACTCCAGGTTGGAGGCCAGCTGCACAATCTGACAAAATGAAGAGTCCTTCTCCTTGTTGATGAAAGGTCTCTAGCTGAAGATACAGGTGGCAAGCAACCACCAATCCCTATGATAGCTAAGAATGATCACAACAAACTTTATTGTCATCAGACTAGAATGCAAGACTCGACTCTGCCACAGGCCTTTTTTTTCTCCTTTGGAAGGAAGAAAACAAAAGGATGGAGCATGTTCAAGTTGAAGGCTTTTATATATTTCTTTTTAAGGTGTTCAGAAGACATGCAGGTTCATGAAAGTTATTGTAGATAAAATCTGATAGATAAAATCAGTCTAACTGATCGCTCTCCAAGAAAAACTTAGACTGTCCTATGGACAACTCCTAACACAGGACCAGGATAGAGGTTGCAAGCACTGTTTTTTGGTTTTTTTTGTTTTTTAAAAGGGGGGGAGGGGAGAGATAGAGTTGGACTATGAGGCTTCTTGGGGGTGAGACTTTCATAGCTCAGCTTTGGTCCATTCAGCTAAGAATCTGGCCCAACGGCTATATTCTTCCACTCCACGCATTGCTTTACTAATTTTGGGTGTCTCCTCTTCTCATTTTCCTTGTCGTGCCATGCGAGAGTCTTAATTACACATGCTGATGGATTTGTAGTTTTAAGGGGTGGTGATGGGAAACCAACACAGGTGCCATTTGAGCTATCTCCCTTCAAGATTGCAGCATGGTGGCAGATAGAAAGTCATCGCTAAAGTGGAACCAAACCCCCAAACAAATTCCCTTGTGTGTTTGTACTTTCAAGAAAAATCTTTCCCCTCTCCTATCCTTTCTGCTTTCATTGAAGGATTTAGCCTCTATGAGCACTGCAGAGATGCCACAGGGGCAGGGCTGGATTAAGACATGCTGAGACTCTAAGATATGTCAAGATTTAGAGGCCCCATACCATAACAAAAAAATAAATAAAATAAAGAGAGAAAAGTGTATACATTCTAACAGAAAGGGCAATGAAAAAATAAATGATAAATCTTTATATTGCATATATACAGAGGTAACGATGCAACAAATAACTAATAATCTAAATAAAACCTTATTTACATTATTACATACCTCATGATTTCTTAATTAGCATATATAAAATACTTCACATAACACAAGAATTAGGTGTCCCCCAATGAAATTAATAGGCAGTAGGTTTAAAACAATCAAAAGGAAGCATTTCTTCCCATAACACACAGTTAACCTATGTAACTCTTTGCCAGAGGATGTTGTGAAGGCCAAGGCCAAGGACAAGGGTTCAAAAAAGAATTAGATATGTTTATGGAGAATAGGTCCATCAAATGTATTAACTGGGAGAGGCAGGATGGATTGTATGTAATATTGTGCTCTGAAATGTTCCTAGTCTCTTTTTGCCAGAAGGTGGGACCAGATGACAAGAGATGATGGATAGCTCCATGACTGCCTGTCCTGTTTATTCCCTGAAGCATCAGGCACTGATCACTGTCAGAAGATAGGTTACTGGACTATATAAACATTGGTCTGATCCAGTATGGCCATTCTCGTGCTCTTATGTAAAAATTAATTAAAACATAAAAAAATGTTTAGTACAGAAACTATCCAGGATAACGACCTCTCAAGATAGTGATAATGCAAGATAATGACCTTGGCATATAAAGCATTTTTTAAATCTTGGCTACTAGGAAACATTTATATAAGTTTCCCGGTCACAAATATAGCATTCTGGAGCAAAGTCACTAAAACAAAGTTCAACAAACAAATGTTCCTTTAATGTGCTTCTCCCTTCTCCTGGCACCGCACCCCTCTCACGGTGTTGTCCTCCTTGGTCAGTACTGGAGACCCACAGTTCCCAGGTGATTTTGCATGAGTTCCCCTTCCAGGGAAAAGGGAGAAAGAAGGCACCATCTGCTGCTACCTCCACATTGTGACCTGACTTTTGTGTTTTTAGGTCTCAGTGGGGAACTCATGATGATGCAGGCTGGCAGTCACTCCACAGAAACACAGACTGTCCCATAGCAGGTCAATAGCACTTATCAGTGATTTCAGCTATAACGGTCATTTACGGTAACAAAAGACGCTGTATGGACTCTAACTAAGAGCTACAAGTTCTATTTGACCAGCCTAATCCTTGTTAAAAGATAACACTGAATACTAATCAGGTACTGCTTGTAACGCAGGCATCCGTCCCCTCCTCACCCCCAGCTTCTCCTCTCTCTCAGCTGAGAATCAATCTGGCATGGCATCTGAACTCCCTTACTCCTTAGTGAGTTCAGTTCCGTCATTTCCAAGTTCCAGCCAATGACTAAATTGGTATAATACTATGTTACTAGCGGCTGACAACTGGGGGGATGTTGGAAGGCTCTTCATAATCTGAGGCCCTAAAATGTAGCTTACTTAGCTTGTGCCTAAATCCAGCACTGCACAGGGAACGTTAATTGGGTGGCTGCACAGAAGGATGTTGTGGAATGATGGATTAAGAAATAGGGCTGACTTTTTCTGGGCAACAGAATGAAACATACAAGCGCGTAAACCCTTCCATGAGTTCTCGTCTCTTATGTTCTCTGCTATCCATTTAAAAATAGCAAATGCTGCTCTATACCCATATGGGGTTTTAACACCAGTACCTGTTAGCAATTCCAGAATGCTCTCTCTTTTCTATTAAGATATTTCAGGGACAGCCTTATGATTTACAAGACCCTAAAATGCCAGAGTTTGTCTCCCATTTGCTCAGTGCAGCTGTTAAATGGGGAGAGTGGAGACAAGGAAAGGAGACCTCTGCTGAAGCAGTCTCATCCTCTAGTCTCACAGCAATAATGGGCAGCCATATCTACTCATAAAGACTGCTGGGTCCCTAGGGAAACAGGGTCTGAGCAATCACCTAAGTTGCTTGTGACAAATGCCAGCAGGGAGATAATAGCAAAATGCACTTTGATTGTGCCTTGCCTCCAAAAATCTCCACTGTAAATTAGTTAAGCTTTACAGCAATTTGTGGAAGCAGGAATTTTGTACAAATTAGTCCTTTTATCAGCTCTTCCCTTATCATTATGTTCCCATATCTACGTTACAGAATATGACTGGCAAACTAATGTGATGAATTGGCAGTTTTGCTACTGATGCACCCAAGAAAATAGAAAAACAAAATCAGTGTAAAATTGACCTGTAGCCCAAATGTTTGCAACAGTTACAGCTAATTTGATGCCATCATGTTTCCATCTCCTAGAGAAAGGATCAAGGTTATTGCAGCTGCTTCATAGCTCCATGAATGCTTTGCACATGTTGAACAGTGGGTTCCACACTAAAATGGAGAAAGTTGCTGAATAGTCCAGAAAACAGACATAACTGAAGGGCACTTTCTGAAGTGACCCTGAGTAATGAGTACAAGTGAAGCCGAGATGAGCTGCAGCATACTCCGTCTATGTTTTTGACCTGGAGCAGCCACAAGTCTGGTACTCACCTCTGAATACACTATTTCCATGATAAATCAAAAGGGATCATAATAAATGTCATGCATGGTCCATAGCATTAGCAAAAGCTTGAGTCATCTACCCACTCAGAGCAGTGAAGGAATGATGTTGCAAGGAGTTTTGGAACAAGCTTGTTGGAAGCTAACCAATCATGTGGCCAGAGCCGTGGTTTGGGAAGTACATATGATTCATTTTATTTTATTTAATACTGCCAGCTTAGTCATCTCTCTTTTGGAGATTGTATTCAACATATTCATTAATAATTTGGAAAAAGGAGTGATCAATGTTCTCAGAGGATAAAAATTATTTGAGACAGCTAAGTCCAAAGCCAATGGGAAAGCATCAAAAAGGATCTCAAGAAACTGGGTGACCAGCAGATGGAATTCACCATTGATAAAAACAAAGCAATGCAGCTGTTGGTGGTGGTCCATTGCTGATGAAGACGATTGTATTGTCTCAATTCTCGTCTATGGCTACGCATAGGACTTGGAGGTCTGATGCCTAGTGCATCTAGTCGGCCACACTGAGAGCGCAGAAAGTCCGTATCTATGATGATTGATGATGCAACTCTGGGACGCCTCTCTCATGCATCCCAGAGGTGATTTGTTGATCCTGCTCTAACCTCTTACATGCTGATATTATCATCAATGAGTTCTGTGCTAAGCTACTTACTCGAGGGCTTTGAGACTGATACCAGCCCACCAAAGACTAAGCTTCAGGTTATATTTGAAGTGTTTATAAGATGACCCTTCTTTCTTTTGCCTGCCTCAGCTCCCCATACGTGATCTGTTTTGGGAGTTAGATGAACTGGACATGTCATCAGAATTGAAGATGGCTCTTAATAGCATTTCCTCAGTTGTGTTTGGTTCTTTCAAAGACATCAATACTGGGCACTCTGTCCTGCCAGTGTATACTCATTAAATGGAAGGAATGCATGTGAAATTGATCAAGCTGTTTAATGTGCTGTCTATAAAGAGTCCATGTCTCATATCCAAACAGGAGAGATGGTAGAGCCACCACACTCTATATCTTCAATCTGCTCAAGAAGGAATTGTGAGCAAACCCCAACCCAGATTTATATTCATCTGATGTTTAGCAAAGGGATTCTCTCAGATTCAGAAATGTCTAGAGACCTTGATCATTTTTGTAGTTGAATGCACTCTGACAAACTAACTTTGCAAAACCAAATAGCTTTGTGAAAAATGGCTAATTTGTGCTTCAGGTTTTACTGTACTTTGCCCACAACAGGATAAACTGGTTATTCACCTTCAGTTTCCTGAGACTCACTCTCTATATTAGGTATTTATATGGCTCCCGTTTGTGAGAGCCTCACAATCTATAATGCATTTATAAAGTAAAGCAGGCCAATGCTACCATCCTCGTTTTGCAGAGGGGGAACTGAAGCAGAGAAAGGCTAAGTAACTTATCAATGGTCATGCAGGACGTTTGTGGAAGAATAAGAATGAACCTCAGCCCCCCACAGCCCTATACCCTAACAATTGGACCGTCCCACACATGCTAGGTAAAAATATGGAGCAAAAGAGGGAATTCAAGATGATTGGATGGGCAGGAAGCAGTGAAGAACAGAATGTCATCTTAGTTTTATGATCCAATATTCCTTATGTAAACTATTTCTGAGCGAGAGAAGCAAAAATCTGTGTGGGATGGGTGTAAATCTATGTCCTGAATCTTAGACCTGTTAACAGATAGATAAAGGTACAATTCTGGACGATGGATTGGACTCTGCTTGAATTTTGTGGAAGTTCAGATTGAAACTTTGTAGCCTATCGAATCTCCAGTAAAACAACCGTATTCCTCCTTTAGTCTTAAACATCTATCATTCCTCTATGTCTCAGATCAGCAAAGCACTTCAGCAAGTGTTTAAATTCTATTGGTCAATAAGGACATCTGTGGCACTTAAATTTGTGCATAAGTGTCATATAAGAATTGCCAGACTGGGTCAGGCTCAAGGTCCAATCTCTCATAGTGGCCAGCACCAGAAGTTTCAGGAAAGGGCATAAGAACGCTGTATCTAGCCGTTAATTAAGTCTCATCCTGGTCTCTAGTGATTAGACAACTGGCTTAAGCTGTGAAGCCCATGGTTTAATAATCCTTTCAATATTTTTTGGCTTCAGTTATAACTCCAGGTATTCTTGATATCCATGTAAATATCCAATCTCTTTACGTGTCTGGTTAAGTTTCCTGATGTGGGATAAAGTTAAGTGTTTTGCTGAAATGGGAGCTTACTCTGCCATTTTTATGCCTCCACACCCAGTCACCATTAACCTCTTTTATATATTCGCTTGTTTGCTGCATGATAAATTCACATGGCAGACAGAAAATGCAAAACTCTTAACATTTTCTCCTCCGCAACAAAGTCAACTTTAAAACTCCTTGTGCTTTTCCCTCACTGTGCCTTCTTTTCCTTCCAGCTGGGGCAAAGCATCATCCTGTTGATCATCCTCACTATGAATTGGCTATGCTGCTGTGGAAATTTTATTGGCTATAAATACTTTTATTGGTTAGATTAATATGATTTAAAGCGGTTGCACCTAGTGAATACCGTGTGCTATTTGCTTTAGCAATACCTGTGGAAAATGGCAGGCTGGGACCCAGGCAGTCTCAGGACCAGTGGAAGTAGAGGCTCTGCACTGCTAGAGGGGGATCTGGATGAATAATGAACAGAGGTTATTCTTGGAGGGAGGTCCACCCAGCAAGGGGACTCACCATTAGTGCGTGCTACCACCATGTGTTGTAATGTTCCACTTCACTGATTATCAAAGCTGTCTATAACCTCGCCTGCTGACTTTTGACCAAGGGATCCCTTTCAACATGGGGAAAATTTACCGAGGGAAAGAAAGAAAGAAAACATTTTAAAAAAAGAAATAAATGGCAGTTGGTTTTCTGGTGGTCTCATTTTTATTGCCCGTGGATTTGACGTTTGAGCTCTGCCCCCACTGATGTGCATTGGTACAGGTTATGAAGCAGATTCTACTTGCCTGGACTATTGTAACAACAACAGAGAGAGATTTGATCAGAGACTTTACTATAGATTTTATACAAGCACACATGAATTGTTGGCCAAAGCAAAAAAAAAAAAAAAAAGCTGCTTGCAAGATTGTTTTTACCCATTTATGAAGTCCTTGTAAATGAGAAAAACGGGACATGTAAAGTTCCCTTTTTTCCCTTTCCCCAACAAATTGCTTTTTCATAACAATCTTTGTCTGTTTGCTTTCATGGTCACATTACTGAATGGAGGGGATTGATGGACTGTGAAGATGCTCACGTGAGGTTTCCTTCCATGCAGACTGATGGTGCCTGAAGTCATGGCACTGCTTATTTTCTGGATTCAATGCCAGAAGATGTCTACGTCGCAAAACCACAAACAGAAATCTGTTCAAATTGTTGGGGGATCAGGCCGTGAAATATGGCCTTAAAAATTACATGCACTGAAAGAACGGGGTGGAGAAGGATGTCAGATGCCTGTCAGTTCAGCTTTTTTATGGACGTTAGCTGGTTTTATGAGTCCAGGGCCAAACATACAGTCATGATGCATTTGAATTGGACAATAGTTTTATAAAGCCCACCTCCCCAGCTCTCTGAGTAGGTTTTACAGCCACTTCCCCACAGCATCAAACTCATATAGGTCATTGATCTCATTGCGTGCTGAAGCCCTGTCAGGTTATGAAATATTGTTCCTGGGCAGCAGAGAATTCAACCTTCATGGAGACCTTGTCCCTGTTCACTACCAGCCTCTTCCTCTATGCATAACTCCATATATTCATCACCAAGAGTGTCTGACACATGCAGACAGAAGAGCTGAAGATACAGAAAGATAGAGACGATGGCTTTCTACATCCTATTTTTTTCTCCATCAAGAGCAAATTGAAAGCCACAAAGGAAAACAAGGGAGATATATGATTCCTTAGGAAAGCTCTTGAGGAGGGAGAGAGGAGCTGAGACAAGTCCTCCAACATGCAAGTAGCACTTAGATCCCATTGTCTATATTTCAAGTGCCCCTGAAGTTCAGTACAGTATTAGGATCCAGGGTTTTGGTTTCTACCAGTTTCCCATTTACCAGTCTTTCAACAGAAGGCCAAAAGCTTTTCAAACATAGCAAATTGTCTTATAAATCAAACCACCCCTTCACCCAACACTGAAGTGCAGCTACCTCTCTGGACATGGCAGCTGATCATTAAGCGCACAACCCCTCTACAAAACATTTTAGGGCACAAGCAAAAGAATGCTGTCCCCAGCTGAAAATGTTTGGGGAGTTTTAGGTAGGTGGAATATCAATTTCCTAAAGTAGAACTTAGCTAGCACATCATGGCTAACTTCATCAAAGACTGATAGCCCCTTGCAAAGCTCTGGAAAAGGAAGCATTGGATGTCCTCAGGTGGACATTCACCATGCTGGAGCACTTGCCCACAGGAAGACACGGGTGTCAGAAAAATTGTTTTGATTGGCATTTTCTTAAAGCTAGATAGAGAAAACCCTCTTAGTCAGACATTCCATATTACTTTACTGCCTGAAATGCCAAGAAAATGCATTTCGTAGGAGCATGGGGATTTCCAGTATTCTGCTGGGGTTTCTCAAACAGCACCTTGTTGGAGCTTGCAAAGAGAGGTACACAATGTCTTAACATCTTACCACCCACACCAGAATTCCCAAAATACCAATAGCACCAGCCGTTTAGAATAGCTTCATACCTTCAGGGCTTGGTTTCAGATCCCAGCACTTCCTTAATCAGTTAAAATATTCATTCCTTTCCTGAAGGAATGAAACTCCGAGTGAGACATGGGAGAACCAAATGTGGGCAAAAAATATTTAAGCCTCCCACACTATCTTCAGGGAAATAAGATACCTGGATCTGTCTGTCCCACTGCAAAATCCTTGACTGGAACATTACTGAATGGTTCTGGGCAACTTTCATTCCATTGTGAGCCTCCTTCTATAATTACCCCAAGTAATTCTCTGTCCTAACATTCTCCATTTGTGGAAGCAAATTTGAACTGACCTTTTTTTTCTCCCCAACTTCTTCAAAATGCTCATATGAGGGACATGATCCTGCTGTCATTGAAGTTAATATAGCAAAAGTCTGTTTTACTTTCAGTTGTGTTGAACCAAAATCCAGGAAAGGACAAATTCTCTCCACCATTGGTGAGGCTTTTCCACCGTTTTCAGAGGCACTACAGTCTATTGAAATGACACATTAAGTTAAGGAAGAAAGCTAAATTGACAAAGATTGAAGATTCAAAATGCAAACACTCCCCACTACATTGGACTGCTATCCAAAGATGCTCACTGTTCACACTTCACACAAGACTAAGAACCCTGTTGAATTGCTAGGAAGGGACAGCTATGGATAGTACATGGACATTATGTCAAATTTCTTCCCCCCCCCCTTTTTTTTTATTATTGCTGGCTTTGTCATTGACTGGATATGTAAAGTCTTAATAAGTTAAATCTTCTGTAAAATTAGGCATTATTTAACATATTTCCTGGTACACGGAAGAATAAATATTAAAATATTTATAAAGTGATAGAATCTAAAAATGTTGGGATGCACCCAGCATGAGGAACTTTCATGTCAGGTTTTGCTGAAAAAAACAAACATTTAAAAATATTTTATCAGGGTTTGTTCAGAAAATATGTACAAAATGTTCTTTTTTCAGTAAAAACACTTTTTAGTCACAAATCTTCAAGCAGCCCTCATAAAATTATTAAATTAAAAAAATTGTCTTTTTTTCAGCTTCTCAACTATTTGCAACATTGAGAACACACTTCAAAATTCTCTTTGAGAAGTTTCAATGGAAATATTCATTTAAAAAAAAAAATTCATACAGTTACGTATCCCTCTTCATTTTCTGCAAAAGCTTTTTTACATCTGGCTATTTAAAAAAGAAAACCATCAGTTTTTTAATTTTGTGAAAAAGAACAGGCCCACTAAAATTTAAAACAGCTAGGGTTGAAGAATGCAAAGGTGAAAATAGCAATGGTGGTGTAGCTACGTAATTCTCTGGGTATGAGAGAGACAAGGTCAGCTGAGGAAAAGCTCTAGGATGTCCGGAAGCTTGTTTCTTTCACCAACAAAAGTTGGCCCAATAAAAGATATTCCCTCACCTACCATTCCTCTCTCATGAAAATAGCTTCATTTTTAATAACAAAATGCAAAGATGCATAGAGTTTTGCATATACTTATGAATAATTCCCACCTCTGTATTTCACCTATCGCTGAAGCACCCCAAACCTGGTTAATGTCCCTGATGCTTTCTGTGACACAGAGCTAGCTAGCTAGAACAAAAGAGACTCATGTCATTTATAAGGACCACAAGTAGCTAAGCTCTAATCCCCATTTGAAAGGTTCATGACCAAGTTCTCTCCTGAACCAAAATCTGTACAGTACAGGACAGTGGGAACTCTAACCTCTTACATATCTGCTTTATACAGGAGGTCATACTTCCGGACTTAGAATCTAAAGGGAACTTGTCCACCCAATTGCTAGCCTGCCCCAACCATGGCCCCAGCTCAGATACAAGGCAGAGCATTTGCTTGCTATGGACCCCTTGCTGGACTATACTGCAGGAGAAAACTGGTGGAGCGCAGGCACACTTTGCTCTTCCTCTGGACACAACCCATATTAGGGGGAAGCAAGTGATGCAGAAGTTGGCTTCATTGTTTTATCAGAGCTAAATTCTCAGCTTTCCCACCACTGAGCACAAACTGTGGCCAGAATGGTAAGCGGTTGTCAGAGGGACCATCTGCCTTTCACTGAGTATGTATTTCTAGAATCAGACCCTGAAAAAGCCAATAGGTTCCTTTAAGTCACATTCCTTGGAAACAAAAAAGGATCTAGCTCATTTCACTACTCCTTGTCAGAGATCAAAACTTTAATGGTTGTGAGAAAGTAACCAAGGCAAAATTATCATTTTTGACTGACACTTGAGCTTTCAAAAATCTGGGTCTTGGCTGGCTCACAAAAAGATCTCATCTGTCCAAGAATGCACTAGGGTGCAATTGAGCTTGACACTATGGGATACTTTCTCCACAGCTTCCCTTTTATTTTAGGCACAGGATGCATTAGCTGAAACGTCACATTTACCACAAGACACAGGCATCTGGGTTCTCCAGTTAGAGAGGAGACTGTCAACAGCTGTTTAGGATGTTCTGAAGAAACAGTTATTTTAGCGATAATAAGAAAGGATCGGCGATAGAAGGGAATTGTGAGGAATTCCCATCTTTATTAATACAATTTTAAATTTCTATAGAGCCTTTCAGTGGAATCAAATTAGGGGTCTAAGGAATGTATCAAATATAACGAGCTAGAGATTCATTAATATCTTGCTTTCCAGGTGGGGAAACACTAAGGAACAAAGAGTGATTTGTCCACAGCCATACTCTGAGTAGTAGAGCCAAGGCCGGGGCTCTGACCTCCAGGTTCCCAACACTGTCTTCTGCCATTTTCCATTTTCCTTATCTTTAAAAAGAAATAAATGCTACTTTTCATGTTAGTCTCACAGATGCAGGTGCACCCTTTTTGCATGACAATGTAGCTCACGGTCGACTCTGTGACTATACCTGGTGCCGCTCCTGCCTACAGCTCAGAAGATTATGGATTCAACGCCTCTACCAGCATGTGAAGTGGAGGGAGGGGAATTTGATCTAGTGCTTAATACTACAGAATGCCATGGAAACCCAGGCATATATTTTAGTTCTACATCTATTACCTGCTACTCAGAAAATAGTTACAAAAGATATTTATTGGTAGGGTGAACACAGGTGAGTTGAATGTGTATTTTAATCTTACATCTCTGAAGACGTGGATATCTCAAGGTTACAGGAAAAATGAGTTTGGTGGGTAGCAGCCATTGTTGGATGACTAGCTGCCTCTGTTCTAGAAACATCTCTAGAAGAACATCGCAAGTCGTAACAAATGCATCGGCAGCACAGTCTGGAACTCCAGATACAGGGTTCTGTAGGTGAGGACCGATGAGAACGAGAGTGCTATGCTGCTGGTGTTTTGAGAATGAGAATAACAGGAGGTGCTGCTGGTTGGGAAGGAAGTGCGTTGACAGACCTGAGACCCAAAAGGGACAGTAGAGCAGATGTAAGGAGCCACAAGGGAGTCGTTAGTTTATGGAGCGGGCTCTAGCATACACGTTTGACTCAATGAGTTATCATGAATTACAGCAATATGTAAGATGTTGCTTCAGTCAGATGACTGGAGGGCAGCCAATGTTACACTGTTCTTTAAAAAAGACCCCAGAGGCGATCCTAGCAATTACAGGCCAGTTAAGTCTAACTTCAGTACCAGGCAAATTGGTCGAAACTATAGTAAAGAAAAGAATTATCAGACAAGTAGATAAATCCTAGATGACGGGATCTCCCTTCCTTTCCCCCCCTCTTCTTGGTCAATTCAACTTATCTAAATCACTCCTTTGTATGAGAACCAGGGAAAATATAGTCACAGAGGAACTTCAGAGGATGTGGTGATCATGAGATAATCAACTCCCTGGAGAAATTAGATGCACCTGGCTATGCTGTGCCTTGTTATGCCCTAGGAGAATGATTAACTATAAAAGCCACACCTCTCCTTAAACCTCAGTCATGCCTTCCTGCAAAAAATTAACCACTGTCCTAGAAATACAATTCCTTTATCAATCGACCTTCATGACACAAATGACACAGATGTCCACCAAAGGAAAATGTGGCCAGTGACACAGGAAGTTACAAGAGGCTTATTTAAATTGCTTCACCAGTGAAATACATATTTACAAAACAAAAGTTCAGGGAAGATAGAGGCAGTGGTGGTTGTTAGGAGTTTTAGTATATTCCATACTGCCTCCATCTTTGGCAAACCATTTCTGGAATAATACTATACTATGTCTCTTGTTCTGTGAATGTGGAGTGCCTGACCAGACAAGGAACTGATGTTAGCTAGGATCCCTTGCTTGCACCAGTACACATAGACCCATACAATCTAATTCAGGGGATCTGTTGCCAAGGCTATTTAGGATATTAGAGCAAAATATTTAAATGTAGTTGGGCAGTCCATAGGCATAGAGATACAAGAAGTATTTTCCAGATAACAGAAGCTGCAGATCAGAAAGCTCTTTCAACAAGAGCGGAGGAACCTATAGTTAGGTGGTTCAAAGGAATGAGGAAGGGAGCAGAATTATAAGTGAGTGGACTTTTCTGGGTATTTTAACACTTTACCTCTGGCTACATTTAATGGGGAAGAATCTTTGTTCCCCAGCAATGTTTCTGTGGGTAGAGTAAAACAACCATCCATCCCCGGGAGTGGAGAGGCTCAAAAGTGGTCCAAATGGAAAATATTTTCACTAGGAGTCATCTGTTGATGCTGAGGCACAGTGAAAGTAGATCCTACGCTTTTTGCTTAGGGCTACTTTGTAGCAAATACCACCTTCCTGTTTTTGCTCAATGACTAACAAGTTGTAACTGGTGATGGCTCACCGTGATGCTTTCAGTTCCCATGACCAGGCCTCCAGATTTTTTTGTGTGTCAGATAGCAGTGGAGGATGAATTTGACAGTCTTGATTTTAACGCTCAATGAAATTTAGCCCACTCCCAAACTTACTACATTTGATACCAACTTTGGAAGAGAATGACATATAGCACATTTCTCACAAACTGAAGACAACACCTGATTAGCACAAGAGACCAGACACCTGACTTCTTTCAAGGCAGTGTGAATTGCCTTTTCCTGCAAGACTCATCTTGAGAGCTGTTTTTGACATACCAGCCACCCTGAGTTTCCCAACCTCACATATCTCAAACTGACACAGTATACTTTGGAAGTGCACCAGATTCTATTAATTAAACTATTATCTCTTTTGGTGTGCTGTAGGCCTCCTAGCCCTGAAGAATGCATTGTGTATTTTAATTAGCAACAAGGTTTTGAATGGAAATATGCATGCAATGCTGGCTGAAATAGTCAGTCATACATGAGCCTGATTGTAGCAGTACTCCCGGATAAAAAAGGAAAGGTCATTAATTTGAAATTAAAGTTACACAAACACCTTTCCTTTCAGCAAAAACTCTAAATAATAACAATAAAACCTAGAGAGTGATCTATTTAGATAACACTAACATCAAGAAAAAACCTTAATTCATGTGCTTTTAACCCCCCCACCAAGCACATGCATAAGTGGTTGCATCCAGTTTGCGATCACTCAAAGCGCACCAAATGTACAACCTTAACTCTGATCTCAGCAGGATTAATATGTTAATCTGAGTGTGTAACTGCAAAAGTCTGGTTCAAACTGGTCCTTGCAAGTGTTTTGGTACGGCAATCTCCTTGACATCTGGGTAGCATGCTCAGTAGGGATCACGGCATTTAAGGCCAGAAGGGGTCATCAGATCATTTAGTCTGATCTCCTGTATGACATAGGCCATCAACACCAGCCAGCACCTTTACACTTAACCCAGTAACCAATACTAGAAATGTATTGCAGCCCACA
The DNA here is from genome assembly GCA_007922175.1 of Pelusios castaneus. Classification (NCBI taxonomy): domain Eukaryota; kingdom Metazoa; phylum Chordata; order Testudines; family Pelomedusidae; genus Pelusios; species Pelusios castaneus. Next base: position 8,040,804 of record ML685805.1, on the reverse strand, counting down.
GGAGCCTAGACTACTATGGGCCACAGGTGAAGAAAAGGAGAGATGGAGCTCACCAGTGCCTAAGGCCTCTGTAGCGGCAAGGAAATGATCATATGAGAAATCAGATAATACTTTTGGAAAGTGCACCCATATGTTGCAAGGGAAGGTAAAAAACAGAAAGGTTAATTTCAAAGGGTATGTCTACACTAGCAATTTAGGTCGACTTAAGGATGCTTAAGTCAACCTAAATTACTCCAGGTTTACACCGGCCTTTCATTAAGTCGACTTAATAACAACCCGTTAAGTTGACCTAAAGCTGGTGTGGATGCCCTAGGTCGACTTAATTTCCTAAGTTCACCTAGGGTTGGGGAGAAGGGAGCCGCCAAGGCTGCCTTGTCCAGGGAGCAATGGTTGCTCCCTTCTCGCCAGGAGCCCTAGCTCCCTAGCAAAAAGGAAGCCCCAGCTCCCTGCTGAAAAAGAAGCCACAGCATCCCAGGTAGACTCGCTCCCTACTCCCTGGGATCTGCGTGGGTCCCAGCAAGAAGGGAGCAAATTTTATTTGATTAAATTTTTGTTGTTGTTGTTAGGAAAAAATGATTGGTCAAAAGTTTCTTCAGGAATGTTTCTCAAATCCAGGATGAAATTTTTGGTCAAAATCACAGAGAAAGAGAGAGAGGGAGAGCCCAGAATAGCTAATATCCCAATGGTTAGGGCATTCCTGGTGATCTGTGATCCTCCTAGGTTATTAACTATTCTGGTGTGCCTCATTTTCCCCCACAAACCATTCCAAAATGTCTCTGTTTCATTTTAGTGCAGAACAAATACAAACGTCAAAACATCCTTTTTTTTTTTTTCCTATGAAACAGAAATGTTGTTAGCTGGCCAGCCCTGGTAGGTGTACCTCGAACCATAAAATAAGCACTCTTAGTGTTCCTATCACTAGGATCTTTGGATTCTTCCTTTTAGTGGGTTCCCCCAAAATATTTGCACACTTTGGGCAATTACAGATTCGTTTACCAGGCCTGCCAGAAATAAACAGTCAAACTCTTCTAGACATGACTACTTTAATGGTTACAAACAATAGATTAATTTGCTGTTCCTAAGCCAGCCCCAAGGGCCACCCCCACCAGTAGTGTCTTTTTCAGGAGTTTCAGAGAGTCAGGAACATGGGTGAAGCAAAATGACAAACTTTAAACAATTATTTGAAGACATCAATAGAACTGGTTCATCTTCAGTAACTAATAACATTATATGGGCAGATGACGGGAAAAAGAAAGGGATTGTAAATTAAATTTTATATGCTCATAAAGAGAATACCTAATCTATAATGAAAATGATATTTTGATTTGGTGTTACTGCCTGACCTGATTCTATGTCATACACTTCCCTGCATTTAATTTCCTCCCATTCTGTAAGTTCCCCATCTTCAAAGTGTCTGGTGAAGTGGGATATTCTCCCATGAAAACTCAGGCGATAAATAAATTTGTTAGTCTTTAAAAGTGCCACAGGACTCCTTGTTTGTAATGAAAATGTAGTTTCCAGGGTAAAAAGGAAGATGCTATCTTTATTAACGATACCGAGATAGCAAAGTAAAGAACGCTATAGTCATCTTAATTTTATAGCACCCAGAATAAATGAGCCCCCCCCCAGTATACACAGAAAGAGGTAGGGACCCTGTCCCAAGGATTTTACAATCTAATCTCAGATTTGATTCAACAAACCAGTGCTATAGCAAACATCATCAGGAGGTACTTTTACAGTTTTCTAATATCTTTTTCTTAGCATGCAAGGAAATGTTCACTCCTGAGAAGACATGCTGTTTTGTTAATAGTTTCAGGTCAGTGGCTTTCAAACTTTTTCTCTCCGGACCCAATTGAAAAAAAAAATCATTTATGCCCACGACTCAACAGTTACATCATTCAGCAATGCATTCCAGTGTTTCGGTGGTGGCAGCAGGGAGTGCCACAACCCAGTGCCTGAGGATCTGTGATCCAGTACTAGGTCCCGACCCTAAGTTTGAAAAGCACTGTTTTAGGTCATGCAAGGTTCTGTATAGAGGCAGCATCTTGAGAGAGAAGCTGAAGTAAATGTCAGATTGCTTTCTGCCTTGGTCTCTGGAGTCAGTGATTTAGGCAGAGTTATTCTCTGGGAATAGGACCTTGGTGGTGGGCTGGGATTTCTGAGAAAAGAGCCCCTGCATGCTGTTTGATCACATTAGTTCCAGGACCGGTTGATGTATAGAAGCACTCTGATTCCACTTCCCCAATTTCTTCTCCACTGGGAGGCTGACCAGCAAATCTCTGGCGTCTCCGCTCCCACTCTGCTGAGAGGTAATGCTGGCATCAGAAGAGGATGCTGGTGTCAGAAGAAAGTGATTACAGCAATAATATCATTCGGTCAGTACTTGTGTTATTAGCGTTTACAGGGAATGCAAAAACGTCATCGCGAGGAGCAGTCAAAACTGGGCACATCACTCTGATAATGTCTGCAATTCAGGGTGTGCCCTGAAGTCTCATTTGACATGAAGTTGGCAGAGAGGCGTTAAAACCCTGTGTCCTCCCTCTCCATCGTGTGACAGTGACTGGCATAGACATGCGTAGGAGCTGCAATTTGTGTCCACTGAGATGAGTTCTGCATGGCAGGTGGAGGCTGCCCAAAACAGCAAAGTTGCTTACTCCAATTCCGATGCCATTCATTAATAACCAATTAATTTACATGTTCTCATGGGAAAATACCACGATGAAACCACCTATTTATTGTGCCAAAGCTGGAACAAAAGTGATTTTATGACATCAATGAATAAATCCTTTCCCCCTGCTTCCTTTTTTGCTCTCCTTTGCATCATTGAACATCAGGTTCCTGTATGCTGAGCTACCCTGACAGTTCTAAGATCTTGCATGGCGATGCAGGGCTCTTTTGCTGACCCATCTAGCAGCAGGACCAGGTGAGTCCCTTTAACTCCAATCCAGGATATTAAAAAGTGGAGAATCTCCAGCCACCAGATGTTCTGGCATAGAAAAAAAAACAAACAAACCCTCCAAAGCAGGCAGTTCAGGAAGCAGCTAAGATAACAAGGCCTGTTTGTTAGGAAAAGAAAGGAAAGCCCTCGGGTGCTGAGTAAGATGGGTGACTCCACATATTCAGTCTCCTCTATGCGTAATGGGCTCCAACCACAAAGTTTGGATCCACATCTGGATCTGAAGCGCAGGTAAGGAACTTAGAGTAGGCAATGAATGCAATAGCTGTGGAAGGAGGGATGAGAATGGGGAAAGTGTTATTCCATTGTAGGCAGAATTGTTACTAAAATAGGTTCCAAGGAATTCACTTTCTAGCCTGTCTATTTCTAGAGAGATCATCCACCTTTTATTTCAGAGACACCACATAGGGTTGGGGTTTGCCCATATGGATCTCACGGCAGGCTCTGGGTAAGAACAGGGGGTAAGACCCATAAATTCAGGCAGCTCCTTTCTTCTTCCATAGGACAGGTGCATTATGCCAAACTCTCCATAAGTTGCTTCTATTCTGAGGAAAGCATATGACAGTGATTTGGAGCTCTACCACCATCGTAATGATAACAAATCCATTTCTACAAGGAAATTGAAGCAATTATCTCAGGTGTCCTCAGGGATACACTTCATAGTTTATACGGTGATTCTGTATTGGGGCAGAGTCATTGTTCAGCCGGTTTCCAGGCAGGAGGAAGGTTCTCCTGCAGTGTTAGGACAGACTGTATGTGTATGCGTTGCAGTTTGGCAGATTGCAATAGCTGAGATGGTCCACATGACCAGATGTTGGGTCCTCCAGTGCATGTTGAGTCTTCCTTCCAGTGTCTATTCACTGTTCCGACTGGATATGTGTTATTCAGTACATACTGTGTTTATACCTAACTGACAAGGATCTGGCAAGCATCCTAAAAATACACATGTTAAGTTTAAATAGAAACACGGGGGCCAAATTTGGTCTTTCCTTTGTATCTGGGGCAGTTTAAAATATATTCCCTCCAAGGGATGCTGAGAGAGGGCAGTCTGAGAAATGTACCCACCAAACAAATACTGTGGAAGCCGCAATGCTTCAGCATTCCCACATGCCGAGCTGGAAGGATTATGTATAGGTGTGAGAGAGGAGAGAAGTCTGTCTTATTTGTTCTCTCCTGGGTTTTTCTGCTGGGGTTCCATGACGAACAGCCTATTGGCAGCTTTTTCCTAGGTGGATGTCTGTCCACTAAATACCTCCTGCTAATGGTTGCAAGTTCAGCTGGTCGATAAGTTCTGGGAGTAGGCAAAAGATTTCTCCCCACCATGTGCTGAATGTCATAGAGAGAAAAATAATTCTACAGGGGCAGACTAGGACTGTTATTCCACTCTCATTGTTTGATCTGGACACTACAGACACACCAAGCCAGTTTCTGTCACCAACATACCCAGGGAAAAAATATATTCAGAGTGAGTAATTCGTCCTTAAAAATGAGAACAGCAAAGAGAAACACAATCCCAATAGCCATCCTCTTGGCATCTGACATATATCTACTCTTTTGTTCAGTCTGACAAACTATCATTTCCTTGCAAAGTCTCAGCAATAAATTTATAGACCCACTTAAAGTCATCCTTGTGAGGCTACCGAATAAGGAAAATGATGCCTTGCTCATCAAGATGAGGCTACTTGAAAGAGAAAAAAGAGCTGCTTTTGAGCCTATGGTTTGAATTTCATTGAAAGGAGAAAAAATGCAAAGTTATATTATCATTTATTATTCTCTTCATAGAGATTAGCTGTTTTATCACTCAGTATTTGTTACTCCAAATTGAGAACATTGCTCCTATTCTTTAGATTCTGACTCGTAAAAAAACCCCGGAAGCCAAAGGATCTTTATGATTATAAGCAATCAGCACCTGGATTTTGCGTCTCACCCCAAAGACAGAACCCAAAGCCTGCTACTTACTAAATAAAACCTAGTACCTATAAATACCAATAATAAGCTATCAGTTGCTAAGTTTGCTTCAGTACAATCAAACTGCTTAAAATAGTAATATTAAATATGACTTGAACCATAGAAGCAAGGGGTTCTATTTCCTTACTCTGTCAACACACAGAACAATCCCTTGATATTAAGAAAGTGATGTACACACATTGAGAGACCAGACTCAAAATTGTTTTTTGAGTGATCAAGGAGTTCGGACCCTGGAACGCAGCCAGATGCCAGCAAGTCCTCTTCAGCTGTCTGACTTATGCAAAGAACATTGGTTAGGGTAAAATAAGAAGCTACCTGACCATTCATTAAAAGATCAAAACAAACCTGAAAAACGGCTCTTTTGGGGATTTAAAAAGTTCAGTTAAAAAAAAAAAGTGAAGACCAATGTCTTATAAAAGAAAGAAAATCACTCTGAGTAGGGATATCCTTGGTGTATTGCCAGCTGGGCAGAAGGAGCAAATATATTATTTATTGTTATTACTAGATATAGAACATCTCACTGATTTCTACAGTAGCTAGAGGAAAGTGTGCCTGCTGACATCTTCTCTGCCACAGGAGACTGGACCAGGGAGACTCCAGATCTAAAACCCGTAACATCTGCCTGTAAAAAACCAGTTCCTATAGCTGGAAGCTATAATCATCTTGGGTCTTCTGATGACTAGCTACAGAATGGAGCTGGGTAACACATATTGAAAAGTTGTTTTCAAAAGCACTATGGAAAATGATGCTAAGAACTTGGAGGCTTATCTGAGGAGCACCAGAAGAAAATGGATAAATGAAAGGTCACAGTCTGAAAGTTACAAACCCTGGAGAGAAACGGTGACAGTATTATAAAGTAGCCCTTTGTGATGTTCCCACAAGTCTATCCAGTTGCAGACAAGAGCAGAGGTTTCCATTTCCACCACCTTGGAGAGAGACATATGGGAGATACAAAATGTATGTATTTGCTTTGGTGTAGCATGCATTACAGACAAGCATTTCAGCAGGTTATGGATTCCACTGAGTCAGCTTTTCACACCTACAGCCAACCTCGCTTAGAATTTCAACACTTGCCCTTATGAGCTCCAAGGATGAATCAATCCGAATGTGTTTGCAATTCTCTTATTTTTGAAACACTTATTTTGCTTGGATGTTAACATACATGTATTTTCTTTCTTTCTTTCTTTCTCTTTCTTTCTTTCTTCAAATGTATGACATATGGCCTAGTTTTTCCCTTCAAAAAAGACATAAGTCCATTGCTGAGCCATGATTGCACAGTTGTTAAACAGCAGGGATTATCAGGCAGGACGATATTAAGTGATATTTAACAGCACGACCAAAGTTCCTTGTCAAATGCTTGACTTAGTGTTCCTTGATTGTTAGCATCCCAGCAATGAGACCTTTTGCACTGAACCATTTTTCATTTTGACAACAAACTACTGCAGCTATCCAATGTTGCCTTGGTGGACCTGACAGGCAAGTATTTTTGTGGCAGAAATATTACCATGTAGAGGGGTTCAGGGCTGGAGAGTAGACTTTTTTTATCCTGCTCCTTTCAGAGTGAAATGGCATTCCAAGCAGTAGGTGTCCTGAGTCACTGGCTGGCTAATGTATTCAGTATGATCCGCTGTCTAGTCATAACAATATGGAGGGGAAAAAAATCAAAACTCATGATGTGATTGTTTAAATTACATACTACCTTCTTTCAGATGCATCTTAACGAAAACGTATATGGGAGTCAGATAGACAATGGGGGAGGTTGAATTACCCTAGTTAGGCATGAATTTATAAAAGGTTTGGGCAGACTATTTGAAGTGCCTTTAAACCTCTACCAAAGCTCTTTTTATAAGGTACTGAAAACACAAGTGGTTATGAAAGATATGATATGACGGGAGCAAGAGGCAGGAAAGAAAAAAAAAAAAAAAAAGAAAGAACTTAATGAAGGTTTAATCTTCAAGGGAATATGGATGTCAGAGTTGTAAATCTCATGGTATAATCCTAAACCCTAATGTCAAAAGCTGGCATCTCATGCCAGCAAATCTTACATTTGCAGTGGCGAGCCCAGGTTTTAAAACTGGCTATTTATATTCTTAAAAGACTAGATGTGATGGTTGGGGAAAGCTGAGAACTACTTCAGTTTTAAGGGTCTTTTCTAGTGACAGATTTACTAGGGAGTTTATCACTCATTTTTTTCTTTTATATATACACACAGAGATTCGTTTTACATATACAAAATATAACTGAAGACTGGAGAATTTCCGCCAGAAATTCTGAAAATCTTAGCTTAAAAGGACTCAGGATCAGACAGGTAAAAGCAGAATGCGTCTCATTACGAGTCAGCATGAATTTGATACTTTTAACTCTGTTGCATTTATTTCAACTGCCTTTTTCTTCATTTGTCTCTTCAGAGAAGTGGAAACCCATCTTAAACCATCTGTCATATTTTGTCACTTTTAAGTATTCTCCACTGGTCTTTGGGAAAGAAAACAACAGTCAGAGTGGAATTTTACACAAAGGTCTATTTTTTTTTAAGCAGGAAAGAGTCAATTGTCTGAATCGTTGTATGTGTTTGGTTCTTTAAACAGGACATGTCACTAGGTGTCCATGCAAACTTAATAGAAATACAAGAAGAAAAATCTGGGAAATTTCCATTGACATGAAATGTTAAAAAAAAAAAAAAAAAATGTGACAAATTTTGTGATCTTTTTCCTGTTCCTAAGGATAACATTAACCTATCATGTCTCTGTGTCAATATCATTGCTTTCAGTATTCTTTTACTCAAAGCAACTTCCGTATCTAACATATCTCTTACCATTCAAGAAATATTTAGCTGTCAAGTGGAGAGTGGTTCTGGGATCAGATTACCGGTAAGCCATTTTTTTGTGCTTCTTGCATCACGATAAATAATTACAATTCAGCATTCCAAGCTTTACTGACCGTGTTATTGATAATGTTCTTAAGAAACTAAAAGAACGTTTAAAAAAAGAAGCCATCCAGGAAATAATTCCTTTCTAAAAATTGACCCAGAAGTTAATATCCTAGGGTCAAAACATCTCTAATATTGGAGTCTTCACTGGAATCCAAACCAAAATCTCAATGTTGTAGTTGGTCCTCATTCATATAATGAGCAAAACTGAAAATAGGGATCTGAATAATGCCTGAATTGGGGATATTTGAAAACTGGAGCCTGATCTACATCTGAATGTTGTGGCTTGGGCCCATCTCTGTTTCTTTCTCATCTTTCTCCGGCATAGATAGTTGTGTTTTTAAAATGCTCACTGCTATATCTTCTATTGGTGAAAGAGACAAGCTTGTGAGCTACATAGGAGTTGGTCCCATAAAAGATCTTATCACACCCACCTTGTCTCTCTAACATCCTGAGATGACAATGGCTACAATTCTGCAAATTATATTGGTATTGACAGGCTCAGACATGAAAGATATTGAGAAAAGTTATTTTCAACTAATCTATCTTCCCCTCTCCCACAGTTCTTCAGATATGAAATTTTCTGTCTCTTGTGGAAAATATACCTAAATTAAAGCAATATGGGTGTTCCAGCCCCTTGCATCCCCAAGAGAAGGTGTTTTAATTAATCACAAAGGTGACTCAGTGCTTCCTGCCTGGCTCAACCCTTGGCAAAATTCACCTCCATAAACTGCATGAGGCTTTTAGAATATGTCTATCAATGCCGGCTATGTTAAAAACAAAACAAAACAAAAACCCCACCCACAAAACAAACAAAAAAAACCCCACCCACAAAACAAAAAAATTGATGAGTCCTAAAATAAAAATTGACTGGCTGCTATTTCCTGCAGAATAAGCAGCTTCAATGTTCCAGGAGAAAAATAAGACACTGAATGTGCAATTTAGATTATTTTGGCAATCTGCCCACTGGCCACCATTTCATACCACCTGAGAATGCAGAAATACAATATGGCACATGCTGTTAAACAGGACTGATGAGCCTCATTCATTTTTCCCCCCCCAGTATTCAAAACTGAGTGTCTACACCATAAACACATCACTACAGCTGGGGCTATTACTGTCAGTCTCAGCAGAGACTGGTCACAGCTGGAAGGAATATGTGGAGTCAACCACATTTTAACAATTTAAAAGATAATCCGTTTGAGGTCAAGCTTGAGACTCCCAGGCAGGGGGCAGTATATGTCGTTTGTAGCTGTCGATTCAGTACTTTCACAGAAAGGAGGAGCAAGTCCTGTCTTTTTGCAGCTTTCTTCTAACCGGTAATAGAAAAAAATATTATCCAAGTACCTGGCATTTTAAATTAGTGCAATTTTTATGCACTACATCTACATACAACCATGCACAGAGGTTTAAAATCTTGCCAGGAATTTTAAATAAATAATTTAGATATTCAGAGTCCTGTGGCACTTTTAAAGACTAAGATTTATTTATCGCAGGAGCTTTCATGGGAGAAAATCAGACGCTTTGAAGATGGGAAATTTTCAGAATGGGAGTCTGATGAAGTGGGATTTTCTTTTCTCCCATGAAAGCTCATACGATAAACAAATTTGTTAGTCTTTAAAAGTGCCACAGGACTCCTTGTTTGTTTTGCTGAACTAGGCTAACAAGGCTACCCCTTTGGAATTAGATAATTATGTAGATGATGGAATAACTTGATTTCGGTATTGATGTAATTTCCCATATTACCATTTTCAGCACACAAGATCTTTAGACGTCTGTCTCTGTGTACCTCAAATACAATTCATGAAAGGCAGAGATAATGATATATGTATTTGCATTTAAAAGTACAAATTTGTTCTTCTAGTTAGATACTAAGTTGTTTAAAAATGATACTATATATTTTAAATATATTGAAATGATATATGATACAAATGCATGATGCATGGTACATTTCATTAACCATATTAGCCAGTTGCAGTGCACATGTCCAATATATTTTAAAATATACATGGAGTACTGTCTGCATCTCAGAAACCTGTAAGACACACATGGAAAATATACTTTATGAGTAACCTAACAACTCTTCCATCATTGCTACTTAGTGTGTGCTTTCCTTAAGGAAAACCTCAGCCTGTCCCAGGGATATTTATAACTAACAGATTTGGATTGAAAAAATCAGGGAGAGGGGTTGTGTAGAACAAGAGATGCACAAGCATTTGCAGAATAGATGATCGATAAATGTGAGCTAAATGGTGTGCACTAACTAGCTTTTTATGTGTCATGAATTAAAGTCAAACAGCCATTACCAAATGCTCCTCAAACTATTTCTAACTCTCCACAGCCCCCTACTCCCTTGCTATTTTTCCCCCTCTATGTTCTAAAGTCATAAGTTTGAAGGGTTCCAAAACCGGTTGTGACTGTGTCAAAATCACCTAACACCCACAAACAAATTTTTGATATGAATTGGGCTTTAAAACCTTACCTTGATTTAGTGAGAAAATAAAATTGGGCCATAGTCAATGTCTCGTTTGTATGAATCTCAGTGAGTACTGTAACCTGTAGGATATCTGCTACCAAGGAAATGTAACCATTAACCCACAGTTAAACGGCTTCCAAAGAGGCCCTTTCTCAAGACATAGCTTTTAAAATGGGCAGGAATGCAATCTAGGAGCAGACATTTGAAATATGCACAAATATACAAGCCTTTTAGATAAACACATTTTCTTGGAGCTTTTTGATGAAAGCGATAAGTTACCGTCACTACTACAGCACCCCCTGTATTTTATTACCCTTCAGTAGACACTTATCAGTTATGAGAGCGAGGTGGTTTAGGCTAGGAATCAACCCTGAGGGAGGACTCCACTGCTCACAGTTATACAGATCAACATCAACTTGAGAGCCACTTTTATTTTCATTTATTAAAAAAGTCTGTTGAGCTGCTCCTGCAATTTCAAATCCATTACCTTGCCGCCCCCCTTTAAGAGAGGAGGAGGGAGGAAAAGAAAAGGTAATCATAGATTTTATGAGCTGATTGTTGATGGCTAAGTTACCAGTCTACTGATTTTGAATGGAAGGTCCATTATAGATCCATTACTCTATGTTTCCCATGGAATCATAGTTAGAAGGCTACAGAGGAAACAATTGGAAGTAGCTCATTCCCATGGAGGTTGATGAAAGGATCAGGACTCCTGGAAGCTGAATGTGATATAGCCACTAGTATAAATTACTGACTTTCCTCCTCCTTCCTGCACAATATTTGTCTTAAACATTGGTGGAGTTTGCATTCTGTTTGGTTGGGCGCCAGATGCAATCTGGAAATTGCATCGCCAGTACACTAGCATGGGAGTCCTAAGCCTCTTTTCTCTGCTGCTATGTTTTCCAAAGCAATATCATTGTGTGACTCCATATCCAACCAATATGTTGGCCAAGTGGCATAAAAAATATTAAAGAAGCTCTTTTGTACTATGATGCGTGTTATGTGCAAACACATACATAAAAATAACCGAATTTCCTCATGTTTACGCTAAGCATCTCCTCAACAGGATCTATCTTCAAGGCTCTTTATAAGCAGTAACTAAATCTATGAAACCTTGCAACAGATGCCCGTGACATGTAGATGGAGGCACTGAGGCATTGAGAGGTGAAGTGACTTACATAAAATTTCACTGACTGGGTCCAGATGAAAATATTGGCTGCTAATCTCCTGTTATAATCCAAGACAGTGATCCTTCCATGTTATTTTGTGGGTGCCAAAGCACATTTTTATATTCTGAACAGGACCAACGACAGTATCATGAGAGGTGAAGGCCATCTACACACCCCACTTGGGCTCATTGGGGAAATATTTTAAACCACTCCGTCAGTTGACGAATTGACTTCTGTATTCCTATAGAACCTCTTCTGCTTTCTCTAAAGAAAGGAAAATTTGGATTTTTAATCGTGATGAGGGGTTTTCTCCTGTTTAGACAGTGCTTGCCTTAGCCTGTTAGCTCATTGAAGTTTCTCCTTGAAATTCATCCTGACACTCCTTAAGAATTTCCTTAAACTTGTGCACAGTCTATTCTCCCAGATACAAAGAGCAGTATCCCTTTAAGAGAGGTAGTTCTGTGTTGCCTCAGTGCCCACTGGATGGTCACCCTTCGTTTAGTTTTCAGCTTTGATCCCATAACTGTTCATCCTCATGCTGGGCAGGGCAGCCCTTCATTGCATTATAAGAACCACATTCGACTGGAACACATCATTCCTTACCACGCCAGCGCAGGGCCGTCTCTCAGCAAGTACCCTTGATCCATAAAGCTGAGGGCTCTAAGTCAGCAATTCTGCTAACAGAACCTGTTAACAATGAACTGTTGGGCATATGACACTGCAAAGATGTTTAACATTCCAGCCTTTGATGCCTTTTGGGCCCTAACTGAAAGACATCACAGCATCTCTCCCAGCTTGGAGGGGACTTCGTGGTGAAGGCAATAGCCTGAAAGAGCAACATAATCACTGAAAAAAACAATGGCATGAGATTTCTCCCCTGAATGTTTTGGAAAGAATGAAAATGCCAGAAAAACAACATGGTCATTCATTAAAAGTCTACTGCCTTCTCTTTTGTGCTTGCTGATAGACCTCCTGTTTGTGGGAGTCTCGGTGAAGGGACAACAGGGAAGGAGTGAGAGAGAATTAATCGGAGAGAGATTTTGCCTGGCCCTTTCATAGATGCATAGTTGGGGCAGTGGTAACAGAAGGAAAGTCCCCATCCCGCAACACCCTACAAACACAGATTGCATGGTCCATGTGGGAACCAGCCAGAACTGCTGCCCCTATTCTCAAGAGCTGCTTCTTTCCCACTTTGCTTACACCCAGCATGCTGCCATGAGCAATTATTTTTGTCCCTCTTTCAGCATAAGTAGCTCGCTTCACTCATTGCTTCTCTGCACACAGGAGTGCATGGACTCCTCCTGTGTCCATACCACCCCCAGTGCAGATGAGTGCCTGTATGGCACAATGTCACGCTATTAATTAGGACTGGATTCCTCAGGCCCAGGCACACTGCATTGCACCTACTCAAATTCAGTAATCCCACTAGGCCATTTTGAGTTGCAAAAGAATTCAGCCTGCCCCCAACTCAGGCAACTAGCTGGTGGTTTAGCATAACAGAATCACCCACTACTACCCACATCTTTCTGGCTAAGAGTAGATTTGATTAGTTGAAAGAACTAGATCAGGTTTTTTTCCCCATGTATAGTCTGTGGTTTCCTAGCTATATTCCCGTTAATAAAAGTGAGCAGAACTTCATTGGCTCCAGCAGAAAGGTAGTCACTTTTGACAGCAGTGGATTAGATCTAATATCGAGGGGTGCGTCTACACTGGCAACTTAGGTCAACTTAAGGACGCTTAAGTTGACCTACACAAAGCCGCATCCGCACTGGGCTTTTATTGAGTGGACTTGAGTGCTTCCTTTAGTCGACTTAATAACAGCTTACGTTCATTATAGAGATCAAGGCTTTTGGGGACTCCTTGCTCCCAGCGCTGTGCTCCTGTGATTGTAATGTGCTTCTATGAGCTCTTTGTAGGTGATGAAAAAGCACCATACACAGTGAAATCCATGATAGTGAGACATGCGGTTTTTAGAAGAAACATTTGAGAATGTTACCTGTACATTATTCACAGGAATCATGGAAACGGACATATTTATTTTGGCAAAAAGCCTTAAAATAGGCTGTCTCTTGTTAAAACAAAAGAGAAAAACAATGGTTAATTACTCTTATAATGACTTCTTTCTTATCCCTTTCCTACCCTATTTTAAATAAAACCTGATGATGCAAAGTATTCTTTGGCTCCTTGCTCTACAACCAACCAGCTCTCTGTGGAAAGGGCTTCTTTTTTTATGGCTACATATTAAAAGTAAACCAACCTGTGCCAGGTTTGGATAAAAGGCTATTTATTTTCGACCAATTTGATAGCTACAGTTTTCGGTAATTGAATTTTCTGTGGTCAGAGAAGCAGTAATCTTAGAAACCAAATAAATATTTTTTAATAAAATGGAACACTGAGAAACCCTATAATAATGTCAAAAATGTAGCCACTTCTGGATGGATAAATATTTTAAGAAATTTACATTTCACCTAACGCTGTAGGCCTTTAGCTTCCCTGGAAATTTCAAACAACACAATATTTTATTTTGAGGAGGGATTGGTGGTGTAAATGCTGTATATTTAGATAAAGCTGCTAACTACTAAACCTTAGATGGACATCAACACCATAGTTAAAATACTGGGTTGGGTTCTAGGATTCAGGCAATAGTCGCTGGGTCACCAAGGGGGGAAAATACCACCTCTATCTCAAATCCTTTCACGTCAAGCTCCTGTGCAAATTTCCAAACTTGTGACGAATTTTGTCATAGGAACAGCCGCACGGGGTCTGGCCCAGTGTCCTGTCTTTCTGGCAGTGCCATGAATATACAGAATAGGTCATCATCATGTGAGCCACCCTGTTGGTCAGTCCCAGCCTCTGGCAAACAGCAATCCTTGCCTATCCTGGCTAATAGCCATTGATGGACCTATCTTCCATGAACTTATCTAGCACTTTTTTTTTAACCCTGTTATTGTCAATATTATTACTATTATGTTGGAAATTCTGATGAGCCTTTTGGGAACAGAAGGGTTTCTACTGACTCCGTCAAGCATCTGGCTCTCAAGCCATTGAGCCTCAACAGACATTAACTCAAAATGGTAATTGTACAGCTGGCGTTTTCTGCTCGTCTCAAAGACCTTCCAAGAACCTGAGGGAGAAACTGGAAGAAAAGGGGAGAAATTGCAGTGGGTCTATGGAATAACCCTTTGGTTAAAAGATAGGCAGGTTTGTGTTGATCACAGTTTGAAAAGCTAGTTACATCCCTTGTCACCTAAAGCATTCATCTGAAGACCAGCTGTCATTCTAGGAATGGCTAGATGGATCAGACCCATGGTCCATTGAGTCAAATAGTTTCTTTCTGACACAGGCTCGTAACAGAGGCATCAGAGGACAGTGTAAGAACCTAGAAGCAGGTAGATGTGGGATAATCTGCTTGCCAAGAAGGGCTCATCCTAATCCCTGATTCTTGTCAGAAATCATTTTAAATGCTGAAGCCTGAGTCTATCCAGACACCCTTCTCTCCCTCCCATGGACACTTAGATTCATTGTCAAGAGGAGAATTGAGGGACCCCATTCTGCGTGTTTCTAAAATTGCAGGTTCAAAAACAATGTCTAAGTGCAGAAGGTCGTTTCTGGTGAAATGTGCAGAGCCCTAGCAGTCTGAAATGCTTGAATGTATGGGTTAGGTGTCTAAAGGTGGGACGTTAACAGTACGATTATGGTTGGGCAGGCAATTCCCTTGCTCACGAAAAAAATCCCTTTGAATAAAAATATCTGCAGATCCCAATAGATTGGGACTAGGAGTAAATGCTGAATTTTGTCCTGGTCTAGTTCTGCTAATTTTTGTTTCAGCACCTAAATGGTGCACTCACCAGAGTTCCTATATGGTTGTATCTGAGATGACATCTGTATATGAACAGTAGATTGTGTGTGTGTCAACCATATGGAAATATCTAGATTGTAGGGTGAAGGAATGTGTTTTGTGCAAGACTCAGTTACACTGTGGCTGTTGGATTTACCAGTTTTCTTTCATACAGTGACACCTGCTGGTGGATGCAGACCCTTGTAAATTCCTGTTGCAAATGGACCAACCAGCAAATTAAACAGGACTAGGGTGTGCAACTTGACACTATGCCTGTGTCTAAGAGCCTGATCCAAAGCCTGAAGCAAATCTTGCCACTCTCTTTAGTGGGTGATGGATCAAGCTCAAGTCTCAGACTCTGACTATCCTCTAGCAAACCATTCAGGAAAGGGACAGAATCTGGGAAACAGACAGATTTCCATGCCTCCAAAGAATTTGCCCTTTGTGGGGTTCAGAGGGGGGAGGCAGGGAGGTGAGGATGTTTCAAATTTCCATACAATTTATTGTTCTGACCTGTTCTCTGGGGTGCCTTCTCCCACAACAGGATTACCACCTGCCCAACCTTACTCATGCTGTCATCTCCTCACCTTCACACCGTGCCCTTCTTCTCCTCTCCTGGGAAAGACATTGTAGAAAGGAAGTTACACGGACATCTATGGGTTTTCAACCTATGTGGCATGGCAGCTCTCCCCATAACCTACAGAACCCCGAATGGTCATGCAGGGACACACCTACAGGCTCCTGCATATGGATGCAACAAGCCACATTGTCTTCGTTTCTGCAGGCATGTTTCTGTGCCCCTTCTTGTATGTGTTTGTGCCAAAAGTGGTCAGCAGGGTCTTATGGTTCCCCCTCCCATCCACCCGGGCTTGTCTGAACCTGATTGATCCATTATTCAATTAAACCAGCCCCAACTCAAGAATAACCACCATGCTTCAGTCTGTGCCTCTTTTTATGTTGGTGAAAACTGAAACCCAGGTGGTTTTCAGCATGACAGTCTGTGTAAATCAGGTATGAAATTACCTGTTTATTAACGATGTGTCAGGAGAATGACATGCTAATGGCCGGCACCAGCACAAGCGGTGTTAATGTAGAAATAACAAGCGTGCATTATACACAATACGAATTCCGCAGAACTATGACTTCCCATCCCCTGGGACACAACTGAAACCCAGATGTTTTATCTCAAGATTTCAATCCCAAGGAGCCCAGATTTTAAAGGAAAAGCTAAAATATATTTTGAAGTTGGTATTTTTGCTGTATTGCCTCGCTGGGATTCATGTGGGAGAAAACAATTAGCACCAGATGTGCAAAGTATTAGAGTCACATCAGCTAATTATCTAGACTGGTGGTGGGCTGTGGTGGCGGCAACGTATAATATTACCATAGAAAATAGTGTTTAAATACGAGATGGAGATTGGCACATACACTGAATGGAGGAAAAGCATTCATTGTCACATTTTGGGGTGCAATTCAGACCAATTAAGCAGTTATGTCACCATCTGCCCTGCAACCTTAGGTGCCTTAAATGCTCAGCCGCTGTAGAATGAAGCTTGAACCAGCAGGCGAGAACACAGAATCCTGAATGGCTGTGTGCTTTGTGCAGTCCTGGTTCAATGCGGCTAATCCCAGCAGTTTGCACAATACAACTGTCCCACCCTGCTTTCCACCAGTTTTGGTTACACCTAGCAAGATGATTCCAACACACTTCCAGGCTCAAATTTTCCACAAACCATCTGCCCTCTCCTGGACAACTCCGAGAAATAATAAAATGTGTCTCCTCCTTTCAAGAGACAGTTCCCAGAAGCATATCACTTTAACTTTAACTTCAGTTCTGACACAGCACGGGGTTGGGTTAGATTAAAATAAAAGCAGGTGATTATCAACAGGAGATAGGTAAAGTGATGCTGAGTAAAAGAAATAAAGGTCCAGGTGATTATAAGAAAATAAAGGTGAAAACATACATCTAGAAAGCTAAAACGTAATCTAACAAAGCAAGGTCTTTGTTTAAGATGATTTTGCTCCCCAGTTACTCTTCGTCCAGCATGGCTGGCTGTCTCAGTCAGGACCTTTCACAGACAAATGAGATGGAGTCTCTCTATGCCTTATATTCCTCAAAATTAGCCTTTGTTCTCAAAGTTAGGAAGGCCTCCTGTGTCTCTTTGAGGTGCACAAGCATGTTAATTGTCTATGTCTTGAGTTCAAGGTCAAACCCACTCTCTCAAACTTTGTTTATAACTAATATGTACATTATATAAATCCACACATTCCTTTGTCTAGGAGGACAGAGCTGTTTATCACCTTTGCATATGCCAGGCTGTTTTTTTACCACATGTTGTAGCAACACAATGCAGAGAGAATTCATAACTTCACCGGTAAAGTTAACATACGCATTTTACAGTGCTGTTAATGAGTAAAGTGCTGTTAATTTTCAAATGATACCTTACAAGACATGTTTTGGACAAATATCATTGCAGTGGTGCGAAGGATGTGAATACAGGGTCACAGTCACCCATGACTCCCCTGAAAAAATATATTATTTCTCAATAAAATTAAAAATAATCCATGAAAAAGATGAACACAAAGGGTTTTTCTTGTCCCTTCAATAGGGGTATTTTCTATCTATCTTATCTATTTCTATAGCACTTCCCTCCATACTGAACAAGGCAAAAGGATTCCACAAACCAGAGCAGGCTTCAAAGTGAATTTTCCTCTGCTGTTCTCTTCCAGCATGCCATAGGAAGCTCTTTGAGGATGGCTTCCTTCAATTCTGCTTCCTTTCATGCCTGTCAGTGTTTACAAATCATCTGTTACTATGGGAAAGTTTGGGAGAAGAGATGAGTCTTGAAGGATGAGGACAGAAAAACAAAATTCAGGCCATAGTGTCATCAAAGATGGCAAAGGGTCACATTCAGACATCAATGAGGTGATGCTTTCATGAGTAACAGGACTAATGGATTGATTCATTGTTATCATTTAGGGAGAAGCTTATTTATTTATTTAGTCGGAATTTACAATGAACATTTTAAAAGACATACAAAGATCTTTTTCCAGGTTACTGGTCCATTATTTCTAGGATTCTGAGAGCTAGCTTCATTCACTCTCAACCTCCTGCCATAGTGCTTTAGGTCTCAGGGAAAACCTCCTTATTATAGCTGGATAAACTACTCACAGCATAGCTGTCAATGAATTTAATCCGTGGTCTCTTCAAAAGCTGTCTATCAACCGTGTCATTTTTATGGACTTCATTTACAATTTACAACTGCCTAATTAACATTTTATCTGGAGCCTATGGGATTGCTCACAGTCAGGCGCGTAACATAGATCCAGGTTGGCATTTGGTATTTGCATCATGTGATTTGGTGACAAATAGTCTCACAATATTATTCCTGGTTCCTAACTGAATGAGCAAAGCATTAATAATTTCTGTGCAAACATGTCACATGAATACAGGTCTGTGAACAGGAGCTTTGCCCAAACATTTATGGGGACCACAACATTTATCTAGCAGAACGTTCACAATCAATAAATAAAAGGGAGTTATGAATCCAGTCAAATTCACTGGTTTTAGTCATAAAAAACACTTGGATTCCTTTTTTTTTTTTCTTTTTTCCCTGCTGTTTGTATTCTTTTAAAGTCCAGTATGAAAAGATACCTCTGAATGAATTTGTTAATTAAGCCTTGGGGCATTATGCAATATTCGTAACTGGTTAATGATCTAGAACAGAATGAGAGATTGAATGAGCCAAATTCATCTCTGGGGTAATGCCACTGACTTCAAATTACAACAGGGCTGAATCTGGGCCACACCATTTCCCTTAGCATACCCCCCTCAGAATATCTCTGGAAAGGTATAACAGGGCCACTTCGTGTGCAGCCCTGAATAGGAATCACGATCTCACAGTACAAGTTGTATTGAAATTTGAAAGGCAAATTTTCACCTCAAAAACATACGTTTTCCACCTAGCCAGAGAACAGCATGCCAGCTTTGGCCCACGGATAAAGGGACAGCAAAACATTTGCCTGCTCTGTTCCAGACAAGAAACAGAACAAAACAACCCAGTGTTCCATGCGGAGGGAGGAAGAGATTGGGAATGTGCCAGAAACCCGTGGGGATGCACATGATTTGCATAATCAGGTACATAAATTTACATAATATCTGCATCAAAAATAAAAGCAGGCCACCATTGTGTTTGCCTGTATGTGTATTTAATAAGGGATATAATGCAATTAAGTGACTGAATAGTTCTAGTTTTTCCTTCTGAACCAGTTTACCACGTCCAGCGATTCCTTTCTTCTTTCAAAGTTGTTGGAGTAATAGGGTAAAAAGGTAGATGGGCAAGAACTATGCTGTCCACACATCAATCACCACAGTGATATAGGGGGGGTGAGGGTGGGGGGATGTTACCTAATTGGTGGCTGACCCAATGTATGTTCTAGGTACACTGCCTTGAGATCACTACTCAGGGTTATAAATAGCCCCCAAGAAAACCCATCAACCTGCCCACTCTCAGTTTTGGGTACTGAACAGTGGGACTACAGAGCCTTGCAATTGTACAGGCCGCATCCCTACAATAGGGTGCTCAGACTAGAGCAAACCCAATGGTCTCATGCTGAATTTGTGGCTGATCCCAACACCTTTTCCATTCTGTGTGTGCTCGAGGTGAAATTCAAGGTCCAAACACCCATGATGTGACAGTAGAAAGAGGTTTCCATATAAATCCCTGGGGGTTTTCCTCAGGGAAACATCTATTGACTCTTCAAGCTTGCGTAGAATTCACTTCAAAAGCAGGCAAACAATAGACTTCTGGGTAGTACCCAAGAGTGTTTTTTATGCTTGGTTGGATGAATGAGCAACCAGTTTGCCCTGTGAAGGTAGACCTAACGATAATGCCTTGAGGCAGAAGGGGGGCTTTATATTAAATTATTTGCACAAAGACACCCTACACCTTTGAAGGAACAGCTTGATGGTACACTTGTCAAAGTACCTTAGAACCAAGTCTGGTCTCCAGTTTCTCCAGAGTCAACAATATTAGACTCTAACCGCATCTGGTATTGTGCTGGGGAATTTGTTCACATTTCCTGGACACTGCTACACAGCAGAAGTTTGGGGACAAGGTAGCTAGGAGACATAAGAGGAAGTAGGGGCCAGAGATTAGGGCATTAGCGTACCTCTTGGGAGATTCAGGTTCAATTTTTTTGTTCCATTAAAGACTCACCTTGGGCAAGTCATGTAGCCTCTCTATGCTTCAGTTTCCCAGCTATAAAATCAGGAGAATAGCCTGGCCCTACCTCACAGGATGGTAGTGAGGACACACTCTTTAAGAGTCCCAGATTCCTAAGCCAGAAGGGGTCATCTAGTCTGACCTCCTGTGTAACACAAGCCACAAGACTTCTTCAGAATAACTCTTAGAGCAGACCTTTTAGAAGAAACATCAAATCTGATTTCAGAATTGCCAGGGATGGAGTATCAACCATAAAACTTAACAAATTGTTCCAATGGTTAATTATGCTCACTGAAAAAATATATGCCCTATTTCCAGTCTGAATTTGTCTAGCTTCAACATCTAGCCATTGGATTGTGTTATTTGCCTACTAGACTGAAGAGCCCATTAGGAAATATTTGGTGCCTATGTAGGTACTTACACCGCGGCTGAGTCACCACTTGTCTTTTCGGTAAGTTAAATTAAACAGACTGAGTTTCTTGAGTCCTTCACTGTAAGACCTTTAATGGTTCTTGTGAGGTGCTCTGATGCTATGGTAACAGGGACCATTGAAGTACCTCAGAGATGAATCCATGAGCCATTTACCCTGCAGAGGTAGGCACAATTACCCCAGAATGTTCCTTAGCCTTGAGCAGCATCTGTGAAGGACCATCTTCAGGTCTTCTGGAAGAACTCACCAGCCCTTATCAGCTCCCCTCTCTGCTGATCAGTATTCACAGAACATGGCATTGCTCTGGGAAGGGTGATCTTTTGCACTCTCTTGCTGACACCTCCTCCTCCTCCTCTATTCCCTGAAATTGGATGAAAGCAAAACAGGGAAAAAACAGACCCTAACTAATTTTTGCAAGTAGGAAAGGAGCTTCCACACGAGAGCAGCCAAGAGCATTTTCAATTTGCCCTAAGGCTTCCCCAAAAACATTTCAAGCCCTACTAATAAACAAAACAAACTTGTTTCAGAAAACAAATGAGTAAACTTTTTTGATGGCAATGTTATTATTGATCTTCCTTCCTTCCTCCCTCCCTCCCTGCCTATGTGTATTTTTATCATTGCATCTTTAGTACTATGGATGCATCCCTATCAAAACCCAAAACGTATGGGAAGGTCGAATGGCATTTCCAAAGCAGTGTGAGGTCTCAAGCATCAGTTCCCCCTTAGGAACAGAAGTCTATCATAACACAAAGGAAAAGAAAACGAGAGAGTGAAAAACCCAGGAGAGAGGTAGACTTAAACTGGCACCAGCCATATAACTTAGTGTGCAGGTATTTGATTTGATAGAAAACCTGCCTTGATTTAAAAAATAGGTTTCTGACAAGGTTGTAATTCACTGAGCGGGGCCAAGCCCACGGCTTGGGTTTGACATGCCACTCCAAGCTAAACCATGATTGGTTTTAGGTGATCCCCTAAGAGGGTAGCACGTTGCAGCTGGCAGAAAAAGAAACAAACCTGAGCCCTGTGCTAACAGATTTTTTTTGATTTATGCCATGAGCAAAGGAAAAACAGTGACATATTTGTGAGTGCAGGTTTTGGTTGGCCCCTCTGCGCTTGCCGGCACGGTGTCCTGCTGAGGAGATGGGCAGTG
Source organism: Pelusios castaneus (assembly GCA_007922175.1). Lineage (NCBI taxonomy): Eukaryota > Metazoa > Chordata > Testudines > Pelomedusidae > Pelusios > Pelusios castaneus. The sequence goes on along the minus strand of ML685805.1, from coordinate 8,018,666 downwards.
CAAAATCTGTAGCAGACAGGGGCGGAACAGACAGGATGGGAGAGGAGACAAATGGTAGCTGAAGATTCCATTTTGCGTAGGCACACACACGCTTCCCCCTCGCCCCCACTGAAGTTTGTGCCTCTGGTGATATGCTGTTGAAGTAGACCTGGCCAGGTTTCTGTTGCAGTTGTCAGGCTTGCTTTTTGCTTTCTTTTGTTAATTCCCTCCTTTGCCTCCGCATGCAGGAAGCCAGAGATATCGCTGCTGACAGGCTGGCTGCTTTTTTCTGCTCTCGGTTGTCTGTTTGCTAAGGGTTCGGTTATGCCTCTTTTGAGCCCATCCCCCATATGTTTTCCAAGCAAATTCGAGCCATCCCATGTACACATGCATAGCTATGGACTCTGTCTGAAGGCACAATTCACTCCAGGTGTATTATTCAGTGTGTTCGGTAAAGGGAGAGCTGGAATGAGAGCCTTAATTGCAATCTTCTTTATGGGACCAGAACAGGCCCAGCACAGGCACTGGTAGGGAAAATTGACCCCCTCCTAGGGGCTTGAACCCTGTGCCACTAAACCTGACTTGAAGAACCCACTCTATAGCACGGCAAGCGAGTTAGGTTTCCAGGGCCCAGGAAGCTTTTGATCAACTGCTGGAGCTGCTACGGTTAGTTCCCCCACCCTAAGGCAGGGATTTATGATGGTTTGTTAGCAGTGTGATTTCTGGAGAAAGCCCCCCAGCATGAAATTGATTCTCTGTTCTTAGCAGTAAACCCACCGCTATGTATCACTCTCATTGCAGCTGCATCTGAGCGCCTCACACTCATTAATGGCTTTTTATCCTTACAAAGTGACTATGCGGTAGAGATGAATTATCCCCATTTTACAGACAGAGCAGAGATTAGATTAAGTGACTTGCCCAAGGTTACTTGATAAGGCTGTAGCTGAGCTTGGAATGGAATATAACCTATATCTCCTGAGGGCTCTATCTACACTACACTCTGCTTCCTGGATAAGAATAAATCAAAGAGGTGGTGGGTTTTGTTAGTTTTCAAAAAAATATTCAGCTGTGTTTCCTTTTCTAACACGAAAACAAATTGGACCCAAGTAGACAAAATGTACCTAGAGTCTAGTAAAGCACTTAAAACACACCTGATAATAGAGAAGTAGATGCTAATGGTTCACATGTATATCCCACACCTGCCACTCTTTAGCCTAGAAACCCGTTGTGGGATGACCCATCGCTTACAGCTGGCTACTGTGCAACTTACAGCACACCCTTCTCTTGTTTGCCTAGAAACCGCCTCTTCACACAGTACCTTACACAAGCAAACCACAGCGCAAAACAAGACAGGAGCTTTTCCTCTGCTCTGGCAAGAGACGGTTGTATATCTGCACCACTGGGGTCTTTTTAACAGTCTCCTTGCCCTTTGGAAAAAAAA
>ML685805.1:7834487-8017236 GCA_007922175.1 Pelusios castaneus | reverse complement strand
CCCCCCCGCACCCCACAATGCACATTGCCCTCCACCTCGATGCAGACATGCCCAGAGAAACACACCTCACGACTGCTGAGTGCCATGCATGCACTCGGCTGTGTTTCACTGGACTGAGGTAACAATGGGGAATGTGCAGCATTGAAAGAGTTATTTACATTTTTCTAACAGTTGCAAGTGCTGGTATCTCCATTGGCATGCAGCCGTACTGTGCTTTGTATACCAGCAAGATTAAGGGTAGCAGGGAATTTTTCATCTATGTGCTATGTCCGGAGGCACCCAGAAGGGCATGATTATTGTAATCAGCACTGTGTGCCAAGAAGTTTTTCTTCCTCAAGCCTTGCAGAGAGAGCCCTCTTTGGAAGATAATATTAACCTGAGATCTTGGACTTCATAACCTTTAGTAAAAAAACATGTTAATCAGGAAAACATTCTGTCGGCTGTCACTAAAATATTCTCTGGTGGTTTGCTTGCTTATCTGTGGTCTGACTGAGCTGAAATTATTGATAAAGCAGACTTTGATGTTGGAGTGAATTGCATGTCACCTTTCACCTGCAACCTGTGGACTTAGCCTTCATCCCCCTCCCACAATATGTAGTGCAGGCGTGCTCTCCTGCTCTTTGAAGTCAATAGTGAAATTCCCATTAACTCAATGGTGCAGGATCAGGTCTTATGAGAATGCACCGCTGAGGCCACACAGGAACCTGTTGGGTCTGGACAGGGGTAGCATTGCATTCTCTCAATGGCAGGATTTTAGCATGAATATGTTGTCTGAGAAAGGGTGAAAATTATTTATGGGAATAGCAAAGCAGTACATGGCAGGGTTAAACCAGGAAGAAACTCTAGCAATATCATTGTAGGGTAGCCTATAGATAAAGGTGTTTGCCAGGTATAAATTATGCAATAAGGCAATGATCCTTCAAGTCTCAATGCTTGGAAGACAATAGCTTAGTTAACTAACAAGGCATAAGGCCTCAAAAGCCTCAGGGCTTGTCTTCACTGACAGCGGCGAATTCACCACTGTCGGATTGATCTCCCTGATCAACTGATTGCATTTGTGAAGGCCTGCTCAGCTGATCAGGAAGCCAAGGCTGGAAGACCATCTGTGCAGAAGGAGAAAAACAACGAGAGTCCTGTGGCACCTTATAGACGAACAGATTTTCTTCGGCATACGCTTCCGTGGGCTATAACCCACTTCGTCAGATGCATGAAGTGGAAATCACAGTGGAGAGGTATATATACACATGCCAGGATGGAGGAGGGCAAGCGTTAGCAAAGTCAGTTCAGAGAGCAGATGGGGCCTATTCACACCTGTTGATAAATGTGTTACTGACTTTGCCTACCCGGCAGCCCAGTGGCAGAGACGAGACAAGAATCCGCAGAAATAGAAATGCATAAAAGAAGCAAACAGGTCAAAAATAAATGTATATGTATTTGAAATATTCAGATTTTAATAGAACAGTGTTCTGTTCTATTAAGAGAGAGAAATATATGATATCTCACTTGACAATATCCTTTTTAATAATGGGGTTATGTTATCGTTTCTCTTTGTCATTCTGCGCGTACTAAAAGATGACTTCCAAGATGTCTTTTCTAGCATTTTTATGAGAATTAAAAACAACAAGCCTGAAAGAACAAAGAGACTTCAAAGCTCTCTAGAAGGAAGTGCTTTCTAGCAAAAAAATCATACGCTTCTTTTCAATGAAACCTTTGTTGGGAAGCTTCTCTTCCGCCCTTCCTGCTGCATGGGTAAAGACTCAAAAGCAACTGAAGAAAGAAGAGATAAAGGATCTCTGTGAGGAAGAGTCATGTCCCAGCAAAGCCCTCTCTTTATCCTGAGGGTTTATCTGACATATTGTTACAGATAGGTTTTTTTTCAACACCAAAGAATAGAGGAACATATATCTTTTTATTGCTGTGAAGTTGCTTTAAACAGCCCTTGCAATTAGTACAGCTGTTGTTCATTTAATTAAGATAGATCTTGAGGGGATTTTTGTGGCAGTACAGAATGACAGTTAAAACCAAGGGCGTTTTTACAGAGAACGATGTTTATTCCAGGATTTCGCAGGTTTAGTCTAAAGGTACATCTACATTACAAACCAAGACCCATGGCTGTGAATCTCATGACTGAAACATGCAGGGCTCACGCTATGAAGCTAAACAACAGAGTCCTGTGGCTTTTAAAGACTAAGAGATTTATTTATAGCATGAGCTTTCATGGGAGAAAATCCCACTTCGTCAGACACTTTCCTGGGCATCTATACTGCGATTTTTAGCCCTGGAGCCCAAGCCCAACTCAGGTTATCTACTGCCACAGTGACTTTTTTGCATGTACGTGTGCTGGTACCCAGCACTGTATCTAAGGGGCCTGATCCAATGCTTGTCGAAGTTGATGGAAAGGCTACATTTGAATTCAGTGGACTTTGGATCACGAACCAAGAGAGAATGTAACTAGTTTTCATGTCCCTTTCAAAGACCCAGCAAAAAGAAATAAATTATGCTGGGGGCCTCCTGTAGTCTTCTGCAGCATGGCATGGGAAATGTAGGTGCAATTCTCCTTACCTTTCCACTTGCGGTGCTGGATATGTTGAGGAAGCAGGACATTCAAGCCATGGAGGGATAGAAGGAGGAGTGCCTCCTGCCACTAAACACAGATTAACAAATTAGAAAGAGTAGATGCAATCTTTACCCACAAAGAACCATGATATAACACCTTACAGCTAGGAAATGATAATGTGGAGATTTGCAGTATGGATATTTACGATATCCGTCCTCTAAAGCTTCTGTGCAAGTGTTATAAAAGTTATCACTTCCTGAACGTTGAATTTTTCACGTCTCAGACCAGACAGTATGGCAGCTCTGCTCTTCTCAGTCACTAACCATTTCTAGTACAATGTGGAATACCTTTGCTGAAGAGACGTACCCTGTAACCAGGATATCAGTTTTCACAGAACAATACACGGAAATGATCCTCAACATTTTTTCTACTGCACCCTTTTCAGTGTATCAGAATTCCCTCTAAGCAGACCGAACTATGTCTGTTTCTGCCTAGTCCCTGGGTTTCTTTCTTCCCTCTAAAAGCATGATGGTAAGACATATTTAATGATCAGTTACATTATCAACTATACAAGGACATATTCTTGTTTCTTGGAGGACTAGGATGACGTATTACCTGCGATCTGATGGCCTCTGACAATATTCAAGCATCGCTCAGGTTTCTTCTGACAGATGTACCCTTGACAAGTTTCCCTTTCCCAATAACATGTTCCTTTTGACCCCATCGTACCTGGCAAACCCACCCTTACATTTCACTTCTGATTCCTCCCCAATGTGGTTGGCATTTTGCAGTTATCAGGAATTTATTAGCTTCATTTTTGTTAGAACCAAATTATGAAAGTAATAGACCCATAGCATAATGGCTTTTACTGAGTTGCAGGAGTATGTAAAATAAGGATGGTCATGGAAGTGTGGGTGCACTTTGGAGGAACTGATCATGAGAAGCAGGACACTAGATTATCTAGGGTGATCTTCTCTCGAAAAGTTTTGTGTTTGGTATAGTGAATTCATTGTGAAGTTGAGAGGTGGTCCATATTCCTCCCTGTATGACTCCCATTGACCAGAGTAGAAACTAAACTCTGAAGAGGAAGACTTAATGTTCTAACCAGAAGAGATGAAACCATGGCCTCTTTGAAATCAATGGGAAGTGTGCCCATTGTAAGTTCTTTTGGGCAAGACGGCCTTTTTGTTGTTGGTTTTTACAGCATGTAGTATGAAGGGCTCTTGGTCTATGACTAAGTTTCCTAGGTGCTACGATAAAGAAAAATAATAAATCTTAATAATAATCAGTTGCCCTGCAGTGCAGGTTTGCTATCCTGGTTGGTTAGTCCTTCCTCTATCCAGGATGGAAAATCTGAGTTTCATGAGGTACAGCGTGTAAGCTTAAAAACCAGTCTCACACGCAGAGTTAAGATCTCATGGCACTTTTCATGAGAACTGGGTAAGAACAAGGGTTGGGTATGGCAACCTCACCAAAACATCTTTCCAGCCTCTCTACTGCTGTGATTGAATGGGCAGCTTGCAACTTTAAATGATGCAGAACGTATATAATGTGGAAAGCACAGTGGGATGTAATGTGCTGTGCAAATGATTGTTTCCCACACCAGCATCAAAAGCAGACCCGTAGCTCCAAATCTCGGAGGGTAATATTAATCCCCATTCAGAGGGCAAGCACAAGACACATGCACCAGTTAAAATCCTACGTTAGCCCTCTGAGTGGGCTTTGCATTAGCCCACTGGACATGAGTGAAGTTCACCCTCTATATATTTCAGCAGTGCTGGGAAGGAACAAAAGAAACAGATGAAAAGATGCATCTCATGTCTTAAGATAGATGTTTTGCACAGATTTTGTTTTCAAATTGATTTGGCCTTAACTATCAGGTTGAATCTTCACTTGCATTTTGGAAGGGTCACATCACGTTGTTGCTTCTCTTCAATTTTCCCTTCCACTTATGTGTTCAAAGGGTCCCCACAAGGCTCAGATTTCCAAACACTTCCGAGAGAGGTTGTCTTCATGCTATTTTCAACCTTGCTAATGTGAGGAAGTATGGAATCTCTCATGACTGTGACATCTCCTGCCCCCTTCTCCAGGATAAAAGCATGCAGATGAATGGTGAAGTCTCAAATATTTATCCCAAATGAACCCCAGACACTATGTGGTTTCCCAATTATTCCTGTAATTTATAGAGAGCTGTAGATGTATACTCTGCAATATGAATGCATAGCAAGACAGTTAGGGCTCCTGAAGTCAGTCCGGCCATATTCCTGCAGCCTTCAATAAGAGTTGGATTGATTCTAAGGTCAGAAGGGTTTGTTCTAATTATTTAATCTGGGCTACTGCATAACTCAGGACATAGAATTTTACCCAGTAATTAGTAAAGCTTTTAGCTATTCCATATCAGTAATATTGAAAACAAATCATACCAACCAAAGGAAAGCAATTCAGAGTTGATGCTGGCCTAAATGCATTACAGGGGAAATTCCAAATCTTCGGTGAATGCAGAGGGAAAGATGTGATGTGATTCTGTTTGAATGGGTACTGTAGTATCTTCTTAATGGATGAAAAGCCTTTGGTCCTTACTTGGCTTAGAATGGTAAATTTATGCTGTCACTGTGTGGATAGAGGACTCTAAATTCTAGCATTTTAAATCCAGAACCAAAATTCACTTTAAAAAACAAAAAACATTCAGGTCCCTATCTTGCCATCTTGACACACAGTGAGCAGTACATTATTTTGCACCAAATGTTGGTTTCTCCGTTCTTCCAACAACAGAGAAGTCCTGCACCAGTGACATGACCTCATCAACATCCAGATTAGGACACATTCAGAATGATTAGTACTATTTTTAGCCTGTACTAAGGACATGTGCGGAGGAAAGAGGCCGGGGTATTGTAATGCTTTTCATAACTCTGTAATCTCAGTATCTAGGAAAAACCACTCTGCTTTGAATGTCACGGGGTGGAAAGCCGGATTAGCTGCAATAGTCTGAGGATGTCATTGTCCAAAAAGTCGCCCTCTGAAAGGGTCTGCAGTGACTTGTGTGGCTAAGAATGCATGGTCCACAGGACACTGTATGTGGGACTTTATCTCTGCTATGGAAAGACATACTCTTCAAAGTGTTCGGGGGGGGGGGGAACAAAAACATCTGCAGCAGGAAAAAGACAGCTGTTGCATCTAAACTTTTCTCTTTTCTATTCATGCCCCACATGATACCACATCAAGATCACAAACTCTGTGTGCTTCCAGCTAGTGTGTTATGCCGAAGAACTAAATTCACTGCTGGAGTAAAACTGCACAGCTGCATTGACTCTGGTGGAGTTTCACCTATTTACATCAGCATTTGGCCCAAGATGTTTAATGTTGCAATAATTTATTTTATTTTCGGAAACATAAAGAATGACCAAAACCTACGGCCAGATTTTTAAAGGTTGAAAAATTGTTGTGCACTTACATGACTGATATGCATAAGCAATTTTTATAGATGCATAGTCAGCTCAAGTATTCCTACACACAAAGGATCAGGAAGTGTCTAGATGCTCAGGTGCATATGCAAAAGGGTCGACTGCACATTCAGTTATGTTAACTGCAAGTTCAAATCAGTCATGAAAAGGCATAAGCATTTCTGAACAATTCATTGCACCAACGACATTTGGAAAATGAGGGTCTTAACGTGTAAATTCTTGAAAGTGAAGTTGTGGTGTCTGCTTGACAATTTGGGTGTCTGAGATTACTGACAAGTTCCAAAGGGGTAGTTAGTTTGTTTGTTTTGCTGAAATTGTTAAGGACAGGAATGGGTCAGGTCAGAACTATGCAAATTAACTTATCCTAGCCACTATGGATGTAGAGGCTCTTTACACTAACATTCCCCACAAGGATGGATTACAAGCTATTAGAAGAACCATCCAGGATGATGACACAGCTAAACTTGTGGCTGACCTCTGTGACTTTGTACTCACCCACAATCATTTCAGATTTGAAGATGATCTATACCTTCAAGTCAGTGGCACTGCCATGGGTACCCGCATGGCCCCACAATATGCCAACATCTTTATGGCCGATTTAGAACAACGTTTCCTCATGTCTCATCCCAAAGCACCCCTACTTTACCTACGCTATATTGATGACATCTTCATCATCTGGACCCTTGGTAAAGATGCCCTTGAAGAATTCCACAGAGATTTCAACAATTTCCACAACACAATCAAACTTAGCCTGGAACACTCCACACAAGAGATCCACTTTCTGGACACTACAGTGCAAATTAGCGATGGGCACATAAAGACCTCCCTATACCGCAAACCTACTGATCGGTATAGTTACCTACATCCCTCGAGCTTCCATCCTCGACACAACACACGATCCATTGTGTACAGTCAAGCCCTAAGATATAACCGCATTTGCTCTGACCCTTAAGACAGAGACAGACACCTTCAGGATCTCTACCAGGCATTCTTAAAACTACAGTACAAACCCGCAGAAGTGAAGAAACAAATTGACAGAGCCAGACGGGTACCCAGAAGTCAACTACTGCAGGAGAAGCCCATGAAAAACAACAACAGAATGCCACTTGTCACCACCTACAACCCCCAGGCCAGACCTCTTCAACACATCATCAAAGATCTACAGCCTATTTTACAGGATGACCCCTCACTCTCTCAAGCCTTAGGAGACAGACCTCTCCTTGCTTTCAGACAGCCCCCTAATCTTAAAAGGATACTTACCAGCAACTACAGATCACAGAACAGAAACACTAAAGCAGGAACACAGCCCTGCAGCAGACCACGCTGCCAACTTTGCCCTCATATCTACACTGATGACACCATCACAGGGCCTAATCATGCCACCTACTCCATCAAGGGTTCGTTCACCTGCTCATCCACCAATGTGATTTATGCCATCATGTGCCGGAAATGCCCCTCTGCCTTATATATTGGACAGACAGGACAGTCTCTGCGCCAAAGAATCAATGGACACAAATCTGACATCAGAAACTGCAATACTGAAAAACCTGTAGGGGAACACTTCAACCTCCCTGCTCACTCCCTTAACGACTTGTTAATAGCTGTGTTGACACAGATGAATAACAAATCACAGCTTCAAAGAGAGTCTGCAGAACTCGAACTTATATGCAAATTTGACTCAGTTGCCTTGGGGTTAAACAGGGACTATGGATTTTTCTCGCATTACATCAAGTGAATTGACCTCCCCCCTCCTCTATGTGCTGTTCCCCAGTGTTTTGAATCCTAACACCTACTTTGATTTGCTGTTACAGCCTGACCTGATGCTATGTCATACACTCCCCTGCATTTAATTTCCTCCCACTCTGTAACTTTCCTATCTTCAAAGCGTCTGACGAAGTGGGATTTTCTCCCACGAAAGCTCATGCGATTAATAAATCTGTTAGTCTTTAAAAGTGCCACAAGACTCTGTTGTCTTTCTACAATAGACTAACACGGCTACCCCTTTGGAATTCTCCTCCTTCTAGTTTGCTAAGCCACAGTACCACAGATTTTGTGGTTTTAAATCCAACTCAAAAGATTGACTTTTGTACACGCAACATATGTTTTACTATCATTTTAATTGGTGCCCAGACTCTCTCCTGATAGTACTTATGCCGTCCACATTAATGGAATATCACAGCACTTAATCTATTTATCTTCATTATGCCCCTGTGAGGTGGGGAAGTGCTATTATCAATGGGGAAGTAAAACACAACAGACTAAATGATTTACCCAAGGCTACATAGGAAGTCTGTGGCAAAGCAGAGAAGTGAGCTGAGGTTACCCAACTCTCAGGCCAGCATTCTAACCTTTGGCCAGCTCCTCCCCTCATTGAAGTCTTCCTTCCAACTCAATATATTTCATTGCTCTGTAGAGACATCTTTATAATTTAATATATCTTGCTGACAGCAAGTAGCATTTCAAACTCCATTCTTGGGTATATTCACAGGAACCCTCTTTCTTTTTTCCATGCACAACCACAGTGTTCCCCATAGAAGGAGGTATAACTGTTCTCCAAGGGACATTTAGTAGTGTAAAATCATATATATATATATAAAAAAAAAACTCCCAGGGAAAATGTCTTAACTCCAAAGCAAAAAATAAAGGATAATGCTTTGTGTTTTTTCGTGCCTTTTAATCAAGGATCTCTAATCACTTTACAGGTATTAAGCAAGACTGATGGAATCCCTCTGACATCAGTGAGTTTCATTACTCTATTTTAAACCCAGGGAAACTGAAACAGATCCGTGTGCTGGCCAAAGCTGCACACTCAGACAAGAACAGCACTGGGAATATTCTGTAAGTTCCCCATCGTCAAGCATCTGATGAAAGCATCTTTCTCCCGCGAAAGCTCATGTGATAAATACATTTGTTACTCTTTAAAAGTGCCACCAGACTCCTTGTTTGTTTTGCTGAACTAGATTAACACGACTCCCCCTTTGGAATTTAGCACTGGGCGTGGAACCCTCAAATCCAGATCCCTGCTCACACCACTAGACAACATTCCGTGAGTGTGAACTGCTGTTACAAAGAGAAGGAGCTGGAAGTGGCTGAAAAATCACATGACAGGAAGGCTGTGCTCAGTGTTTTCCCATAAGAACGACCGCTGAGCAGGCTTAGATTTTGGCACTGGTTTTCAATTGTTCCTAGAGGCTGGCATGTGTACATATGTGTGTATTATTAATATACACACACACAAGCACACACACAAATAACTTGCTTTCCCTTTACCCTGTAATTGGCATGCTCTCTGGACGTCAACTAGAAGAAGATTTTCACCTGCACTGGAAAGTGTTATGTGCTCTCTCTCTCTTAATCTACAAACCAGTAATGGGTCTGCAAGCTGGATGCCAGGGAACAGCCTGGACCCACCTGGAGAATGCTGGGATCCAGTTAAAAACCATGAGAAAGAGAAGGAGCCAAAGATCATTTCAGAGCCAAGACATCCACCCAGCATGTCCAGACCTTGTACGAGTGAGATTTACGGGGACTCAAGACTTTCATCTCTCTCTGCAGAAGAACTTTTTACTGCCCTTGCTATCAAACTGAAAATATTTTAAAAGGCCAAAGTTTTGAATACTCACAGTCTTGCTCTTTGCTGAAGAAACAAAAAGGGAGAAATGCAGAGGGAAAATAAACCCAGGACAAGTGCATTTTTAATGCAGTAATGGCCTTTTTTATTTCTGGTCTAAACGTTAAGTGGGAAGTGTTCAGAGGGGCTTTAGAACCTGGAGTCTCTGGCGTTCTCCAGCAAAGCCCAATAGACAGCGAGCTACCCATCAACTCACTCATGCTAATTGTCTTCCTGCAATAAAACAACTACATTTTAATTCTCCACTTTGCATGTTTCATCTTGGAACTGGCAATTTTTATTCACACACTAAGTGCTTTCTAAAACTTTGCATGGATCAGCCAGCAAGACCCACACAGCAGCTGCAAGCAGCATTTTATCTATTTATCCTTGGGCTGATTTCTGGCCTTTCCCATGGCTAGTGGTGTTGCCTTAGTGGTGCAATCAAAGCTTCTAATGTGTCATATTTTCTCCATCTCTTCCTTCAGACCTATTCCTTCCTTAGGGGTGCATCTACACTGTCAACTTAGGTCGACTTAAGGACACTTAAGTCGACCTACACCAAGCCATGTCCACACTGGGCTTTTATTAAGTTGACTAAAGTGCTTCCTTAAGTCAACTTAATAATATCACCTTTGAAGGTCGATTTAAACCTTAAGTTGACTTCTTAAGTTAACTTAAAGCCAATGTGGACGGGGAATAGAGCTAAGTCGACCTTATTAAGTGGACTTAAATCCACTGTGGATGGCTATGTCTACTATTAAGTCGACTTAACAAGGTCGACTTTAAGTTGACTTAAAGTTGACCTTGTTAAGTCGACTTAAGAGAGTCAGCTGAACTTTACAAGTGTAGACATAACCATAGAGCCTTGACCTGATTAACCTTACTTGGAAATTTTTCCCTTGCTGTCCTTGGTTGCACTTCCCCATTATCACTTTCACATTTGTCTGAGTTTAGCATGCCATGATGACCCAACAAGATGGATTCTGGGTTTGTTCTGTGCCTGGCTTTAACTCCTCCTTTAGCTGTTGCTCTGGCCCTTTTAGTCTTCCTATTCCCTTTTGAGATGATATGGAACTACTTATACTGTGAAGGTTTATCCTGCATAATCTTGTCATGGAGCTGTCATGCCCATCAACCCAAGGAACTCCAATTCCCAACATCCCCATGGACAGAAATAGGACGAGGGAAGTACTGGAACATAAACTCACCTTCAAGGGCCAGCACACCCTACTATAGTTCTTAGTCATGTGTGTTATTTCCTTGAGTATAAATCCTGAAACACTTCAGCTATGTGACAATACAACTGAGATCATAATTAGGCGCACTGATTTCATTTGGAATAACAATGTGAGCAAGAGACTCAAAAAGTAGCTCTTTAATTTCCAAGCTCATGGGGGACGGGCCAATGCTATGGCTTAGAGACCTGATACACCCACAGGGTTGTGTAATGAAGGCAGACTAAAGCTTTGCATCAACAAAATAATGTTCTTGTCCAGTCTCTTAAATGAAAATAATAATTAATAATATTAACAGCAGATTTACTGCTAGTGAATGCATTAACATTTAATAGTGGCAGAAGGCGAGATCCTGTGGTTAATCAAGACTCCCTGTTGTAACTGAGTCACTGGTAGTCAGCAATTGTGGTTACTAGCCAGTGCCGTACTACAGGAAGGAAGAGGCCTCTGGTTTTTCTGTCTTCTCAGGGGAGAATTATAAATACGAGTTGGAATGCAGTGACAAAACGCAGGCCTGTGGACAGCATCAGTAAATGGTGTCACTTCTGGTCCTTGGTTGGCCAGAGCCCTTCCCTGTAGCTCCAGGACTCAGCATTTTGCCAAGGATATCAGGAGGCCAGAATGTAGTTGAATAAGCTTCAGAGCAGTACCTCACACAGTTAGTAGTCACCAAATAATTAAAAAGAGGAGGGGAAACAACAGATGTTCTCTTTCACATTTAGCCACCTCTGTAGAATTCATGACCCCAAGTCCTCTCCTGTTCTGAGACACACAGTGCAGGTTTCTTGCATGAAGTTCACCAGAAAATACCCATGTAAAAAACAGAACTGACCTTCCACCAACTCTGGAAGCCACTTTCCTTTCTTGTGTTTTTCCTGTGTCACAAACTACATCACCAGACTGTACTTCCTGCTAGGAAGCATCAACAGACTAGTACCTTTCAGTGAGAGAGATACCAACATCATTTGCACGCATGGGTCCAAATCCTAGGCTGCTGTAAAATGATGTAACCCAAGAGAAATCAGTGATAGCTTTACCACCTTTAGCTGGGTAAAACCAATTTATACCCACCATCAAGGATCTGATCCATTTATGAGGACTCCCTGGAAAAATGATTTTTCATATCTGCAGCAGAGTTTAATTTCACAAATAAGGTATGGCTGACCACTGCAGAATCCTGTTAAAGGAACAGGCTATACTTCTGGTCATTACTGGTTTTCAGGAACTTAATTTAAATATAAATGATATGGCACGGCTTTTATTAGACTTTCCTCTGGTGTCCACAGTATTCTCCTCAAGGAACTTTTTATCCAGCCTGTCACCCTAGACTCCCTTTATTTCATTTAACATACTGCACATTGTAAACAGAAGCACACCCTCGGTGCGGGGGGAGGGAGGGAGGTTTGGAAGAAGTGGTTGGGAGAAGGGGTGGCAGTGACTCATTTGAATCTTTTTTGTGTATCCAGACTGTAAGATTTGAGCAAATAAAGTGTCAGACATCACCTAATGGAGGAAATTAGAAAGCCCAGATAAGATAAGTGCAAAGAAACAGGAACTTTCTAGCTATGGGAGCCGTAGCAGTCTACAGATCAAATAACAATAGGAAATAAGGAGCCTCTATTAAAAACAAAAACCCAACAACCCTGAAACTTAATAGCAAAACAAGTTGCAGTCACCAGATTAAACAGCGGAAGTTCTGTGTTGCTCAATTCAGTTCAAAGATTCCACCCTAGCAGTCTTTTATGGCATCTTTCCATCGCGGCTTGAACCAAGCTCTCCTTATCTTGTTGACGGGTTATTTTAGGCCCACCCCCCGCTACTTTTTTTTTGAATAAAGAATGAAAGAGAAACAATGTTGGTGAGGCAGACCCCACCAAAATCACAGCTGTCTCTCTGCAATGTTACTATTGCCACTGAGAGTGGAAGAAAGGACCACAGGGGAGAAGACTGTTGACTTCATGGAGAAAATATGTCAATATATCATGCCAAAATTGAGCTCCTGACCACTTGTGGTCATTGAAAATCCCATGGTACATTTTGCAAGAGCATGGGTGTTAGCCCCAGTGTACTGGCCAAATCTGAACTTGGCTATTTATATTCTGCCTCCCTAAAATACTGCCTGGAATTTCAACTGGAAAAGTTATTTCTGCTTTTCCGTCTTCAGCTGTTGCACAGTGATGCTATTAAAATGATGGCATGTTGAGTCTCAGAAGGGGCTGCATTTCAGTAGCAGCTGAGTCACAAGGCTTGATTTCCCCTCTTATAGTGGTTTCATACTGGTGCAACTCTACTGAATTCAACTGAGTTGCACAAGTGTAAATGAGTGGAAATGAAGTCCACAATCAGATAGATGTTTTGGGACCCTTCAGAAAAGAAAGAAAAGCTCTATTATTACTAATGCTAACGGCTTTCAATACATCCAGATATGTTAATAGATTGATAGCAATGTGGGCACTTATTTTAAATACTAAATCCTCCCCACTCCCTCTCACCCCCACCCAGGGTGTGCTCACATATGACTCATGCAAAACTCTGGGGAGCCACGTTTAATGTAAAACAAACAAGGAATGCTTTGGAACTTTTAAAGACTAACACATTTATTTATTGCATGAGCTTTCATGGGAGAAAATCCCACTTCGTCAGACGCTCTGAAGATGGGGAACTTACAGAATGGGAGGAAATTAAATGCAGAGAAATGTATGACACAGGATCAGGTCAGGCTGTAACAGCAAATCAAAATAGGTCTTGGGATTCAAATACTGGGGAACAGCATATACCATCAAACTCCTGTATTGCAGGTACCAGGCATCCAGCTAGGGCAACTAGAAAGAACTTCCTTTGAAGCCATCAACTTTACTGTTTCATTGTCTGGAAGTATCTCCTCTGAGCAACACAATTCTCTGCCTCACGTCTGAGAAACTAGCTCTGGCTGGGCACATTGCCATTTAGTGCTGACAGACAATCGATTATTAATTATTACTACTGTTATTATTGCGGTAGCACTTATTAGGCCCAGTCAAGGACGAAGACCCCATTGTGTAAGATGCTGTACTGACACAGAAGAAAAAGACGGTTCCTTCCTCAAAGCACACCCTCTCTTTCTCTCTCTCGTTCTCTCTCTCAAAAGGAGACACTATTGGTCAGTATAATTGACAGTAGTCTCAGCACACGGAGGCGATCCTTGCATGTGATTGGGGCTGAATTCAAGTACACTACACTGCCAAAGGCACGTTCTAGTGAGAAGCCGTTGGTCAAACCATATTAGCATATCATGTAGACTCGATCTGGCTCAGAATTTAAACGATAAATGAAACAAATAATGCTTCCATCTCAAAGGCTATGTCTACACTTGCAAGTTAGTTCAAATTAAGGAAGCTTGATTCAAACTAACTTAAGCTTTGGCCACACTAGGCTTTCATTAGTTTGAATTAAGGGCTTCCTTAATTCAAACTAATAAATTTGATTGCTTAGGTCAAATTAACGGTTAATTCGATCCATTAACTCAAACTAAGTCAAATGTGGCTATATTAGTTCGAACTAACTGCTTAGTTCGAACTAATCGGCAGGTTGACTTTCCTGCAATTGACTAATTTGAACTAAGCAAGTGCCCTGCATGGACATGGCTAGTTCGAACTAGCATTCTAGTGGGGCCATGCTAGTTCAAATTAAGTTAATTCAAACTAACTTTTGTAAGTGTAGACATAGCCAAAGGAGGAAAACATCATTAGCCCCGTTTTACACATGAGAAAGTGAAAGTGAAGCAACTGGCTCCAAGTCATCCAAAAGAGCAGTAGCAGAGCTGAAATTAGGCCTCTGTCTTCAGAATCCCTGTCCAAATATTTTTGTCCACTAGACCATACTAACACTCTTCAGGCTTCTCTGTGGTGCTTGTCTCCATGGTACTGGACTTCAGTAGTAGTTTTATGGAGGATAAGAAAACTCTTTGTCAAACGAACGATTAACTCTAGTGCCCATCAATATTTCTTCTGCCAAAGGAACCCCAGGGACAAAGTAAACTTCTCAGGTTAACGGGGCTTCAAGTTTAATTAGAGACTGGGAGCTAAGGAGGGCTGAGCCGCCAGCTTCCAGGGTTTGTGTTTAGCATAGCAAAGAAAGCTCTGGTTACTCACCATTAAGTCTCTTGCCAACATGAAATTTGAATTTTTCAATGGTGCAGAATTCGATACAGCATTATTGGTATTAGAACGATAGAGAAAATATATTTTCCTTACCGTTTCAGAAACAATAAATAGAACAAAAGTTATCTAAATAACCAACAGCTGCAGTCCAATACAGCCAGACTAACTCATTCTCAGACATTGTATTATTCCTCTCAGATCTGGAAAAGTGATACAAGAAAAAATGCTTGCCAGCCAAAGTTAATATTTGCACAAAAACAGTGAGTCACAAAAACTGGGATTTCCTCTTCTAGCCACTTATTGGCATATCATCTGAGTTGCAATAGAATTTGATGCAATAATTTTTATCTGGTAATTTTAAAAAATCTACTTCAGGTAAGGAGTTCTTTTTTTATCTTGATTCTCCCTGCAAAATGTCCAGCCTCTTAATTTTACAGACAAAAATAATCATGCCATCCAGGTTTCCATGACATGCTGTGTTTCAAATGTTCTAACTGGTTTTTCTGTACCACTTCCTTTCCTCTCATTCCCTCAAACTCATAATATGTTGTATTTCGTGGGTTTCTTGAATTCTCAGAACTGAGGCACCGAAAATCACTGGTTCTGGAGTTTGTGAGAAAATATATTTGATTTTCTACAAATAGTAATAAAAATACCCTTTTAGGGTTTGTCAAACTTTTATGTAATTTTTTGGATTCTTATTGAAAACCAACAACCTCAGAAACAGGAGAAAATGTTTTTGGTTGTCAGAAAAAAATAGTTTTTGATCTTCAATTTCTTTTACTTGTTTTTCAGACAAAGTCTGACAGATTTTGTAAAATGAGATTTGGTTTCTTTCTTTGCAAAAAAATTAATTGGTTTATTAAAAAGAACATTTTTCATCAATCAGAAAAATATCAATGGAAAAGTTTCAATCACCTCTACTGGTCCCTTTTGAAAATCTTAGGTGTAATAAATGAATCTGAAAATAATTTTAAAATTAAATGGTAATTTGAAACAAATCAAATGGAAAGAAGGGAGCCAGGGCAAATTCTAGCATTACTTTCTCAGAATTTCCCATTTTTATTCCAAATATCCCTTACCCCTGCCTTGCTTGTGCAATGGTGTCTTTCATTAATTTGGAAGAGCCATAATCACATCTGGTTTGCGTTGAGTTGCTTTTTGCTCATCTGACAAAGTGGGTTATAGCCCATGAAAGCTTATGCCGAAGAAAATCTGTTAGTCTATAAGGTGCCACAGGACTCTCGTTGTTTTTGCTGACTGTATGTTAGAAAGTCTCTGATCTCCTATATGCAGGCATAATATGGGCAGTGATTGCTATTGGCTGCTCTGAACATAGGTGGAGTCATGCATGAGCCAAACTACCCGAAGCAGTCACAGTCTATCTGCCAAGAGCAGAAATTTTTTACTGCCGTAGGGAGTAAAGGCTTTTTCTGCTCTGTTAATGCAAGGGAGAGACAAGAAATCCCACTGGCTCCTAAATCTCACTCTTTACCCCCTTTTTTAAAATAAGCCATCCAAACTCATGATCCTTCATGACAGCTTCCAGTCCTGCTGCCCAGTTAAAAGAGGTTGACTCAGTCTGGAGTCAACCTACCTCTCAAATGTCCTGTGTTTCAAGGAACATCCCTCATTTTACTTGCCAAACTACCTGTTGGACACCCAATTTTGGTGTCCCCTGCCATTTATCATTGAAAATTATTTACATCAGAAATAAAGAAAGCCATGAAACAATATGCAGGCACAGTTCTTTACAGTGAAGGATGGAATTTTACCACACATGAACTTTCCTGCATGAATTATTTTACTGTGTTTCTCAGTTTGGAGCTGTCAGAGACTGTGTCCCACATTTGGCCTTGGTAGGTTGAGAGAAATGAATACTTAGCAGGAGTCTTTCTACTTACCCAATGGTATATTAATAGTCACTGCAAAGTTTGATAGTGGACCTAAGATCTGGACCTAAAGTACACAAAAATTATATTAAGTGGATCAAAGTTAGCCAGCCTGAGATTTGGCACTCTTTCTTTCTTTCTTTCTTTCTTTCTTTCTTTCTTTCTTTCTTTCTTTCTTTCTTTCTTTCTTTCTTTCTAATTATATCTTTATGTGCAGTTTCCAAAGTCAAGTCTAACACTCATGTACATCTGTAGAACAACAAATCAACATACACCAACAACAAAGGTCAAAACAAAATATCTCCTGCAAAGTCATATTATGGGTAGTTTCCATCTGAGTACACAAAAGTGTGAGTGCACACATTTGTGTTTGTGTGTCAGAGTGCATGCAAGAAGCCTCCTCCTCCTATACTCCCGGTCACAACTCTAGGTCCTGTCTTTGGGAGACTGTCCCCTCCATACACTGCTGTGGGTGATATATATTCCCCCTCTTACAGCTCCCTGAAGACTTCCTCACTCTTCCCCATAGTTTCTACTCCATACTTTTGAAGATTATTGCAAAGCACAGCAGGTCTGCAGCTGCCCCACTAGTTGAGCCTGAGTAAGCACAGCAAGGCACTCGAAAGGTAAATCTTAGAGGGCAGAAAAGGCTGCCAAAAATTAGGATTGTTCAGACCAGTGGTAGCTAAGGATGCTAGTGCAAATGATATGGGGTAGGATTTGAAAGTCAGTAAGGCTCGGGTTCTTAAATCCCCTGAGTCTCTTGGGAAATCCCACAAATGATTAATAAAATCTCACGTTCCAGGATGAATTCATCAAAGCAGACATGAGGAAGATGCCATGTTGCACAGCCAGCCTAATGCCTGACATTCCACAACGGAAGGGGTGGATGATGCTTGGGCCAAGACCTTGCCTTCCTTTGAAGCTACAGGCATTGTTCTCTGTCAGTGATGGGTTGCTGTCACAGATAGACCAATGTTGTGGCTGAGTAATTGCAAAGCTATCTGTTCCAAAGGGCTGGTTGCTTTGCCAAACTATACATGACCTCAGAAGCTTCTGAGGTTCAAAGAAAAGGGCCTTTATGCAGCCAGAATTGGTGCAGGGCAATTGTAAATAAACAATTAATATTAAAAGAAAATAGCTCTTCCAAAAGGAGACCACATTTCAAATGAAGATACAGCAGCTCCACTCTTCATAGGACATTCATTACAAGCCTGCCGTATGGAAATAGAATAATTCAATGAAATGTTATGCCCGTTTCTCCTCCAGATAGATTGGAAGATGTGCTCTGCTAGGCTTAATTCATTTCTCTCTGTGTGGAAGTAGGGCCTCCACTGGAAGACGCTGGACAGGATTCTGTCTGCCTGACATGCCTCAGAATTACCCAGCAGCTGCTATGCCAAGCAGTAGTATCGCTCCATCCAGAAATAACACAGAGTAGTCACTCACGAGGACCGCACGACGCCGTGAGACACAGAGTCGGAAAATCTAACAGGCGGTGAGGTGACGGATGAGTGATGGTGATGAGCAAAAAAAAAATGGGTGGGGGGAGAGTGGGGTATGGGTTAGTGACTGAATAACAGCAATTGGGATATTTATTTTTGTATCTCTCTCTCTCTCTCCTGTATGGGTTTCAGAAGAGAGGTGGGTTTGTGCAAGTGCTGGATTTCCCAGGTGATTCCTCCTCCCTCTTTCCTCTACTAATCTCAAAGCTGTCAAAGAAGATTTGAAACGAACCCAAGCATTTCACATCATTGCATGCCATCCAGCTGTTTGATATGCAGTGAGGCCAAGCTAGCCTGGGCATGTGAAAATATACAGGATTCAAGTGGGACCATTGCAACCAAATTTTGGGATTAACAGTGGGGAGAGTAAAATAATGAAACATACATTTTGCTTCCTGATCATATGGGACCATTGGCCCATCATTTTCTGTATCCTGCTTTTAATACTGGTCAATGCTCCTTGTCTGCAGAGGAGGGAGCTTTCCTTCACCAAAATTCCTTTCACTTCTCTTCTCTTTCTCTCTATTTTCCCTCCCATCTTTGTCCATCTTGTCTGTTTAGATTTTAATCTCCCATTGAAAACCAATGGGAGTAAAGCTCTTACTTGTTTAGTAGGTTTTGTAAATCTCACTGGAATCCTACCTGCTTCTTAAGACACGTAAATAGTTTACTTTTGTAAATCTGGCCCTATGCTTTCATATAGTGCCAAGAACCATGGAGTGTTGATCTCTTTTGGGGCCCTTAGAAGTTACATGCTACTCTAATGCATATAAATAATCAAGTTTTCTATGCCACACCCTTCACTATAAAGTTCCCCAAGTTTATTAAGATGTACGCTTATTTTTGATAATTTTGTTGAATTCTTGTGACGACCAGATGTTTTCATTGCAACCGAAGCCCAGGCAGTGCTGCAGATAAATATGAGGTTCTTGAGAATGGAAATGTGCACATTTTTTTTAAAAAAGGAGGAAAATAAAACAAGAAGCTGCTTCTGCAAACCTTCTAATGTGTTTGGTCAGATATTTAAAGGCACTGCATGTTTTTGTCCCCATGGGCAGGAACGGGTTGTTTTTAATGAGCCATTCAGAATGAAGCTATTAAAATAACTCCATAAAACCTGCAACTGAGTTAGACAGTTCACAGCTAAAAAAGGATTAGGAGGTAACTGGTGTATGCAAACAAAGCCACAGAGTCTGGGTCTCCCAAGGCAAAGTTAGCAGACCCCCTCACATTTTCTTTTTCCCACTTACATCCCCACCTGTTCTCCACATGCTCCCGCCCTTCTGCTTTCTTTCTGTTTATTGTGGTAGCGCATAGGTACCAACCGGTAATGGGGTCCCATTGTGCTAGGCATTGTACAAAGGAAGAATAGCCCCTGATCCACAGAACTTAGACTCTTTTTTGAAGCCCTCTCTGTTCTTTACCATTCTCTTTTATCTTATTTATCTCTCCTCCACATTTTATTTTTCCTCTTTTACTACCACTGTTCCCTTCTCTCTCTCTCTCTCTCTCTTCCATTTTCCCCCTCATCATCCCTTCTTCAATTCCTTCTTCCTATTTTCACTCTTCTCATCTTCTCCTTTCCCACTCAGTCCTTCCAGAGTTAATATATTTCTCCTCTTCCCCCATTCCTTTCTCCAACCACAGTAGTTTCTCTCTCTCTTGTTCTCTTTCTCTCTTACGTCTCTTGTCATCGTTCTGATTCTAAAAGGCACCCCATTATTTTACAGTAAGTGTCTGGAATACCAGTAACTCCATCAAAGCTTGCCATAAATGACAGGACTTTGTATCTTCACAAAAGAGTTATATAAGATATCACTGGAGATCTTTGGGTCATTTTGTGTCCCAACCCCCAGAGGCGTGGAGCTTCCCTTATTAAATCAATGCTGTTAAAGACAGGAGAAAGACACAGTGTTTGTATGATGAATTTGACTGCTGTGATGATATAGGTGTCGAAACCCACCTCTGGAGGAGAAGGTAAGGGTTCAAGATCAACTTTGCAGCTGGCATTCCAAACTGCTGTATGACAACTCCACTGTTAAGAAAAGCCTGCGGTTCATTTATTTATTTTTAACTCTTTCCTTTCCACATCATTAAAGAATTTTCATCTCTCTCTCTCTCAATCTCTCTCATACAGACACATGCACTTCCAAGAAACAGAGTTTTAAAATCAACTTTGGCACCTTTTGGTTGAATAAAACATATGTATATCGCAGAGTTTTATTCCAATTGGGCAACTTTTGCTTTAATAAATAAGATGTTATGGACGGAGGGTGGTCAGTTTGTTTGGAAGAAAAACACTGAATGGGTGCGACTCAGCTTTCCCTGGCTTTTTAACAGCTATGAACTGCCTGATATTCTTGGCTCAGGACTATTATTATTATTATTATTATTTTTTCCTTTTAAAAATGTGAGGCAGTAGGCTTCCTCCCAAGACACACTCAGGTGGGGCTGTTTCTAACTCCTGATTTTCCCATGGGGCATCTCAATTCATTAAAAAAAACCCCAAAAAACCCAGCACGCACCCTCCATGACACACTCAATAAAACTCAGATTCCTCTTCTGTCTCCCTCACTTTCCCTCCCTCCTATGCCAATATAGGCGTCATAGCCCTTGTTGCAGCTTTCTCGCTTAGTCCCTTGGAATGGCTGTAATATGTTGCAGAAAGCAGAGTGGCGACGTTCATCACTTCCATCTTGAGGCTCCTGCCATGTTCGCTAAAAGGAAGAAAGATCAAATCCTTCAGTCCTTCCTCTACAACTCACTTCATATGAAGAACCTCACTGAAAGCAAACTAGGAAGGGGACTACAGCCTTCTGCTACAGCATTTGAATAACTCCTGGGGGGTATCATTAAGCCCACATAGATCAAGGTCTGAGGATTTCAACTTGGACATCTCCAATGAATAAAGTGAACAATATTTGGCCCTTCACTCTTAGATTCCTGTTCAAGAAGGCACTTAAAAATGTACTTAAATTTAGCACATGCTTAAATTATTTACTAAATCTGGGGCTCTCTCAGGCAGAACTTCAATGATTGTCCCATCTCCGGGCTGAACTATGAAATATTTAGCCAGCTTTTACTCAGGCAAAACTCCCGTTGGCTAATGTGGGGGTTTTGCCTCACCAAAGATTAAGTGAAAGCTGAGTGGGGAATTCAGGATTCAGCTCAGAGTTAGAGCCTGTTCCATCCGGCACTGAAGTAAATGGATGTTCCTTCACTGAGATGAAGAGATCTGAATTGGACCTTTAGAGTTTGTAGTAGAAGCTACAAGAGTTGGCCAACGTAAACTATGTTATACCTTTTCAAAGCACCCATTTCCATTAAAGTTAAAACATAGCAGTTAACTGAACACATAAATGTCCTCTTTGGCTCCTTCCTTCCTTTTTGCTGTGAGCAGAACATCTCTCCCTGTGCAATTTCTGATTCTAGACAACCCAAGAAATACTGGAAATCTCATTATAAAATAAGAACTGATTTGCTTTGGATATTTACTGCCCAACTTGACCAAAGATTACCATGGAATTTCAGCTAATCTTTAAAAAAAATCCTTTCAAACACACTCTTCTGAACTAGAATCACATCTGTGTCTTTTGAGATGTGTTTATGTCTAGTGGATAAAAAGAGCAAAAGAAACTTTTGGGGTGTGCACATGTGAGGGTGGTGGGTTTGTTTAATAATAACTCCAACAGTTCTGTTGTGTGGGTGTATTTTTTTCATTTAGAAGTTTAACAGAAGGACCCTAGAAGTTTCTGTCTAGCATGGAGCACATCATTGACAAACATGTATCCCAGATTTTAGTCTATATAGCCTGGTTTTTATAATGATGCCTCCAGTGATGTCCTTTCTTAGTGCCAGCTAAAGAATTAAACAGCACATTCACAAATAGCCTGTGGCCTAAATTTCCTCCATTATATTGTTTAGTTACTTAAGTATAAAATATCAGTGAACACGATGCTAATGCCAACAGGTTTCTTCTTCACAGCTAGTACTTTGGCAGCTCTAGTTGTTTCAGGACACATCCCTTAGCTTCCACCGCCAAAACACAACCTTCTCAGCTTCTTTCTTGGGAGCATCTTTCCCGTGCACTCTTCTCTGTGACTACTTGGAGCCTTTAATAGAGGTCAGGGTCACAAGAGTGGTGCTTTGCACAGTAGTGTGCTTCTTTCCCCCAAGGCAAATCAGTTAGGGGAGACAAGAGGGACATTGCATGTGCTTGTTATAGATAATGTAGGGATCCCTTCCATGACATCAGTACCTTCACACGTGGGCTGAAGAGTAGATAAGAAGAGTATCCTGAATGTCCTGTCTTTGCTTACAGTGTCTGAGAGGACCATGCTGGCTTCTCCAATGTCACTCACTATCTGTGCTGGCAGTTCCATCCAAATCCTGGGCAGTGTATGCAGTGTATGAAGCCAGCTTGTGTGATACCAGCACGTGCAAGGTGAATGTACAATAGAGAAAGAGTTCAAGAAGGATTATGCTTCAGGAGGAGGCAGAAGCTTTCCCCTAACCCTCAAATGTGTCTACCGCACAATCCTAGGGTTCACTATGACAGACTGAATGGGGAAATTTTCCATTTTACTAATGGGGAACTGAAGTATAGAGAAAACAAATGATTTGCCCATTATCACACAGGAAGTCTATGGGATCACTGGATGGGAAACAGATTCACAAGAATTTTCAGGATTTTAAACATTTTTTACATCCTGAAATGGAATAAAAACTTTAAACTCTCAGATATTTTTTTCCAAACCAACATTTTGAAACTTTCCATGTTGACCTTTCATCTCTGACCCCCAACTTTATTTTAGGCTAAATCCACTCAAGTTTCAAAACAACAAATTGTTTCAACTCAAACAACTGAAATTTGTCATTGAAAAGACTTTGAAACAGGACATTTGAATGCTTTCAAAACTTTTTTCCCACAGAAGTATTTTAGGTTGGGTGATTCGTTTTATGAACAGATTTCGTTTTGAGGTATCAGCATTTTTCAGAAAAAAAAATGTTGAAAAATTCCCAATCGACTGTCATCTGTAACAGAGCTGGGAAATGAACATGGACCTCCTGACCGAGTGGCCTCACTGCAAGAAAGTCCTTCCAGTCACAAACCATCCTTTATCTTACAGCCCACCTCGTGTTCCCTTTACAGAATGTGGCCCTGAGCCTGCAAATACTTGCACACCTGATAATAAAAATGTTAAGCACATAACAATTTAAGTGAATTCCAAGGAACTAAGCAGGTTTGTAGGGTCTTTCTGTCACAGAGACAGTGATGAACTAGATTAAATATCAACTTCTTCTCTAAGCCATTTTTAGAGTCTTGCAAAGGGTTAAAGTAAGTCAGTATGGCTTTGACTTTTTTTTTTACATCTCACTTTGAGGTTGGAGATTCACAGTTGTCACGCAGCACCTCAAGGCAACCTCTATTTGTATGTATCTCGAGAAGAAAAAAGTTCAATTTTCCAAAAATTTCCCCACATCCTCTTCCCTGCCCGTGTTTCTAACCACCACTGTATATGTAGTTAATTGAAATGGTGTGTGTTTTATCTTGAATAACATTGCAATTGATGGAGACAGTGGACAGCAAGACTCCAGAGTCATTTACATACCTATACATGGGCTGGTAATTTCAAGGAGGTTTTCCCTTCCCACCTATTTTTTTCCCCAAAGAACTATACTCCCCTGTATGCTCATGTTTGCATAAATATATAGCCATAGCTATAGATATTCACATTCATATAGATCTCCCCACAGCCCAGCTCTCTGGCTGCAACTATCCATTTGCTGCTAGTTGGCATCTTAGGTTACCTGGGGCGGTAGGATTTCTGGCAATCTTCCCTCTAAAAGAAAAACAGACTTATTAGGGAAGCGTTTGCCTCTCACAAGGCCCTGATTGTGTGCAAGCACCGAAAAAGAAACAAATGCAGTTTAATTACATTGGAGGCTTGGTGGCTAGCTTACAAAATCTTTTATTTGTTTTGAGAAGTGCAGGGGCACTAAATTTTGTGTCTAATATGCCACTTACAGTAGTGGAGGGAAGACGGTATAATTAACTGGACTGCTGTCGATCTAATAAACTAATGGAGGGCTTAAACAAATAAAAAATTGAGGAAGTAGACAGGATGTAGGGGGATAAAGACCCTAAATGTTAAATCTTATGACAGGCATTTTCACCTTCTGTAAGAGGTTTTCCTTAGGCACCCAGAATTCTGCAGATGAAATTTTACATAGTATGATTCAAGCCCCCCCTTAGGAGGAGAAGTGTTAGCTGATCCAACCTGGCATGCATAACCAAAGAGGAGCATTTCCCATCCTGCCCCCAAAAGTTTTCAGCTCATCATAGTTGTTCATCTTGGACTAGGTTCAGATTCAAATTCTAGAATGGGTGGACAGCAGTCTGTGTTTAAATCCCCCCCCCTTTTTTTTCCCAGGGTGGGATGTTCCATAACACTAAGGAAAGTATAGCATCCCTGTTAAGCTTCATATCTGACATGTCATACCCTGACAATGTCTTAGGGCAAGTCTATTCTGACTCCGCCATCAGTGCGATCTTCAGCTTTCGATTGAGGTGTCTGTGTAGACACACTCAATTGATAACCGAAGCAGAGCTGGAACACCAGCTCCGTAACTGCACTTATATTACGTCGACCGGATGCCATTTCCGGTCGGTTTAGTGTAGCATGTGGGGAGGATTTAAGAAGTCGGCGGGAGAGACACAAGGTATTTTACGTACCTTGCGTATCTCCCGTCGACTGTTGCTGAAAACAGCGGTAAGTGTAGACTAGGGCTTTGAGACTGAATACTGGATGTGCAGGTCCAGTGATGTGAGTCAGGTCTTGTCTACATGGTGGGGCAATGCACACCATGGGAATATTATTTCTTAAACACACTAAGATGTGGTGCATTAATTGGTCCAGGTAGACGCTGCTGCTTGGGAACATTTCCTGGGTACTTACAGTCAGGTGGATCCTGCTAGCTTGGAACTTTCCTGGGTACTTATTATCATCCCTCAGTGTATAACTTTCCCCTTGCCTCCCACTCCCTAAAGAAAACCTCTCTCTCCCTATTAATCATCATCCTGATTCCTGCCCAATTCATTGGAGGGGTGGGGGGAGGGAATTCATTCCTGTGTGGATAGCTTACATATAGGACTTGCACACAGGCCAGTTTCACTTTAGGCAAGGTCACACACCTTACTCTGTGCTTATGCAGCAAAGCTGTTTTTATGGTCAAATCTATGGCTCTTTCCCCTTTAATCCTGGTTCTTTGAGTGACGAATGACCCTGATGACAAGGCTCATTGGGTATGTCTACACTGCAAAGAAAAACCTGCGGTGCGCCAAGTCTCAGAGCTTGGGTCAACTGGGGCTGCCATGCTGAAAATAACAGGGTGCAGATTCCTGCGTGGCTGGAGCCAGGGCTCTGAAAGGTAAAGGGGAGAGTCTTGAAGCCTGGGCTCCTGCCTGAGGGGGGGGGAAGGCTTACACTGCTACCTTTAGCCCTGCGTGCCTGAGTCAGTTGACTTGGCCTCCAAGACTCAGTGTCATCATTTTTTTCTTTGAAGTATAGACATACCCTCCAAAAGACATATACATAAGTCAGGCCACTGCAGGAGCTTTTAGGATCGTTGAATGATGTTAGGTGGAGAGGGAAAAGAGATATTGAATCTTCATGTCTAAGTACAACTGAACAGTTACTAAATTCCTATTTTTTTCTTCACTGTTTTATTTTTCATGAAAATATAACCAATGTGTATTGAGTGTGGACAGAGGTAAAGAAGCATCTGTTTATAATTAGCTATGGTGGGGATCAGCAATGATGGAAAAGGGAATGGAAAGGGGGGACCTAACAGTTTAAGAGAATCCAGTGAAATGATGCCTTTTGTTGGGTTGTTTGCAACTATCCAGTATCCCCGGATCTAAAAGCAGGAGTCAAATACTTGAAGTAAAGGATGGAAATCAGTCAAAGATAATTTCTTTCCCAGAGAGGGTTAACAGGGTAATTAGATCTTTTGCACATAATCTTTGATACATTGAACAATCGCCCCCCCCCCCAATGAATGCAGAATTTCTAGAAACGTACGGCATCCCCTTAATATGTGGGGGAATAAAGCAAACATGGCAGAAACCTGATTCTGAACAGTTCTATGTGGTTTGTTTATGTTTGAAGAGAGGTATGCAAAGTGGCTTGCCAAAATAAGTCACACATATCCTGACATGGGGTACTAGCTTTCCCCTTGTGTTCAAGTGTTTAGTAATCTACTTAGGCAAGAATCCAATGAAGTGTGTGTCTACATGGTACTGTATTCTTAAAATATGACACAAAGAGAAATGCATCGTCATGTTTTAAATCCATGATATAGCTGTCCCAGGCTGTAAGAGCTGGTTGAATCGTTAATTGTGAATGATTGCTGTTGTATATTCAGTCTTTCTGTTCTGATTGAAAACCGCTCCTGATTTCTACACACATGTATGTTATTTGGAAGAATTTGATCAAGTAATTTTTGCCACCAAAGATCATGTGATCATTTTTGGTTTTTTTGTTTCTTTTTTACATCACAGTTTGAGAAAATAGGATCTCTCAGCCACAATACATGACTGCAATCTTAAAGTCTCTCTCTGATGCTGACTGATCAATGTGGGCAGTGCCACATCAAGCACGAAGCCTGCAGTCAGACTCAGATTTTGTAGCAGGCAGGAAGAGCTTCTAGACCTTCTTTCAGAAGCTTTTGAACTCACTGCCACTTCTTCATTTAATTGCATTTAGAATGAAATGCCAGCCCAGAAGCTGCTGAGATTTCTTGAGTGGATTAGACAGCTCCACCTGGGTGTGACAGTGAGTCAAAGAACCGGAAAGATTTTACAAGAGAAAAAGCTTATTTTTTTTTCTTCTCGGGGATTTCTCCACTGCCTCTGAATTTCCTTTAAACTTGGAAAGCTTTGAAAGTGACTGAAGGCATCCCCGTTCTCTGCCATGTAGCAGACAGATTTTGTAGTGTCTTACAGTCAGGGACCCATTCTGTCCTGATTTACATCCCCTTCCACCTTACAGTGGGGTTGCATTCGCAGAATATGGTTCTCTCTGTTAGCAGGGAAACAAACAGAGTCCTGTGACACTTTTAAAGACTAACAGATTTATTTATCACATGAGCTTTTGTGAATTTTGAGAAAATTCTACTTTGTCAGAAGCTTTGAAGAGCTGACGAAGTGGGATTTTCTCCCACGAA
Source organism: Pelusios castaneus (assembly GCA_007922175.1). Classification (NCBI taxonomy): domain Eukaryota; kingdom Metazoa; phylum Chordata; order Testudines; family Pelomedusidae; genus Pelusios; species Pelusios castaneus. The sequence continues at coordinate 7,989,606 of ML685805.1, read as the reverse complement.
AGCTCATGCAATAAATAAATTTGTTAGTCTTTAAAAGTGCCCCGGGACTCTGTTTCTCTGCAATAGACTAACACGGCTACTCCTTTGGAACTTGACAGCGTGGAAGGGTCTGTTAGCAGGGAAATCCAAACGGGAGTTAGTGCCCATGGGTAGGGCTGATTCAAAAGATTTTGAAGGAAACATTTCAGAATCATGAGGTTTAAAGCCAGAATGGATGTCCAGATCATCTAATCTCACCTCTTATACATCATGGGCCACTAAACACTTCACAACAACCCTCACACCAAGTCAACAACCAGAATTAGTTCAAAGAATTATAACCCTCAAGAGACTAAATTATTGTGTGATACAGGGAGGGAAGAAGAAGGACCAAGTCCCTGAGGCCCCTGCAATGGCAGGGAATTGAGTGAGTCAGTCGTGATGGGGAATGCCCTCAACCCAATCAGTAGACAGCTAGTGAGATCCTCTGGGTTCAGTTGTTATTACATAGGCCCACCTGCAGAGTCTGTTCCACTAGGAGGAAGAGGAGGCAACGAAGAGGAGAGTGACCGTGACCCTGAGTTAGGTGACTTTTACAACAGAGTCACCAGGAGGAAGACAGCTTGTGGGAAAAGGAGTTGGAAGGGAAAAAGCAGCGGTGTCCTGATGGGGAGGATGGGAGGAACCTAGGCTCCGGGTGCCAGGCTGCAAGACGCATTAGGCTGGCCCTTCACGAGGTGCCGGAGGCAGGGGAGGCAGGAGGCTGTAAAAGCTGTACAGAGATGGCCTTGTCCCCTCTCCCCAGGGGGACGAGGGGAGCTGGGGTGAGACTGCCCTTTCTGAATTGGTGCTGGGTTGGAGCGGTGGTAGCTAAGTGCTGGCTCTGGTTGGAGTGGGGTGTGTAAGTGCTGGAGGGGCCACCTGGCTGGGTCGGGTCGGCCCTGCTTGAGGGGGCACAGGAGGTGCTGGGGATACCCTTCATGCCTCTGTGTGCTGTGCCCCTCCTGTCCTCTCCCCAGGCTTGGGGAGGGGGGTGAGCCTGCCCTGTTCCAGCTGGGGCTGGGCTGTAGGGCTGCTGCAGCAAGAGAGGCCAGCGCCACATGCTGGGTAAGTGTGAGAGGCATTTGCATCCACCCCCAGCCTCACGTCCCTCTCCCTGCAGGTACAGACCCTCCTCTCTCTGGGGCAGGTGGGGCCAGGACCCCTTCTGCCCTGAGCGGGAGGTGGGGAGCATGAGGCCGGTGGGGGGGCACAAATATGGGCTTGGCTCCTGGGTGCCAGTCATCCTTGGTATAGCACTGAGAAAAAGATTCTGAAAATTCCCAAGAGGGACCTAATAAAGGTCCAGGCCATCACAGAGAGGTACATAGATGATGTTAGACAAGTGATCTGCATGCCATGCTACAAAGGAAGGTGATAAGCACCCAAAGTTACTTCCAATCCGACGTGGAAAAAATTCCTACTTAGCTCTGAATATGGTGATCTGTTAAACCTTGGGCGTGTGAACAAGACCCAACAGCCAAACTTCTGAGAAAGAGAGTTCTCAATGCCATCTCAGAACATTAGCCAACCCTTGTTGGACAACGTGCTTTTGTTGAAATCAGAATTTTCTGTGCGATGTCAGTGAACTCACTGTCACGCTGATAAAGAGTTACAAGTAAACTTTTGGTCAAGAAACCCTCAATCTAGCTGTTAGCCACATTGCATGATGCACAATTAGCAAGTACTCCTATAATACAGTGAGGAAGGTGGCATAAAATAGTAGAATAGGAATCTGTCATTTCAATCAAAAATGAAAGGTTTTTAAATTCCCAATTCAAATATTTTCTAATCTTCTTGTTTCATCCAAAGCTTGGCTGTTTTCGACTTTTTGTCGCGACCTGGGAGCACAAACATGTGGAAATATTGGAATTTCGCATGGGATAGAAATTCCATTTTGGGTCAGTTCATAGAATCATAGAATCATAGGGCTGGAAGGGATCTAAAAAGCAGGACCACTCCCCCTAAATCACCCCAGCCAGGGTTTTGTCTAACCGGGCCTTAAAAATCTCCAAAGATTGAGATTCTACCACCTCCCTAGATAGCCCATTCCAATGCTTCACCACCCTCCTAGTGAGAAAGTTTTTCCTAATATCCAACCATGACCTCCCCAGCTGTAATTTGAAACCATTGCTCCTTGTTCTGTCCTCTGTTACCCTCGAGAACTGCCTAGCTCCCTCATTTTTGGAGCAACCCTTCAAGTAGTTGAAGGTTGCTATCAAATCTCCCCTCAGTCTTCTCTTCTGTAGACTAAATAAGTCTAGTTCCTTCAGTCTCTCCTCATAAGTCATGTGCCCCAGCCCCCTAATCATTTTTGTTGCCCTCCGCTGGACTCTTTCTAATTTGTCCACATCCTGTCTGTAGTGGGGAGCCCAAAACTGGACACAGTATTCCAGATGCGGCCTGACCAGTGTCGAATAGAGGGGAATTATCACATCCCTCGATCTGCTGGCAACACTCCTACTGATGCAGCCTAATATGCCATTGGCCTTTTTGGCAACAAGGGCACACTGTTGGCTCATATTCATCTTCCCCGTCCACCATAACCCCCAGGTCCTTTTCTACAGCGCTGCTACTTAGCCGATCGGTCCCCAGCCTGTAGCAGTGCATGGGATTTTTCCGTCCTAAGTGCAGGACTTTGCACTTGTCTTTGTTGAACCTCATGAGGTTTCTTTCAGCCCAGTGTTCCAATTTGTCCAAGTCTCCCTGGATCCTGTCCCTGCCCTCCAGAGTATCTACCAGTTCTGCTAATACGTATTGCCAGTGAGCTGAACTCTACAGAATGAAGTACTGATCCTGCCGGTGTTTATTCGCTCCCAGAATCTCACAGGATTCGGTGACATAATGTCCTGTATTATGCATATATGTGGAACTCTTTGCAGAGCTGATCACATGCAGACAGGGAAAAAATGGCTCAGCATATTTTACTTGCCATCTACTGCTGCCGCCCGCAGGAATTCGGTCAATGTAGCTAACAGACTCTCTGCTGTGGTTTTAATTGTAATGGTGGGTCACTAATTTCATCCTCTTCTGACTCATTTCTTGTGCCCTCCTTTGCAGATGGGGCTATTCTTCCTTTATCCCTTTCATGTGACTGACTAGTGCAGCAGCCTGCTAGAGTCAGCACTTCTAAATCCCTTAGAGAAGCTTCATCAGTGGGGTGCTATGGACCTCAGAGTTCACTTGCAGTTTACCAAGGGCTACATTATGTACTCTATGAGTGCAGGATTTTTTTTATAAAGATATGCAAAGTAAACATTTACGTCTGTGCTTCCTATTGTGTTCTACACCTCCACTCCAAACAAACAGCCTTCCCATTGAAATTAATGTACTCCACGTTACATTAAAATGATGCAAAGGAAATTTAAACTGTCTTTTTAATCAGTAGAATTGGGTTTCCTGCAGTGCGCATGCTAATGGAGTACCATTGGATATTCTATAATGCTCACAAGAACTCAGCAAACTATTTGTTAGGTATATTATGCTTTGTTGATATGTCACTGGCAACCCAAACTGATTTCAGCCTACAAATTGCTTGTAGACTGTTAGCTCTTAATGTTTATTACTAGTCGTGTAGTACAATTAGTCACATGGGATTGCATTCCTTATTAGATAACTGGTAGTTTTTAAACAGGAGGACAATGAGTGATGAATGGTGAAGAACAATTTTTTATGAGTTTTTGGACAAATAATAGTTCATACTAAAAAATTTGGGGATTTGTGGAAAACAGCTAATGGCTTCCAAGCATTTAAGCACATACTTAAGTTTAAGATTGAATCCTTTCCTTTTTAACAAAGCTCTCATGGTATAAAACTTATTAAACTGCTTTTATTAGCAAAAATGTTGAGAACATATGAGAATTTCACCAGCTCTCATCACTAAGGTGTCAGATCTATGTATCATAAACTGGAATCATTGGTAAGCTAATAAAGATAGAAGACTTTTTTTTGGTAAAGGTCTCGTGACTCAGTTATTTACTTTCCACCTTGGTCCAACAGACCCAGAATTGTTTACTATCAGTGCCTGACAAATTGCTTTTCTACTATCCCAGACTTTTTCTGAGGAATGGAAAAGCAGGTGAGAGTGAGAAAAACAGAATTTAGCAGGATAGGAAGGATGCTTTAATCTGGAAGTAATGGCATTCCGAGTAAGTGTGATATGCATTCTGAGAAATAGGACAGAACCACATGTGTAAATTAGAATAAAATAAGTAAATAAAATTCCAAGACACAGGGCAAAATCTCTGTGATGCAGCAAAATTTTCCAGACATTTTCTCTCTCTGTTTGCCTTTCCTTTCTTTCTGGAAGAACAATAAGATTCTCAAGTGAACATCTTAGTTACCCTGAAATCAATGGGTACATGTCCCTTTCACCTCTCTCATGACTGATGCATGGCAGGAAGCATAGACTGTGCATTCTATGGTAAAAAAAAAGTATATATTCACAAAGTTTTCTTTTCACTTGTGTAATAAATGAATTGCACACCAATCCAGAACAGAGTTTCCAGCCTGAAAATAAAGATCAGCATTTGGTATTACATTTAGCCACAGATAACATTCGAATTTGTAACACTTCATTTAGCAGAATATTAACCCCCTGAGAGGTGAAAGGGAGACCGTAAGTGAACAAAACTCCTCAGTGTAGAGGAGGTAAAAATATATAGATGCCAGTTTTTCCTGTGCATGTTACAATGGTGTTAAGGTGACTAGCTCCGCTCCAATGGGTTTGTTTATCTTTCTCAGAATTAATCAGAGCACTCTGGGATTAATAATTACTTAATCAAATAATCGCATCGTGATGCCAACACTGTCTTTTTTTTTTTTTCCCAAGGAGGCTGGAAACTAGACTTGTGAATATGTAAATTGGAACTGATTAGAGGATTAGGGTTTCACTTAAAAAAAATGGAATAAAAACAGCTTTAAAATCCCTCTAAACCAAGCCAGGTCTCTGAATTACAACACCAGCGCCTGTCGGCTGTGATAATTTCACTTCATTAAGTTCCAGATATAAATAGAGACGCCCCTCCCCCCACTCCTCCATGCACCACCTTTAATAAGAGTCTAGAAGGGAAACACAGGGGTTTATTGATCCACTCAGCTGTTTGCTATTGGGTTTTTGAGAGTCTAATGTAACAGTGAAGCAAGACTGAACACCTTATACCTGTTCACTCATGCAGCTAGGGACAATTCATCTCTGTCAAATCCATTTTAACACGTTCACTAAAGCTGCCAAGAAAGGCTGGCAAGAATGAAAGCTGCCAGCTGCCCCCAATAACTGAAATGCAAAACAAATAGACTTCATGGAGTCCGTACAGCGTGCAACACTGAATAATATTAACAGGAATAAGGCCAACATTTGCAAAGTTGGGTGTCTAAAGCCAGTAGGAGCTGCATGTACTCATGTCTGAAAATCAGGCTACTTCATTATCTATGTTAGATATTTATATGGCCTTGATTACATTAGTATCCGAGAAAGCCATAATGTAATTCACTAAATCCCTGGGAGGTAAGGTAATGCTGTTAACTCCATTGTACGGCTGGGGAACAGGGCATGGGTAAGCTAAATGGCTTGCCCAAGGTAGGACAGGAATTCAATAGTGGAAGAAGGACTCCACATACTGATATTTTCCTGAAGGATGTAAAGATTCCTATTCCTACTTCTCAGACCTTTGTAAAAAATATTCATTGACTTTTGCTGGGGGCAGAGGATAATAGAAGAAGAAGACAACACAGGTATTTGATGGTGAGGGTGCTTAACTACTGGAACAAACTGCCAAGAGATGTGGTGCATTATCCATGCATTATTATACTACTTTACCTCACTGGGATTTTGTGAGGTACATTAAATATTATGGGATTCTTAGATACTATGTAATGGAGGGTCTTTGAATATTGAATAGATCTCTGGAAGAGATAACTGAACAAACATAAGTTATTGGTCTCAGGGTAGTAGTAACTGAATGAAGTTGTCACGTTCCAAAGGGGGAGCCATGTTAGTCTAGGTCAGGAAGACAAACAAGGAGTCCTGTGGCACTTTTAAAGACTAACCTATTTATTTATCTATCACATGAGCTTTTGTGAATGAAGTTGTGTTGCCCTGTGTTATACAGGAGATGAGACCAAATGATGTAATGATTTCTTCTGACCTTAAAATCCATGCAGCTAAGACCCAGAGACTCCATGGAGATGAACAAGGACTTTGACTTGCTACTGTAGCTTGTTTGAAAATCACTTACTTAGTAGTACAGTCATCTGGAGGAAATTTAGAGAGAGAGAAAACACAGGAAACTCCAGTGTCTTCAGGGCTGATCAGAGACAATGGGATGTAATGTATTGGTTGGTCCGACCAGCGTTTGTTTATTTATTTATTTTTACTTTTTTATATAAGGTATTTGGTGTTTGGTTTTTTTAAATTTTGTTTTGGTTCTGTTGTTTCTTCATAATAGCTGTAATTTTAAAACACAAAACAAACAAACAAACCCCCCCCCCCCACCAAACAAACAGACTAAGATATGCCACCCAACCCCAAAAACCTTTGAATAAGAATTTAAAATGGAAAAAGAAACACTCGGGTTCATGACAATGCAGCAACATGGTACATTTTATTTCTTATGCGTGGGTCTGACTGAGTGGAGGACAGGGAAGTAATCTATTGTGCATGCTGCATGCAAATGAAGCTCCTTTTGTTTTAAGGATAAGATATGGTTTCGGGGTTAAGGGCTGAGTGAGGCTGTGAGCACCTCTAAAGACCTAAGCTCAAAAATGAAAATGAGGTTGGAGGGTCTTTCAGTTCAATCCCTAGTGGGATGGCATAAAAACCCACACAAAAAAAAAAAAAAAAAAGAAGAAGAACTTGTCACAGGCTAATTTGAGTGTCAGTCTTTCTAGGCTCAGGAATGAACTCTGGACTGGCATAACAGCGTTGCTATAGGTCAGGGCTGAGGTGCACTGGGAGATCTGGTTTGGAAGGGGAGAAGTCTAGAGAAATAGTGAAGCAAGTCAAAACTGAAATGTACTGACAGAGCTATCCACAGGAGGAGTCTTGCACAGAACGACCTACACCAAACCTAACTCCAGTCAGTTATTTCTATTAATCTCTTATTTTTACAAGCATTACTTTTATATAGAAAAATAAAAATAAACAGACTGGGTGACCAGAAGGCACAGGGGATTAGAAATGGGATATAAAGCCTTTCACCTTGTGGTCACAGTTTTGTTAGCAAAGGGGGACATTGAGCTTTGATAAAACATGCCTTGGCTATATTTATAACTTGGCTCTCTCTTGGGGGCTGGAGGGGAGGAAAACATGATGAATTCCAGGCCAGGGGCCATGGAGAAAAGATCACTCTATCATACCCCATATATGTAGACGTCTGTTGTAATCCTGAGGAGGAGAGAGGGGTCTGGCTAGAGGCAGAAAAGGGTATATCTATAGACTGTGAAGAGTTGACAGAGGTGTTATTGCTTCTTGACTGTACAGTTTAGAGCAGAGTCTTTTTGTGTTGTCAGGCTGGGTGTCCCAGGCAGATGGTGAGAGAGCAAAGTGGATCTGTGTTGATAGATTGGGTGTGTTGAGAGCTGCAAGTTGTCAGGAGATAGGATAGAGGCCATACCAATGGGCTGTGTATTTAGTGCATCCCCAACAATTTTTTAACAGAATGACGTATCGGAAGGTCTGCCCAGAAATCAATACGGAGATTGCTGTCCTCGAGGATCTGAGTTGCTTCTTTCCTTCCCCTTGAAAATGCACATTTGAGAAGATTGCACAGCTTCCAAAGGGAAGAACCACTCTAAGAGGTCAGCAATTAAAGGGTGAGGGCAGGTTCTGCAGGGATAACTCTCAAGTGGGAATGGCAAGTCAGCCACACTAAGGCCTGGGTCTACACTACAAAGTAAGGTTGATGTAAGTCACCTCCTTGTGTTGACCTATTTGTGCATGTGCCTACACTCAGACTTATCTCCAGCCAAGGTAACTCTGTCAGCAGCTGTCCTGGACACCTTTGGCGACACAGTAAAACCATCTCTCTGAACTGCACTGAGACATGGTCAACCCAATGAAGTAGATGCAGTACAAGCAGCAGTGTGTGGCCAGTGTTGACACGAACAGACTTCCAGAAGTTGTCCCACAAGGCCGAATTGTGACTGCTCCATTCACAATTGTGAACTCCACTGCCCAAGGGTCATTGAGACCAAGAACCCTTCCGCCCCTTTAAAAACCTTGTGTATTTTTGAAATGCCATTTTCTGATTGCCCACTTTGTTAACACTTGTCCAAAGTGAGTGGAGATCCTTTAATAAACAGGCTTTTGGGGGGATGGATTGTGTTTTATTACATGTCTAAAGAGCCATGCTAATCATTTTCTTTCTGACCCACCTAGCGATTGAACCTGGTCTTCAGATGTGAGAAGCTCACAGAAATAAAATAATGGTGAGCATTATGCCACATCTACTCACAGTTACTGGCATAAGTGAGGAATAACTGCACTGTGGTCAAAGGAGTTATATCTTCATAAAACTCATGCAGCCTGTAGTTTAACTACAGATACATAACAGGAGGTAATCTCATGGCCCAGGTAGCCTAATACAGTGGTATTCATCCAGTGATTCATCCCTTGGCAGCTTGCAGACTAATTTCCAAAGGGGTCCACACAGCTCTATTTGAAATTTTTTAGGGGTCTGCAAATAAAAAAAAGACTGAAAAACACTGGCCTAAAAAGTCTAGGGGACACTGAGGAACTACAGAGCTTATATAAACAATTGTGTTAGATATACTGTCGCTTACCTCTCATGCTTTACTATAAAAGTACATAGTCTAAATACAAACTTGAACCAGGGACACTTTCGTGCAGATGTTTAGAATGTTACGGTTGTATATGAAAAATCAAATGGCATGGTGTCTTTCCAAATTGGTACTGTGGCTAGGTGACAAGGAGAAATTGAGTGAAAGATTTGGCTGGATGCTTAGCCTCTGTAGGGTCAAGCTGAAAGACTTAAAAAAATAATAATAATAATGTCACACTCATGGGGCTTGTTATATGTTACTGACTACTATACCAATTCTTATGGAATTAAGAGAACTTGAAGCTCTGTAGTAGAGACTTAGCCACTAAAACTAATTCTTATAAGCACCTTGTGGATTGTGGATGTTTTGCAGACACCTTCCAGGGAACTCTGATGGTGATTTCCTGGGGGAAAAAAATGTTTTGCTGTTAAACTGCAGTAACGGTGCTCAGCAACATCTTGTTGTTTTTAACAGTATTCCCAGGTATTTTAAAGCTAGGTGTGCTTGAGATCAGAGTCTGGGAATTAGAGAACACAAACTTCATTTATTCAGGAGCAACTGGAAAATGTGAATGTGTTTCCATGAAGATGAGAGTTATTTCCTTTCCCACAATTCACATCTTTTCCACAGGTCCTGTTTCATTCTGTTCACCCTAATGTTTTGGTGAGGGGGATTTTTTTGGATTTTGATTTCGACACTTGGCTAAGTTCCAGGCAGAACAATGAAAAAGTCATAAATCATTTTAATAGATATATATAAAAAAGAAGGTAAGGGAATGGAGAGATTGAAATACAGCAGTCACAGTACATCCATCAAACACAGAATACTCTTCTTGGCGTGGAGGGGAACACACCAATTAAGAAAAGTTTAGAGCAAGCTGTTATGGTGTTATAAGTGACTCTGATGCATGAGATTATACATATGAGAGCCAAAAGGAGTCATTGTGACTTGGTACATTAATCTCAAGGTCCAGTTTTCCTTCTTAGAGTGGTGCTACTTGCGAAGCATTGTTAAAATTTACCTGGTGGATATTATAGGTGCACAGAAGAGATCTATCTTCCTCTGAGACTACAAGATGGTTGGATATTCTCAGAACTCCATTCTTTAGTCTCTGTGTGTGACTGAAGAACATGGTACATGCTGTAGAAGATATGGATTCTGATTTTTGCATAAAACTCCAACAGCTTCTATGAAGTTAATCTGAATTTGTGCCAGCATAAATCAGAGCAGAATTTGGGTTTACATGGAAAACATCAAGTGCAAGAATATGGCCCTGTTTATACACTAAATGTGCTCAGATAATACTTGCCAAATAATGTATTTGTCAGATTTCACCACCCCTTGAAAAATGAACTGTTTGATTGATAATTTTTTTCACTACATACATGTGTTGAGGATCAATCTAGACTACAGTTTGAATTTATATAGTTCTCTTCAGATTGCAAGCTCTTGTTTAGACTGTAAAATATTCAAGGGAGCAACTACAGAATGGCTTTAGCTCCATAGGAAAACAACAGGAGATGGAGATATATACAATGGATGTCCTGTACAACACCAAGCAAACTGGAAAAAAATGGCCAAGGGACCCAGAGCGCTTTACAAACAGCTAGTATTTATCGTGTTAATGCAGTGACTTTGTAAGTTAAAGCAGGAAACAAACAAACAAACAAAAACCCTGAGTCAGCTCCTTAAATGGTGCAAATTAGTATGATTATATATTGAGTATAAATTATCTAGTGATTTCAGTGAAATTACATTGATTTATAGGAGTTCAGATTCTGGCCCTATGTGTCAACAGCCGCTCAGACATAGTCTAAGACATTGGAACTAGATATGAACCCAAGTAGTAAAATTCTGATCCAAGACTGGGTTCAGGGTTCCAGCTCAGGGTGTCACAGCAATGGAATTAAATTACAAACTTTAAATCCAAGCGTGAACTTCTTGAAGTTTGAGGGGAAGTTGTATCTAGTATTTTCCTATACGTCTATATCTACTCTGAATTTGTTTTTATTGAGAAAATGATGGATATGAGCATACAAGATTTTTGTTTTTAAATGAAAAATGCAGTTTTGTTTCTTTTAGAATTGATCATGGAACATATTTATCATTTCTGACCAGCTCCCATTATCATAATGCCTCTTATGAAAAACATCTTCAGATATCTAACTTTTATCTGTTGGGCCACCAAAGACACTAAAAAGTGCACTCGGTTTGGTATTGCATCTACAAAAATGGCACTTCTGAAAAGTCAAGACATCCTTTTTGGTACTGTAATACAGCATCAACCCTGTAAAGCAGCCTAAGCAAGTCTAGGCATGAGAACTCTATCAATAACCTCTCGACTCAGAAACAAGACTGTGAATGATAAGTCCTTTATGATAAAGGGGAACTCTGATGTTGGAGGCAAATCAAAGTTTTAGATAGAGTGACCTCTTCCACGACACACAGGATTAAAAAAAAAAAAATCCATTGCTAAATAAAGTCATTCAATTGACTTATTAATTGTTCTTATAGACTGCTGATCACTTTAGCATTTAGAAATCTCTGTATTGTGGATTGCTGGAAAGTTTTGCAAGGATGTTTGTTTAATTATTTATTTATATTACACAAATCCCAAGTGGATCTGGACACTTGCAACATCCAGTGATAACAGTGGGAGTTCACAGCAGGTGCTTAGCACAGCGCAGGATATTTTGCAATTGTACTTGAACTTTGAGAAAATGAAAGCAAATCTGAAATGGGCTTGTAGTGATTTTGTGAGGCATAACAGAGAACAAGAATTACAGAGCACATTTTTATTTAAGACTGATATTTTTTCAGGTCTGCTCTAAAAGTACAGTATACACAACCTTTCTCCTCAAAAGCTGATAAATGGTTTAGCCATTATTTAAAGTTCGTGAAAAAGCAGCTACAGAAATAACATTTTAATGTATTCCAGATCAGACTGCATGCTATATTTGTAATAAAGACTTGCTTCCAACATTGGTTGGCAGATCACTCATATGAACAATTATCCAAATAGCTATTAGGATATGATTGCACTCATTTCCAGGCAATGCAGGAGTGCCAGAACTGAGCTTGGCTGGCTGTTGGATTTTGGTTTGACTTTTGGAGAAAAACCACAAGAATTTGTCAGTCATCTTGGCTGTAAGGGAGTCTCCTTGTCTTGAGGCTATTCTTTTTCCTCTTCAAATATAGCAAGCAAACTTTTCATGTTTTGTTTTAATTCTTTATTTTTATTTGGTTTTGTTTTAATGGTGACTGAGGGAAAGGACCAAGACAAAAACAGGTTGAGGGTGAAACAGTGTGAAAAAATAGAAGAGAAGAGGAAGAGGGATGTGAGAAGAGACTTGTATGGATTCCACCGAGTAAAAGCCAAAAAGGAAGTCAAAGGTCATGAGTTTTTGGTTCTGGCAGAAGGGAACTCAAGGGAAGGAGTATTTAATGCCAAACTAAATCAGTGTTAGTTGGGAACAGAGACTACCTCCTTTTATGCATTATGTTTATGTATAGTTTGGCAGTTCTGAATCATGTTGGCCGGTTTAGTCAACTACTGTCATCTAAGAACACCAATACCTCAAAAAAAAAAAAAAAAAGGATTCCTTTGTCTCATGGAACATGCTCTGTGTGTATGAGGTGGTCATCAAGAAACCTTTCCACATAGAAAGGTGCTTGAGGTATACAATGGCCCATAAAATTCAAAGACAGTCAAAGCCGTTGCCTCAGTTATAGCTAAAGAACAGAAATGCATTCATTATTCTTACTCATTCTAGCATGTTGGTGGGAACAGTAATCTGGACTCTGCCAGTACTCCCAATAATTTCTTGTGTGACCTTGAGCAAATTATTTTCCTTCTCTATACGCAGTACCCTTGACTGTAAAATGAGATTAATACTACTTACTCACCTCGCAGGGAGCTGGCTCTGTTAGCATAACCGATGTTTGTGAAATTCTTTGAGATAATCAGGTATCAGAACAAAGTATTAATTGATGGTGCTGCTCATCATTTCTGAAAAACACCCCTCCAAGTATGATGGTCAGGAGGAAACCCTTCCTTTTTTTTTAGCTGGTTATTGGTGTGGATAATATAAACATAATTTTACCCATCCAGCACATGGTCAAAGACACACCTGACTGACTTCCTAGTGATAGGTCTATTGAAAATGACTTCTTTTAGGAAAGAAAAATAGCATTAATCCACCATACCATCAATCTCAGTATCATAGGTAATTGCCTTGTAACAGGAATGTCAGCCCATTTCCAAGACAATTTTAAAATTTTCTCACTAAACTCAGGCTGGGTCCCCTCCAAAAACTTTTCCATCAGGTGACTACTTCAATGTTTTCTGTGTAGAAAACTTTTCTTGCTGGCTATGTTGCAAAGCAATGATTGCACCAAAGGAGCTGAGATATATCCTAGCAATGGAGCAGAAAATTGTTTCAAGACTAATTTCAGTAACACCTTGGTGAAGCAAGCACTAATTAGCGATAAAGCAGTATCCATGTCCAATAGGTCTGGAGGGTTCCATATATGATTTTGCTCTTTGGTCCAAAGGAGAAATGTGTGTATATGGGAGATGGAGCATATAGAAGTAATCCCCAATATAGTATGTTAATGATGAATGTTTTGGAGGTGGCATAAAGTGGAACATATGCCAATATGGGGCCCTCCTGTTCCTTCCAATCCCCCACCTACATTCTCCCAAGCACCACACTATATTTTTAGCATTTTTATTTTCTTGGAAAAATATATAAACTGCAGTTATAAAATGTGTTTAAACAAATGAAATGGAGCTAGCAGGTGTACAAAAAATCCTAAAATGCTTCCCATGGCTGCAGTTAAAAAAAAAAAAAGTAAACTTAAACTGTTCCATAGCTGGAAAAAAAAGTCTGTATGTACAGTATAAATGTCACTTTTCTATACTGCACAGTCATTCCCATTTTTCACTCTTAAAATGTATCAAGAATCAATTTCCATCACTTTATTCATGTATTTGGTCTTTTCATCTCTCCTGATTTAAGGGGCTAATTCATCCATCAATGCCTGGGAGGAAACAGCAGTCAGAGAAGTATGATGAGTGCAAACTGAAGCTGAAATCCCCAGAACATTGTATGGAACGCAAACCTCTGGGGCTGTAAAATTATATTATCATCTGCTTATGACTTTTATTCTCATTACAGATAGGTCAGAGATGAAAATTCAGGCTCGGAATTTGGGATTTTTTTAATTCAATATTTTGATTATTATTATTCTTTATATTATGCTTATGGCTAAAGGTCCCAGTAGAGGCCCATTGCTCCAGGCCAGGGTTCTCAAACTTTTCTTAATGGGACATCCTTTGAAAATATGTGATGAACCCTCTCAAAAACTGATGACCTCCCTCCCCATAGCTTGCCACCTTTCCTTCTGTTCTGCTGCTGCTGCTGACTTCACCAGAGCTATGTTCAGCAGCCTCCGCTCTTACCAACCCCTACAATAGGCTTGTAACCTCCTTTTGGATCAGGACTCCCCATTTGAGAAACACTGTTCTAGGCATGGACAAACATTGGAAGAGATGGTGTCTAAGAACTTATAATCAATATAGACATGTAGGCCAAGGGATGTAAGGATACACAGAGAGATAAGTGATTTACTGAAAGTCAACAGCAGAACTCAAACCAGAACCGAAGTCTTCTAAGTCTCAGTCCTGTGCCCCCTTTCTTGGATTGCATCATGTCAGTTCATATATTATAGAAATAAGGATCATTTGTGGAATTAAAATTTGCATGTAGTTTCAAATTCTGTCTTATCCTCCCAAAGCTCAGAGGTTTTGGGATTTGGGTCAAGGCTCTTTCTAATTCTAACAACTGCTGTGCAATGTTAATTTGGGAAGGAGAGAGAAAGAGTGAGCTGTGTTAGCCAAGTGATAAATTATATTTTGTCACTTTCACTCATGGTACGAGAATTTCTCTCCACATCTTCTAAGACATTTCTTTTCCTATCCTTTGTCTGTCCAAAGATTCATTCTCTTGTCTAGCCTGAAATATTATCCTCTTCATCGTCCATCTCAGAATTTTTTTCTTTCCCATGCTTGCCTTTTTTTTTTTTTTTGATTGAATTGGTAGTAAAAATTGCCAGATGAACAGCTGCTGAAATTGAAAACATGTATGTATTCACAGACCATATACAGCTACTCATATGCTGATGCACCCCTTTGTGTAAATCTTAGTTCTGTCTCTAGAGGTAATCTAATCTCCACCCCAGGATCCATTTAGTCTTGGCCACTCTGCTGAGAATCCCAGCAAAGGTGGTACTGTAGTAATGATTTTTTGTGTTATGGTCCCATCTCCACTGGAACTGGAGTGACACACAGATATACATTTCACACAGGTCACCAAAGAGGTATGAGATGGTAAAAATTCCTTATCACTTTCAACTTTCTTCTTCATACTTTAAAAAAACAAAAACACCACCTTCATTATCTTCTGCGAGGGCTACACAATTCTGCTATAATTCCTAGGGTCTCTCTAATTTCTTTCTGGCAATCAAGCAAAACAAAAAAACATTATTTTTAAATTAAACACACCTTCATTTTTTTTCCGTGGGGAAATTACTCAGAGCACAGTAAAAACGAGTCACATTCACATTTCCAAACTTTGTAAAATGGTTTGGTTCTCGGAGTAATTTTTTTTGTTGAACCCACAAAGTTCAAGTGGGATCAAAATTTATTGAAACATGATTTTCCATTTCTAACTTATTTCTTTTGGTCCAAGACATCCTGTTTAGCTCTATTTCCAGCCTGACAGATTGTTACAAAGATTCTTCTTTCTAGCCTTTAAAGTTCACAATTATTATCTGAAAATATTCACAAATCACTTATTTTTAATAACAAATAATTTTCGCATGCATACCAGCTTTCAGTCAAGGATCTCAAAGTACATTATGACTATAATTAATTAAGTCTTATAACCATCATGTGACATATTTGAACCAAATCCTCAGCTCCCTTTACTTCATTTTAAAGCAACTTCTACTATGATACATTATTTTAAATATTAGTATCCCCTCCCATTAACATTTGAGGTTTACAAATGAATATAGATGGTGTATTTGCATAACCTGTCAAGTTTCCCATTTGTAAACTGTTATTGAAATGGATGATTCACTCTGCCACTAGCCCACAACTTTAGAGAAACCCACTATCAAACAGATGCTTGATTACGACAACAACTTCTCCAAATTAATGTGATTCCAGTAATTCTTAAAATGGGAGAAAGAGTCTTACTGGAGGATGACAGTTGTATAATAATGCCAAGTGTTACACATAAAAACACAGACAAGCTTCAGTGACTTGAGCTGTTCTAAATTCTAGGGGGTAATTGAAAATATCTAGTCACGGAGCTGCAGATGGTATAAATTGTGACAACCTCAATATACTCCAGCAGAAGATCTGACCTTTTGACTTCAGTACAAACACCCTACTGACTTCAATAATGCCAGGATTGTATCAGAGGGTACACCCACACTGAAATTAAATAAATAAAAATAAGAATTCTCTCCAAGGCCTGGTAAAATTATTTGGGCTTGTACAATATGGCTTAAGATAGCTGTGTAGATCATAGATATCCCCACTTGGGTTGGTGCTAGAGCTCTAAGACCCAACCCTCCTCCCTGGGTTTCAGAGTCCAGCCTCCAGCCCAAGGAGGAATAGCTACATTACTATTTTTAGTCCTAGTGTGGAAACCCTGTACGCCTGAGTCAGTTGACCTGGGCTCTTTTTTGCAATGTTAGATGTATCATAAGTAATTTGCTTTTAGGCTATGTCTACACTAGAAAAGTTAAGTTGACTTTATTAAGTCGACTTAACAAAAGTCAACTTAACTTTTCTAGTGTAGACATAGCCCCTTTTTGACCTTATTAGGTCGACTTAAGACTTTAAATCGACTTAATAAGGTCGATTTAGGTGCCAATCCCCATCCACACTTAAATCGACCTAATAAGGTCAACTTCAGTGTTAAGTTGACCTAAAATGAGGTGTCATTAAGTCGACTTAACTTTTCCTTAAATTGATTTAAGGAAATGCTTAAGTCAACTTAAGGAAAGCCCAGTGTGAACGCGGAGTAGTTTAGGTTGACTTAAGCCTCCTTAAGTCCACCAAACTTGTAAGTGTAGATGCACCCTTACATAATACCTCTCATGTAAGAATCATAACATGTTTTAGACACTCTTAAATAAGTTACACAATTTCATCATTTCACAGATCAGTTAAGGCAGAAAGAGGTGATTTGACCCAGATTATGCAGTGAGTCAGCAACAGAATTTAGAATAATGTTTGCCAGACTATTGCTCTAATCACTAGATCTCCCTCTCTAACCATTTGTCATTGATTATGTACACATCAACATTTTTTCTAGAATTCTTCTTGTATCTCTCTCTCAGTTCGAATAGAATTATAAACCTGATCGTAAAGAGCCATTCTAAAATGCATGAAAGATCACACTCACTAACTCCCCAGAGCAGATGAAAAATGTGGTTTCATTGTACTCTCTATCCCAGTTGGCAGACGATGTAAGGAGGACACTAAAGATCCAGGAGGGAAACGACTTATAACTCATGATCCATATGTTGTATAAAGTGTAGCATGATTTGTAGCAAATATACTTAAAGGAGTGGAGCAATATACTAAAGATTGTCTACACACACAGTCAAACGAAGCTTGTTAAGCAACCAGAGTGAGACTTCATGGCTCTCAACTGGTGTCACTCCTCCAAGCCCCTGCTTTGTGGTTTGCAGTTCAAGTCCACTGTTGGCATTCCAGTGCACTCTCTGCCTGCCATAGCTATATTGTATTTGCTATTTCTGGACTGGACTATTGAACAAAATCCTGGTGCCTCAGGTAGGAAATACCATAGAGGAGGAAAGCTTTGTCTAAAGTCTCCATCCCTTGGAGAATGGAATTTCCTAGCTAACTACTGGCAAACCTACAGTATAGGTATTGAACTGCAGTCAGTAGCTAACATACTGATGAATGGATGTTTCATTTCTCATATGGAAAAAAGAATGAATTTTAAAAATGCATTTCCTCAAAATGATGGCCAAAACACAGTAAAGTGCATGCAAAAATGTAACACAATTTCATGTCACTGGAAGCTAATATTAAAGACCTTATAAATACAGTTCAGAGGAATAAAATTCTGCCCCTTGTAGAGAGTCAGCAAAAAGCCTACATGTGATTTAAATCCCACATTAGAGGTGTTGATGGAGGATTGAAGTAGTGCATCAGCCTTGGGCTAGCCCTCTGCACAGCAGCAAAATTCACCCAGGGTGCACATAATAATCTAGTTATTTGTCTTTGCCAACTGGTAGGTGTCAGGCTGTGGAGGCCAGAGTAGTCTAGCAAGCATCCTAAGCTATGCTAGGCCTCCAGTCAGTGGTCAGGCAACTCAAATTGCACTGGACCTCCAACAGTCTGAAACCAATGAGTATGCACCAGATAACAATTTGCTCCCTAAAGTTTTATGTAAATAGCTATATTTTGAGTAGTAATGGCTAAATCTCATATATTCACACTGGGCTGGACACAGGTCTGCTCAGTTATAAGAATAACATTTGCACTGAGATTCACCGGTCCTGCTTCTGGGAAATTCTATTTATGCTTTGCAGAACCAGCAGAGGTACCTATATCGAAAAACCATAGAATCATAAACTATTAGGGTTGGAAGGGATGTCAGGAGGTCATCTAGGTCAACGCTCTGCTCAAGGCAGGACCAACTCTGATGAAATCATTCCAGATGGGGCTCTGTCAAGCCAGACCTTGAAAACATCTAAGGATGGAGATACCAACACCTACCTCCCTACCTTAACCATTCCAGTGCTTCTCCAACCTTGTAGTGAAAAAAATTTCCTATTATGCAATCTAAACCTCCCCTCACTGCAAATTGAGACCATTGCTCTTTCTTCTGTCATCTGAGAGCAGCCTAGCTCCATCCTTTTTGTAAACCTCTTGAGGTAGTTAAAGGCTGCATTAAATTCACCTGCACTCTTCTCTTCTGAAGACTGAACAAGCCCAGTTCCTTCAGCGTCTCCTCATAAGTCGTGTTCTCTGCCCCCTTAATCACTTTTGTTACCCTGTGCTGGACTCTCTCCAATTTGTCCTCATCCTTCTTGTAGTGGGGACCCAAATCTGGACACAGTATTCCAAATGTGATCTCACCAGTGTCAAATAGAGGGAAATAATCACTTCTTTCCCCATCTGCTGGCAGTGTTCTTTCTAATGCAGCCCAATATGCCATTAGCCTTCTTGGCAACAAGGACACATTGTTGACTCATATCCAATTTTTGTCCACTTTAACCCCAATACTTTTCTACAGAATTGTTGCCTAGCCAGTAGGTCACCAGCCTGCAGCAATGAAGGGGTTTCTATTGTCCTAAGTGCAGGACTCTATATTTGCCCTTATTTAACCTCATCAGATTTCTTTTGCCCCAATCTTCCAATTTTTCTTGGTTACTCTGTATCCTATCCCTACCCTCCAGACTATCTACTACTCCCTTCATCTTAGTGTCATCTGAAAACCTGTTGAGGATGCAATCCACTCTGTCCTCCAGATCATTAATGAAGATATTGAACAAAACTGACCCCAAGTCTGACTCCTATGGCATACCACTCTATACCAGCTACAGACATTGAGCTTTTGATCACTACCTATTGAGCCTGATGATCTAGCCAACTTTCAATCCTCTTTTCTATCTAGAAGGAGAAGGGCAGGGACAGTAGAAGACATGAGTGGATTTTGGTAAGACTTAGCTGGGGTTGAAATGAATGGATCCCGATTGTGGTAGGAGGGATAATGACAAAAAAGAAAAATACTATTTTGTACATGGTTCCTTTAAATTCAAATAACTCATTTGTAGGCACAGATTATACAATATGAAATTTTCATTGGCTGGGGACAAATGAGGGACAAAGCTACACATGAAACCTGCTCATTTGACCAATGTTATAGTTCGTTTTCATCTGTGCTGTCTTTAGAATTTTAAATATTCTGGCAGTTATTAAATAAGGCAAATTCACACAAGGAGCTCTTTAAGGTAAAAGTAAAATAATCTCTATTTTCTCTTCAGGAGGTTTTGGCACACGTGAAAAGATGGGAAGGAGAGAATCTGAAGTGAATGTGAAACAAAAGGTTTAACAGTCTGTCTAACCAAATAGGCATAATTAAGTTTTACTTTAGCCCTTGAAAGACCCCAGGGAAGTTTGTGGCTTCCCAGTCCGTGTGCATATGAAGCAGGGGATCGTATAACTTTGTGCAATGTTGGAAAAGTTCATTTTTAACATTTATAGTCTTCTCTCATTTACAGAAGTGTAAATCTGGGGTAACATCACTGGCTTCAACAGAGTTCCAAAGGGGTAGCCGTGTTAGTCTGTTACAGAAAAACAACAGTCATGTGGCAGTTTGAAAGACTAACAGATTTATTTATCATATGAACTTTTGTTTTCTGAGAATACAAGTTGAAGCCATTTTAAATCTGGTGGAGAGGTGTCCACTGAGTGAAATGAGACTGAGTCATGGCCAGGCACCCATATTTAGGGGTTAGAGGAGCAGAGCTGATCTAGTGACGGGAAATGCATACTGAATGCTATAGACAGGTGTATAAAGGTCACTCTGGCTCTGTTCCTCCGTCTTTTCCCAACTCTTAACTACTTCTGAACATCAGTTCTCCATTATTTCCAAACTCTACTTCAACATGTAGCCTCAGGGAGCTAGCTGCATCTCCCACAACCTCCGCAACTCAACCCTGAAAGACATGAGAGCTGCAGGAGAACTACCATTGTTTCCATTGTCTCCAGAGCTTGCATGAGTCGGGGATCAGGTGTGGTGCATTTTGCCCACCCTTCATTCCCAGTCAACTAATGGACCAACATTACAGCCTATAGTACCTAAGGGAGGTGCAGTGTCTCTGAGTTCCAGGTGAGGCACATGCCATAGACTTGCCATCAGTACGCATTGCCTGTGACTGTAGAACAGCTGTCCTTTAAGAAATGAATGTGATGAATAATAATTCTCTGAGATAGTTATTAATGGCTTCTCATAGCAAAATAATAGTACAAGGAGTGACCAAGTGGGATTTTTTCCCATGAATACTCATGCAATAAATAAATATATTAGTCTTTAAAAGTGCCACAGATGTTCTTGTTTATTTTTCCCTTCAACAAAGGTGGCACTGTCCAATAACTGGATGGGTTACATGCCCAAGATCACTAATGCTGCTCACACTAAACACAACTCAGTTGCTTAAGTTATTAGGAGAGAGGAATTAGTTTTAAGTCTTACGGAAAGACAGGATGAAGATGTGACACTATCATCTTACTCTAAAATTATTTATTCAGTTCAGCACTAAATACATGGGAGTAGATCCTCAGCTTGTAGAAATCATTGTCGTTCCATTGAAGTCAACCAAGGAAGCAGATCAAACCTACAACTGATTTAAATGTCTCATTCCAAATGTTGTATTTAGATATATCATAGTTTTTCTGTCAAAAAGAAAATTTCCATGAGAATTTTCTTTTTTAGTTAAACTTTCAGCTTTTTCATCAATAAACCAGAATCTCTGCAAAACTAATTTTCTTTTCTGCTTTAGGCAACGACAAACTAACAATTTTTTTAAAATAATTTGATTTTTTAACTAAAAATCTAATTTCTTTTTCATCATGAAAATCTTCCCAGAAATTGTAAGAAATGTTGGATGAAAACAATTTTTGGATTTGGCCAAATATTTTGCCGAGAAAAAAAAATCCCATCTGTAAGCTACCCTGATTTATATCATTTAAGAATCTAACCTTGTGTACTGGCATTAAAAAGCACAAAACACTTCACTCTCTTTCATTCTGTGGCTTCTGGAAAATATGCGCACACATTGTGGGAAATCTGAGTTGCCATGCTCAGCCACTGCTGTCATTTTCTCCTCAGCAATAACCAAAGAGCATTTTCCAGTTCTGCCATGACATTTCCCAGTCTAACTTTGCCATTCTCCCCAGAGATTCTTTCTCTCAGGTATGACTCAGATCACATGATAGCGCTCTCTACTGACGAATATTCCCAGTAGTATCAAAATACTCATGCAGAGAGTTGAAGAGAATAGGGGAACATTTTTCTCCATGCTATTCATTCCAATTTAAAAACTAATTTCATTAGGAGCATGTTTCTACTCCTTTGGTATTAGCTTTCTTTGTAGATCTGAGTGCTCAGGATTTGAGAGGGAATACCTCACAAGAATTTAAAAGCTGTAATATGCCAATATTTGTCAAAAGTGAATTTTGAATTGCCTATTTTAGCTGATAAGACTCATGGTATGTCAACACTTAAAAAACTAAGTCGACTCTGCTAAGTCGACTTAACAAAGTTGACCATGTCTACATTAGATACTTAAGTCAACTGCCTGTGTCCCTGGAGAGCTGCGGTTCCTTGCTGAGAAGGGAGCTGTGGCTCCCTTCTCCCTGGGACCTGCAGCTTCCTAGCAAGAAGGGGGCCATGGGTCCTGGGAGAAGGGAGCCATGGCTCCCTTCTTGCTGGGAAGCTGCGGGTCTCCAAGAGAAGGGTGCTGAGGCTCCCTTGTCCCGGGGAGCCGTGGCTCCCTTGTCCCCAGCCCTAGTTTGACTTAGAGAATTAAGTTGACCTACGGTGTCCCACACCACTTTTAGGTCAACTTAACAAATCGACTTAGCCATTAAGTCAACCTAAAGAGCGGTAGTTATTAAGTCAACTGAAGGAAGCCCTTAAGTTAACTTAATGAGATCCTGGTGTGGATGTGGCATTCTTTAGATCGACTTAAGCATCCTTAAGTCAACCTAACTTGCAAGTGTAGACATATACATGGTTAGTTGCATAAGCCATGTGGTATTGTTCCTGTTCCTTGATTGAGTGATTTACGCAGATTAAAAGCACAGTGAAGTTTGTAAATAGTACTGACAGATGCACAAATGGAAATTCAAGCAAGGTTGATTAGCTAAATTAATTTAAAAATGATTGGATTATGTTTCAATGGATTTCTTTAGGTTTCTTTTAAGATACCTTGTTCCAATGGCTGTATGTGCTTCTACAATGTATCAGACATACAAAGTCACACAATGTAGTTGCATAATTTATGGCACAAATTGTTTAATGAATATTAGATTTTAATAGTAGCAATTGGCAATGTGAACTCCTGGCAGCCCAGGAATTCTGTGGGGAAGAAATAATATCATTTTATGAGGATTCATTTTTTTCCATTTTAACAATCAGCATTGAAAAAGGAGGCATGTGTAGATTTTGTGTGGGGGCTAGCAACCTTTGATGACAGTGTGCAAGGCTGTTTTAGGAGTAAAGTCAACATTATCATGCCTCCTTTTACAGATGGGTAAGCAGGCATGAAGAGGAGAAGTGACATGAGGGGTGACAGAACTCACATAGGAGTAAGAGCTTAGAATGCAACTGAAAAGCAACACTGTTATCAGGCATGTTCTTCTGACGTGATATTCAGTCTTTGTTCATTTATGTTTTGGGCTTGCAGCCAAGGGTATCTGAACTCTGTGAAGCAGATCTTCACACAGTATGATTGCTGGAACACAGATGTAGCCTTTCCCAGATTTTCACCCCAACACCTGAAGTTCCTGAATGATCTGTTCTTTACTCACCTACATCCCAATGATGACAAAGGGAACTACAAACAAATATTTTGTGCAATGGACTCTCTATGGTACATTCCTTAAAAGAGTATTATGCATTATTCCCCAACCTAGTGCTACTATGATTTTATTATGAATCTCAAAATAATTGGTACATTTCTTAAAGGCCCAGCTCCTGGAGTCATGTGAATCTCAACTTCATTAAAAGTGTTTAGTCCTCATGGTTGTGGATAAAAGCTTGAAAATGTGACCTGGGAGTAACATAAAGGTTAAAAAGCAGAAGTTAAATAAAAAGAATTTGAAATATATATATATATATTATATTTTAAAAATCTCATGATTTTAAGCCATTCGCAAGATTTTGAGATCCTGACTTAAGATATTAGAATGCTTGAGGTTGGCAACGTTGCCACCTGCAAGTAGTCAGGGGTTTTCCTACATGCACAACACAAGAATGGGATTTGCTCTAACGAGTCTCCCTATTTCAGATTTCCACCCTTAAGACCGTCCCTTCTGTGATCAACTTGGCAGACTGTGTTTTGGGATGCAAGGCGTGGACGAAAACAGTCCTATTTTATTTATATATACTGATATGTAAACTAGACAGGAAAGTATGGATAATGGATACCCAATGGATAATGGGTTACACAATGGGCTATATTTATTGCCAATTTAATACACAAATGGTTGTGTTTCTATAGTTTAAAATTCTACCATTTGTAATATAAAACGGACCATAAATGCACTCCATAGTATAACCCACTGTTCTTTATATATTACACATTCCGATCTAGAGGTAGATCCATAGAAGATATGAATCATATTTAATTATTCCTTTATTTCAAGTGATTACAACTTACACTTTTGATGATGGAGGTTCCCAGTTCAAACCCCGTCCCCCCTCCCATCCTGTCATTTGTTATAAGAGCACTTTCACAATTGCCCACTAAGAATGGAGACCGAATAAACACATCTTTCTCCTTTGTCCTTTAGGTGATTCAAGCCTGGTCCTCTCGGATATCTGTTAGAAGCTGTTTCAAGGATATTTTCCTTCAACTTCACCGTTATAAAGACTCAAACCCTGGACATTGCTGATGTTTCACCTAGTGAGTGTCTTTATTTTGATCCCTCTTGCCTGAAGTGTTTGTCTTTGTTCCTCCCTTAGCCTATTAGCCCCTTTGCTTCTCCCTCTGCATAACAACCCACCTTGATAATCAAAAGCATTAAAATCACCCCACTTATCACATAAGGGTTAAAAACACGATAGGTGGGCGATTACTTCGCCTTCCCCAACTTCTTTTTTACAAGCTTGGTTGAAATTGTGAATAGAGACTGACAGCTCGCCTGAGTGTTTGTGGTTCAGTTTGAAACCACAAAGCCCAGAAGCACATGGTTTAGATTCAATGTCTTTCTCTAGTTAACATGAACCATTTGTTTAAGCAGCTAGGCTATCTGTTGGAGAATCGCTTTGCACTGAGTTGAGCCTAGATTCACCCCATACAGCCAAATATATTCAGTTGGAAAGAAAGAAAGAAAGAAAGAAAGAAAGAAAGAAAGAAAGAAAGAAAGAAAGAAAGAAAGGCCTGCATTTACTTTTTCTTGTTTATTTTTAGCCTGTAAAGTAGCTAACAATGTCCCAATTGAAAAAAAAAAAGTCTGAAAACGCCAATCAAAAGTAGATCCAAAGTAGAGAAGGCTTGTTTAAATATTAAGTGCTTTCCTGCATAACACTTTTTGCAGCTAACTCC
This sequence comes from Pelusios castaneus, assembly GCA_007922175.1. Classification (NCBI taxonomy): domain Eukaryota; kingdom Metazoa; phylum Chordata; order Testudines; family Pelomedusidae; genus Pelusios; species Pelusios castaneus. Next base: position 7,964,418 of record ML685805.1, on the reverse strand, counting down.
TGTAAAATAATAATGTCATGGATGGCAGTGAAAATACCGATATTTTAGGGTCTTGAAATACCCTTAGACCAGCATTTTCAAATATGGATGCACATACAGTGGTGCACCTAAGTTCATACTAGGCACTTAAGAAAGGTCCTATTTCAGCAATTCATTTCCTCTTCAACAGAACCCATAAACACCTCCCATTCAATAGGATTTAAGCATATACCTACACTTAAGTATGTGCTTAAGTGCTTCACTGAAGAGAGCTGGACTTAAGCATGTTATTAAATGCTTTCCTGAAGTGGAACCTGATTCTTTTCGGAGGGTCTGAACACCCACACCTCCAGCTGGAAAATTAAGATATATAACTGTGGGTGGATGTATCTCCTTTCTAGGCACCCATGTTTGAACTTTTGACTTTACTGCACATCTGCAAAGCATTTTATGGGCATTAGCTAAGTGGGGGTGGACCAGCACAAACTCTAGACACGACATTAAATCCCAGCTAAACTGGTCTTATATAGTGCTGCATGAGGTGATTGGAGCCCAGCATCGGCATAGACCAGATATAAGAATAATTATTACTGTTGTATAGAGACACAAGGGGAGTTCCCAGAGGAAACCTAGGTCATCAGTGGCAGAGCTGAGATTAGAAGTCAGACATTCCTGGTTTCCAGTCTTGTGGTCATTTTTCTAGGAGATGCTGCTAATACCATATCACCAGTTTGAGGTCCTTGCCCGTGAACCACTCATGCCCTCCTCTCTAATGTGTCAATGGAATTTCCTAGGTAGGACTCTTGGCAGCATGGAAAAAACAGATAAACAGACCCAAACTGCCAGCAATACAGTGGGAAGACGGTGACACAAAAGTACAATATCCATTATATCTCAGAGAAGGGAAGGACAATCCATCTTCAGATTAAAAAAAAAAATACAACTAATTCATTTCAAATGGTTTGGCCCAAATCCTTATTTTGAATGCCTTTATATTGGCTTTTAGTTATTTGGCGCTTTCTGCTCTTACATTAGTGCCACCAAGATAGGCTCGTTAGCTCAATTTTTTTTAAAAGCACATAAGTGCTTTTGCATTGCTTGAGTTGCTTGCACAAAGCATGGTGTGGGCATGCATCAGTTGTAGATTTGCACACATGCAAATGACATGTGGGAATAGGTTTGGCATTTTGACATGATAAATTGGATGAAGTTCAGAGAAGAGCCACAAGAATGATTACAGGATTAGAAAACGTGCCTTACAGTGATAAATTCAACAAGCTCATTGTTTTTAGCTTAACAAAAAGAAAGTTGAGTACCTCCAGTGGGAATAAATATTTAGTAAAGGGCTTTCGGCCTAGCAGGAAAAAAAAATACAACATGAGCTAATGACTGTCTAGTTTCAACATCAAAAGTCAGACTGGAAATAATGTGTACATTTTTAATGGTAAGGGTAATTAACCACAGAACAATTTATCAAGGAGCATAGTGGATTCTCTATCAGAGACTTTTTAAAATCAAAAGTGGATGTTCTTCTAAAAGACCTGTTCTAGGAATTATTTTGAGGGAGCTCCTGTGCCCTGTGTTGTACATGAGGTAAGACTAGATGATCCCAGCAATCCCTTCTGGTCTTGACATCTATGAATATGAATTTTTGTGTTTTCAACACAGACATACATACACATACTATTAAGTGCATCCTTAATGAACGAGGGTTTATCTTGATTAGTATAAAAAGGTTGTTTCTTAGAATGTGCTAGCTAACACAGTTCTACTAATACATAAATCACCCAGCTAGCATGTGCTAACGTACAACTTGCCTTGTCTACGCTAGAGTTTTAGAATGTGCTGTGTAGAACATGCTTGCTAACAGGTTCTGATAAACCAGCTTTTAGCCATGTCAAGACAAACCCCCAAAGGGGCCAGGATCATGGTTTTAAGTCTTATCCAAAAGATCACAGTACAGCATCGTGGGAGTGGAAAGCAAGGTGAGTCAATGGATTATTGTGGTTTGGCCACAAACGCAAGCATCCGGTCCCCCAAATCATGGGTATTAGGGGCTGAAATGAACTCTCCTAAAACAATTTCCCATCATCTGAACCTTGGAATGGTTTGTTTTATCTTTTGTGGTAAAAAAGTGGTTCCTGGCCATCACATTACAATAAATGGAATCACCTGCTGTACTCATAACCTATGTGCTTTGCAGGAAAGAAAGAATATTTCTTTGCTATATATTGCTGCCTCCTAGTTAGGAATAAGGGACTGTAAAATCCATGTATGTGTGAAACCACAATATATTCCCTTGTTCTTTCATTAGAACCCACTCACACCATAATCGGATCAAAGGTTGGTATTGGGAGTAGGGAAAATGGCCATAAGATTGTATACCATGAATTTCCTTCCTAGCAAAAATACTTTCTAGGAATTGTTTTTAATTTTATTTTTTATGGGAACACTGATGCGACTTCTTATGATACCGGTGCTTAAATTACTATATAATCACAATATAATATGGCTGAACAAAAGAAATCCAAAACCTTCAGAGACCTGCTGCAGGTAGCTGCAAAGTTAATGAAGTGAGTGTGAGGCTTTGAGGGGCGTTGATACTTTGTAGGTATAGTATCGGGAAAAGTGGCTTGGCAACCTTAGAGCTGAATGGAAGTGCGGATTTAACTTTAACCATTGTTGTTGAAGTCACTTGGCTAGGCATCAGGAGCTGAGCTATGGTGAGCTGTTCACCAGAGTTACGGACTCTAGTGAGGGACATTCCCTTCCCCTCCTGGTCCCTCACCTGCACTCTACCGAAGATTGCAGTCTTTAACCTCACAGGTTCGTCCTTTAGAATAGAGCAGACCTGAAATAATGCCCCAGAGGTTTGTGCTGTGAAAGGAAACATGCAAAATAACCTACTGAAAATCCTGTAATTTAATAACTGGAAAAGGCAAATTGTTCCAAGCACTTGGGCCCAATACAGTTATTGAAACCATAATGTAATGCTTGTAATAAGACTGCTACATCAAAAGCTCAATAGGACCACAGGGGTTTGTGTGTGAATGCCAATGTGTCAGCATTTGGGGATCACAGAAGGATTGTCTGAATTGAACTCACAAAGTGTCTAGAAATTTTATTTCTGTATCCAGTTCTCAGGTGACAAGTTCCCAGTCATATTGGGGGATAGTTGAAATTCCCCATTGTTATTGAGCTGTCTGATTACGTAGCCTTTCTAATCTCCCTGAGCATTTCACAGTCACCATGACCATCCTGGCTGGGTGTTTGGTAGTATATTCTTACCTCTACACTCTTATTATTCAAGCATGGAATTTCTATTCCCAGAATGTCTATGGTACAGTTTGAGTCATTTATGGGTTTTTACTATGCTTTCTTTCACACATAGTGCCACTTCCCCCAACCAATACCCCTTCCCCACAATGTAGCATGACCTACTATGTCATTCCTACATATTTTGTACCTGGTATTACCACATGCATTAATTATCATTGTTCTACCAAGTTTCTCTGTAAACTGTTATATCAATATCCTCATTTAATTCCTGGCACTCAAGTTATTAGGAAGAGACAAGTAATAGTCACCAGGGATTCACTAATTAGAAATATAAATAGTTTGGTTTGTGATGCCCAGGAGAAGCACATGGTAAATTGCCTGCAGTGTGCAAGAGCTGTGTACGGCTTGAGACAGGTGTATAGATTTATGTGCAGTGCTGGGAGGAGCCGGTGGTCTCATAGGCTATGTCTACACTGGCAAGTTAGTTTGAATTACAGAAGCTTAATTCGAACTAACTAAAGCCATGGCTACACTAGGCTTTAATTAGTTCAAATTAAGGGCTTCCTTAATTCGAGCTAATAAGTTCGAATAGGGTATTCAAACTAAGGGTTAATTCCAACTAGCTAGTTCGAATTAAGCAATGTGGCCATGTTAGTTCGAATTAATTGCTTAGTTCGAACTAACCGGCTCATTGAAAACAATGTAAATCGCTAATTCGAACTAAGCAAGTGCCATGAATGGCATGAATTAAGTTAATTCGAACTAACTAAAATTAGTTTGAATTAGTTAGTTTGAATTAACTAATTCGAACTAATTTTAGTAAGTGTAGACATAGTCCTAGAATCTAAGGTCAGAAGGGACCAATATGATCATCTAGTCTGACCTCCCGCACAATGCAGGCCACAAAACCTCACCTACCCACTCCTGTAGTGAACCTCTAACCTATAACTGAATTATTAAAGTCTTCAAATCATGATTTAAAGACACTAAAATACAGATAATCAACCAGCAAGTGAGCCATGCCCAATGCTACAGAGGAAGGCAACCCCCCCCCCCCCCCCCAAAAAAAAAAAAAAAAAACCAGCGCCCAAGCCAATCTGCCCTGGGGGAAAATTCCTTTCCGACCCCAAATAAGGCAATCATATGGTCATGGTATACGTAGGTACCAATCATATATAGAGAAAGAGGTCACAGAGATAAAATGCAGCCTGCTAGGTACGAGATTAAAGTCTAGGATCTTTATGGTGGGGTTTTTTTTGTTTGTTTTTGTTTGTTTTTCTGAAATCCTTCCAATTCCAAGCACAGCGCCAGTTAGACAGGCAGGACTGCAGCGTCTCAATATGTGGATGAGACAATGGTGTCCGAAGAAGGAATTTATATTTACTAGGAACTGGGAGAACCTTTTGGGAAAGGAGGAACCTATACAGGAAGGAACCAAAACAGAATCAGTTTGCTGACATGTAAAATTAAAAAGGTCTTAGAGGAGATTTTAAAATAAGGCCTAGAGGAAAGCTGAAAGGTGCCAAGGAGCACGTGTTTCAGGAAAAAAGATAGTTTCAGATTGAGATCCCACAAATGAAGTTGCCTGTACTAAATTATTTTCTGTTACTTCTATTTATGTCTTAATATAATAAAATAATCATTTTTGTTTTAATTTTATTTTAAGTAGATGAAACAATATCAGTTTTACCAACACAGGAATCTTTTACTTTTATAAATGTGAGTGATTGCATGATAAAGATAAAGTTTAAGGTAGCATGAACATACTTATCTAATATTAATCTATCTGTAGTAACAAACAAGAATATTTTTTCCAGGTCACAGAAGCTAACATCCCTTGCTTGTCTTGCAAAAAATAACATCGGGACTTTAAAGATGGCAAGTGATTGGGAAACAGAATCATGGTAAAACATCTTCCAGCAGCACAAAATGGTCAGGAGAACCATTACACAAGGGTAAGCAGAGTCCAAATGGCTGCTATGAGTTTGTTATCCTTCATCAGCTTCCAAGGCAAGGTATGTCAGTTATCCAAGGAAGATTAGGAAGTACAAATGCCTAGCACTAATCTCTCAAGAGAAAACTGTCAATGGAAGAGTTGTTCAAAGACCATGTACAGTTACCACTGCAGATCAGTGAATACATGACTTTATTGAAAAAGGAAAGAAGAAACAAACAGAAGAAATATTTACCTCCTTTTTTCATTCCGTTTTTTCCTTAAGCAGGTTACAGGTCTCCATCCTGTTTATGCTAAAGTCCTTGTACGCCACATAGCCAGAGTGGCAGAAAGAGGCCTGAGTCCTAACTGGAACCTGGCCCTGTTTCCATTTGCACATGTTGGCTCTTAAGGTTCATTAGCACTGGTTCTAATCTGATTTTCCTTATGTGGAGCCAATCCTGGGGAGAAGCTGAGCAACTCAGTGAGTACCTGGAGTAGAAGATGCACAGCAATTTGCAAGGTCAGTCTCTGTGCCTCTGCAACCATTGCCTGTTTTCTTTGACAAATTGATTCCCTTAGCTATAGGACATAGTAGCTCTTCCCAGGATCAAATCCAAAACCTGAGTGCCCTCTGTTGAAAATTGGTCCCCAATTGATCTGAATCACTATTTGAACTTCTTGATTGCACAATACGCTCATTTTGTAGCTGGGGTGGGGGTGCATTCTACAAGATAGAGCGAGGAAGCCATTGTGTTTGCAAAGCCACGAACCGATGACTCAAAGGCGTTATCGTTTCATGTAACCTCCTCTATCAGGGGCAGTGTCTCATTTAAGGAGCTGTGCAAACACCCCTATAAGCACAAAGGAGATTGGGGGTAAGTGACCTTGAACACCCCAGACAAACATTCAACTCCAGGTTACAGCTGACTGGAATCCTGAGGTTTCACTTGCTTGGGGCCAGTTTGAAACCCACTCTAACCAGCCTAGTATTTTATAACATTGTAAAGACTGTATTGTTTGAAACATTTCAAAATTTTAACACACAATCTGGCAGCCTCCCAAAACCATCTCAAATGAGCCAAAACTATCACCAGCCACCCACATTCCTGTCCATTACCCTCTGATTAATGACATTCCACCTACAGGGGCTGCCATTAAGAATATCTCTACGGAGGGACCGCTACATAAATAAGATCATTGAGACTTGTAAATTGTCTGTATAGTTAGCAGCTGTGTTTTATATAGAGGTGTCTCTTTTTATAATGCGGTGACCATACGAGACGGGTTTCTCAGTGGATAAAAAAAAGAGATCAATGCACCTCGTATCTTGTAAAACTTTAATTGGACACATTGAGGCATAACAAATGCCTGGAGAAAGCATTTGCTTCATTGTGCAGGATGCACCATTCATAGTGTGCCTCTGCAGTAATTTTTGTGTTGCTTACCAGTTAGCATCATACCTTCTAAGGATATATCCATTGTCATAATAAGCAATGACTGAACTATTCATTGTAAATAAATTATCCAATGGATTTAGCCTTGTTTTTGAAATACATTTGTTGTGTTTTATAGAGGCGCCAAAGAAGTTTGGGACAGCTGTTAGCCAGCCAGATTCATTGGTGGCTATGATGTTTTGTTTGGGATTCTGGAACAGCAAGGTGTTTTCCAGGTAGGAAGTTCAGAGACACTGCCACTGGAAATTATGTAGAAACATCGGTCAGAACTGGCATTAACCAGTCAACATTTTCAATGAATCCAACCTTGGTTGTTTTTTTTTTTTTAATAAATAGCACTGTAGGGCCTCTAGGTATGGGATTGGCCTCTGAAATTAAGTGGGCTGACTGTGTTTCAGAAACAATATTCACCTTGTCTTCTGGTCTCCAGGCAGATTCACTCCCAAATCTTATCTCAAGGAAATAATTGGAGGCCTGATACTGTTAGCCTTCCTCAAGTGAGTAATTCCATTTTGGTCAAAGGAAATATTTGTGTGAGGAAGATGTTTAGAATCAGGTCCCAGGCTATGATGGGTTCTCTTCCATTCAAGAGATGCAGTGTTTGTCTTGAATTCTAATGTTATTCCTCATTTTTCTCTCAGGCACAGCTCCTTGATTTAATGTGCCAGAGGATTGAATAAAAACTAAGGATGTGTATGATTTGGCCTTTGTTAGGAGGATATCTCAAAACACTTTTGTTGCCTAAGGCTTGATGTGACGTTCATCTTCTGGGCATATCAACGAGAGTTGGCTGCCGAGGTCCCATTTCTGTCTTTGAAATCTCCTTCTCTAGCCTCAGCTCTGCTCCACAACCCACTACTCTAGCTGATTTTGAATGCATCAACCACTATGGCTATGTCCATGCTGTGATTGGCCCAGATCAGCTGACTCAAGTTTGTGGGGCTCAGGCTGTAAAATTGCAGCGTAGACACTGAGGTTTCAGCTGGAATTCAGGCTCTGAGTCCCTCCCCCTTTAACGGGGTCTCAAAGCCTAGGCTCTGGCCCAAGGCTGAATGTCTATGTAGCAGTTTTATAACCCTCCAGCCCAAGCCCCCTGTCAGCCCAACACAATTGACTTGAGCCATGAGATTCTGTGCCACGGATTTTTTTTACCCAATGTGATAGTTACACCAGTGTATGAACACAATATGGCAGCCGATACAATGCCACAGCAAGGTATTTGGACTTTGCATGGAGTACAAGCAAGTACCCGTACGAGATTTAAAAAGTTTGCAGCGGCAGTGTTTTTTGGCTCTATGAGGTATCTTTTTTCTATTTTTTTCCCCTCATATTCCATTACCTGTCCACTAGGAGAATTGAAATACAAAGTAAAGACATGAACAGAGCATATACTGCTGTTAAGTCAGAAGTTCATACTTAGTTTTTAGGATACTTGGGCTATGGAACAAACTATTAAAAACATGCCTAACATCTTGATGTGGTACAGGTTATACAGCCAAAAGCCAGGCCCCATGTTAAAAGTACAGACACTAGATAGTTATATTAAACCTCTAGTACCCAGCCATAGTATTGTTTCAGAGGTTAGATTACAAACCATTTAGGAGATTAGTCTCAGATTTCAGTGGGCAGAGCAAATTATAAGTTATTTTCCGAGCTATACTGATTATTTTGTCAGCTTAAAACTCACTGCAGGGAACTTTCTCTGCTTATTGTAAGTAGGGACACAGTTCTTACTCAGACACACTGAAGCCTGAGAAATGGCCGTGAGATTAAGCCTCAGATGTGTGTAAGATCATGTGTCTGGGCCCGCTATGGCACAAATTCTGTGGCCATCAGTTTAATTTGTTAGTCACTTTATCTATAGCAAGGAAGACTCAAGTAAGGAATCGGAAAAACTTTTTATCCATAAGTATTGATAAGCAGAGGAGCTGTTTACCTAAGAAGGTTATGAACTCCCTCTCATGGGAGATTTTTGAGAACAGGTTCCACAAACACCTGCCAGGAATAGTTTAGATAGACTTAAACCTGCGTCAGTGCAGGTGGATGGATTAGATGACTTTTTGAGGTCCCTTCTATAAGGCCTTGGCCCAATAATATTGTTGGTAGAGTTTGTCTCAATCAGTTTGGCCAATGTGTCATACAAAGCATAGATTAAGCTTTTACTCCTCACAATGGTTTCAAATTGAGTGGCCAATAATACCAATCACTTTTAAACAGTATAAGCATTCGAAAGAGAGGCTTATATCAGATACCATTTGAGCAGCCAGTATGCAAACTTCCTTACGGAGTTCCACCAATATTTTTTAGTTCTGACATGCAGTATTCCAAGCAATTCCAGTTCTGGTCCCCTTTTGAGTAGAAACCAACAGTGGTGTTTATTTGTGGCAGGGACAATAGCAGTTTTTTTTGGTGTGGACAATGTTCTTTGCAGCCTAGAATAGGTGATACAATTAACTCATTTTAACACATAACCCAAGACAAGATCTGAACCAAAATATCAAGACGAGAAAGAATAATGTACCAACTATCAAGTTCAATTTTTGGTTGATTAAATCAGTCTCCACAAGAATCACTAGATTTATTCTGTGAGTAAATGTAATGTTACTCTTGAAGGCAAACTTGACTATTTCATGTCATTTGCAGGTGTATCACTAATAAAAAAAGACTTTTTTTTTTTTTTTTTACAAAAATGTAGGGTAAAATGTTAAAAATAAGAACATCACACCTTCAAAACATTCTCATGATCTCTATAAAAAACTTTTCTTTCATGGTTAGATGGAGGATAAAACTGGTTAGGTGTCACTGATGCTACTTGATACACATAATCTTTAAAATATCTAGCATTTTAAGGTATTTTGTATGTCTATGTCTATGTGGATGTGCTTGAAAATACATTTACCGTGTATATGTATAGTGAGTGATAGCTTGTCAATGTTTAAAACTATACGACAAAGATATGCACCAATAATCATACTACTTAGTAAGCCAACATTTTGACTCATTGCTTTCTATGTCCAATATGTAACAAAATATGTACAAGGTTACTTAGGCATCATTAATTTTATAAAGGGTTCAATTCATCATCTGCAGTAGAAATGTGAATAATTTGTTTATATAAAAATAATGGCAAAAATGTTTATTTTTCTCCAGGGTATTTCTTCCCAAGTGAAAAACTCTACTTGATAAGTAGGCTTGATAAGTACATACCTCTACTTTTTAAGTAGACCCCCACTCATCTCTTTAGACTGTTAGGAGCATATAGGATTTCTTAGCATGGATTTCATGTCTATCAACTTGCTAGGGTGCTTTTTCTTCACACCCCACCTAAATCAGAAGTTCCTTTAGGGTGACCAAACATCCTGATAGTGGGTTTGACTTATATAGGCAACTATGATACCTCCATCTCGATTTTTCACAGTTGCTCTCTGGTCACCCTAAGACCAACTATACGCATAAAGCACTTCAAGCACATGTTTAACAAATTCTGCTCTACTTTTTATCTTTTAAAAATAATGGCAAGGGGAGAGATTTCTCAGGTATGTTAACAGAAAAATGATTTTCCTTTTTCCTTAAAATGTTGAACTTTTCCAAGCAGCATGACTGACAAATGGTGCGATATAAAGAGCCTTACAGGTTAATCATATGGTGTCTTAGACCTGACAATAAAGGTAGTTATCTTGGGCACCTGTGAAGATGGTGTAATCTTGTTTTGTTCCATATTATAAACACAAGTAGGATATGGGATTTGCTTGGTAGCATTATATTTTCTGGCTTGCAGCCCTAATAATTTGACTCAGTTGATTCCTCAGAAAGCAAGGTTTTGAGGAGAATTCACCCAGTCTTGGCCAACTGCACAGTGCCTGCTGAACTCAGTAATCAAGATAAAGACACTATCAGAAGAATTCTCCAAAGTCCTCTTCGTGTCCTCACATACTTTTAGATTCTTGACATGTTTGGATATAGTTTATTTGACTTCCTCCTTTCATCACCACAAGAACATAAAGTTTTAATTTAAAGCTTACTAAGAATGAAGGTGGAAAGAAACCTTTGAGATGTACATTTGTATTGTTATACTACCCCTTAAAGGTCATTCAACTAAGAGATAACATATCTGTGTAATATAATTTTCTCTGAATATTTTTGGTTTTTGAGTTGTGTGTGGAGGAAGGGGAGCACTGACCATTATGTACCAAAAAATATCGTCAAGTGATCTAGTTTTTCTAAGGCACTATATATTTGAGACTACAGGAGTATCATTTCCAAACCACAACAACGAAGTTGAAGACTTCTTTACAGTGCTTATAAATTATTGATGTGCAAGTTAACAAGCCACATGCAGGCTAATATGAGGAAGGTGGTATAATTGTTCTTACAAAAATGCCCAAATACTTAAAACAGGTGTTAATATGTGCTCAGAATCCATCTCCTTTGTAATAATTCATGGATAGTGTATATTGATCTGGAGAGTGGGATCTTTACTGTATGGATACATTGATTTTGTTTAATACAGGGATGTGAGGAAAAACAAACAAATGGTTCAATACAAGCCACTTGTTAGCAAGCATTTGAGAGTTTAAGAGACAATTCCAAGAAACAAAAACGGCCCCACAGACAGGAGATCAAAAGAAATGTGGCAGGTTTAAAAAGAACACTCTCACAAGAGATGAGGTAATTGTGCAGCGGAACCAGACAGAGACAGGGCACTCCACAGGAGGGTTTCTAAACAAGTGAGGTCTGCTTCACTTTCTTACCATCAGAGGACAGTAAGCCTTTAGGTAATACAGACGTGTGCATACTGTTTGTTGTTTTAAAATACTTTTTTCTCTAAATGCTTTCTTCCTACTGCACAATAAACAATACTTTGTTTTAAGAAAGCTCCCTCCCTCCCCCCATATTTATCACTAGTCACAGACTCCTGAAGGGAAGAAATGCAAGCTTCTGAGCTCAGTCAGACATGCTCTGTTAGCTTGGTTAATGCAAGATCAGGGTCTGTTCAGAGAGGAAATTGCACAAATCCACTCCAAGGCAAGCTAAGGCATGAAGCATGACACCGGAGAGGAGAGCAGGAGGGTATTAAAAGACCCGAAAGGGAACAGAAATGCAAGTTGACCTGTATCTATGGAGGCAAACCTATATTTTGCTCCCCTTTTCTAGCACATTTCTATGCTTCTGTACCTCAGAGGGTGATGTGAGGATAAATACATTCAAAATTGTCAAGCGTTCATATACTGTGGTGATGGGAGATATATAAGTACGTTTTAGAGACTAACTTCTTCATGACCGTATCCCATTCTGCAATGTCATTCATGATGTCCCCATAATTTTCTGAAGGAGGCACAGGTGGAGCAGGTGACTTCTGCTGAAGATTTCGATTGTAGGACAAAATAGCCCTATGACATGTGCATATGCATAACATTATCCAGAATTCGGTCATTATATATATATATATATAATTCTTGACTTCTGTGTGAAGCTACTTCATTCAGCCGTGACTCATCTTTCTAGATTTTTTTTCTTACTGCTTAATCCAAGAAACTCTGACTAAGTCAGCTTTGCCACGTCCCAAGTGTAGCCGGGATTCCTCACAGCTTTTGATGCAAACAGAGACCAGAAATTCTCCTCAGAAATAGCAAGAAATTGCTATTTGTGGGCTCATGCTTTTACAGAATGATGACCTTGGCTGAGGCAGCCTAAACAGAATGGGCCCCAGTGCATGGAGTCATTGCCATTGTGGTAAATAAAGGCAGAGCCAACGTGGCATGATTTCAACATCCATTGGCAAATGAAGCCTGGTTGGGCAAGGGTGCTATGCTCATAAACTGTATTTTTATAATGACAGTCTGGGAACCTGATGACTGACTATGTCATAGTAAGACTATCCAGTTTTGTGTCTCACCCCTTTTTCATGTGTATAAATACAGTTGTTTCTTAGACTCCATATATTACAGCTGTTAAAATGAGTGATAATAAAACATGATGAATGGTAGAGATAAGCTAGAAGGGAAATGACAGATTCTTGTCAGCAATTCTGGCTGACAGCAGAGCGCTTCGGGTTTTGATTTAGGCTTTGTGGCTCATCACATAATGCTTCAGTTTGAGGATATAAACCAGCCGTTACCTGATCGGGGTAGGAAAAAGCTTTCTTTGTGGACAATTTATTCCATAATTGTCTACACCGAGGACTCTTGTCCCTTTCTCCAGAGCATCCAGTGCTTGCCACCGTCTGAGACAAGACACACTGGACTATGGACTGGGGTCTCATCAGGTAGACCAAGTCCTTTGTTCCTTCCCAGTCCCAGCAACCACAGTATGCTCTTTATAGGGAATTTCAGATACCTTTGAATGTACCAAAGAGCTTGGAAAGGTGGAACAATATTGGCACCAGAGTAATTCCCAGTGGTTTGTGCAAACATTGTTTTACACGTCTTTTTTTTTTTTTTTTTAAAGATTTGCTTTCTGTTTTGGCTTAAGTACATCCTCACACTGAGATTCAAAGAAAGCCACTGTCTTTGTCAGGTTGGAGCTCAGAAAACAAACTTGACCCAGAATCATAGGCACAGACGGAATTGGAGCCAAATGCCCCTGAGGTTTACAGAAATACAGATTTCGTGTTCAGTTTCAGTCAGCTGAAGAGGTAGGCCTGAACTAGGCCAGTTTGCAATCCAAGATTCAGACTAAAAATCTCCCACAGTTTAGAGCTGATGGGTTCAGACAAGGCAAAACCATATAAAACCACCAAGTTTCTCAGGGTTTCTGTCTGAAACCATAAGTCAATCTAGGTTGAATGAAAACCCAACCCAAGGCAATCAAAACTCAGTCCAGGTGCATGAAAAGGCTAAAAAACTTCAATGAACCTAGTCAAATTTCAGATTTGTAAGGTTGTCCTACCTTCTGTGCAAATTATCCCCATGTAGCACTAAGGGCAGGCAACTCAGTGCGATTAGATGTTGACTTTTGGCTTTGGAGATGACCCCAAGACACTACAGAAGCTAATAAAACATATAGAACCCTTCCTTTTGTTGTGATCTAGTCATAAGCTCCTAGGCTATGTCTACACTAGAAAAGTTAAGTCTACTTTGTTAAGTCGACTTAAGAAGGTCAACTTTAAGTTGACAAAGTCAACCTTATTAAGTCGACTTAACAAAGTGGTTACCCTGAACAGGAACTTAGTAAGTCAATGTAAGTGCCCTTAAATCGACTTAATAAAGTCGACTTAAGGGTTAATCCATGTCCACACTGTGCTTAGGTAGACCTAAGGAGTCAAGTTAAGGGTTAGGTCGACCTAAACGGCGGTTCTTACTAAGTCAATCTAAGCTTTCATTAAGTCAACTTAAGGAATTTCTTAAGTCGACTTAATGAAAGTCCAGTGTGGACAGGGAGTAATTTAGATCAACTTAAGGCTACTTAAGTCAACCTAAATTGCCAGTGTAGACATACCCCTAGATCTTGGGCTCTCATTACATGGCTTGGGGGAATCAACAAGCCTCACTACCTGTGTCCTGGAGACTGGCTTTGGAAGCTTGTGCTTTCCACCGGTCGCTGCTCCACTACTTGGGTTCAACTCTATTCTATTTTAGTTCTTATGCTATATCCATTCAAGTACCTATGGATATGGACACTGCAGAGATCTTGTTTCAAGTGAAGATGGATTTTATCCAAACTATTCATAAGATAGGGTAGCTAAAGGTAGAACTAATGGAACTCCAAGTTACGAAGTTTGCTATAACTTTACTAGGTATACTCTGGGATCTGCAAATGGGTGGTTTCTATCATTGTCCCTCTATTTATATTGGAGTTTCTTCATTTGGAGCATATTGTGTGCTCTTTAGCTCTTCTATATTGTTTTATAGCAGGAAATATTAACTCAGAAGCACACTCAAGGTACATTGTTTATGTTAATGTCTCTCCCTGATTCTCAGTTTTCTCTCTTCAGGACAGTTTGGTTAAAATGATATTACATCTCTGGGGCCTACTTCCTCTCAGTGTTGAAGTTGTGGTGAATAAAACAACTGTAGTGAGTCTGCAATAAATTAATCGCTCCATTTTATATAAGCAGGAGAACTAGCAGGACACTTGAGGCTGAACACAAATATGACTATTACTTGGGAACTATGGCTGAAAGAGTGGGAGGGAGGGAGGGAAAGGATGCCATAGTGGGTTCAGAAAAAAGGGAAAGAATTTGGGAAACAAACCTCTGTCCAGAATATTGTGGTTAGTAAGTGATTTGGAGTGTCAATTTCCATTTGCTTCAATAAATGGAAAATCTGAAGTTGCTATTCAATGTTCAGATTTTAATTTTATAGGAATGTAATGTGCTAATTGCAACAAGAGTGCACCACTCCCCTTTACTGGATAGAAACTGAACTGTTCAGCTGTGTTTCATAGGCCCTCTAACTTTCAGTGGGGATTTTCCTTAAGCTCGAGGGGTAGGTGTCTTTTTGTTTGCTTGTTCCTAGAGTAGATTCTGAGTTCCAGCCCTACTGGGCTTGTCAAATTCTGCTGACATGTGCAGTCTTGAAGACATGCCTCAGAGCTGTTACACTCGTCTCCCAGGAGTGAGATCCACAAAACTCAGATGCATAATAAGTTTTGTCTAAGGGGAGTTGGCAACGAATTGACTGGTGTGCCCTACTCCCCTCTACAGGGCAGAATCAGAACTGTTTGTCATATACTCTATACTGTTCAAACTCCACCGGACGTTTCTCTAGCAGGTAGGACTTTTGCTTTCTGAGCTTTTGGTGAGAGTTTTCTCTCTGATGCAGTCATGAAGTTTAGAGTGGTCATGACGAGTAGCATAATGAAAACCGTGAAGATCCTATTTATTGCAATGATCTCTATCTTGTTCTGTCATAGGACCAGAGTGTGCCATTTTACTCACGCTGTGAAATACCTCACTCTGGGAACATTCCCATTTTCATCAATGGGACTACTCTTGGAACAATGTGCTACTCCTGGTTCATCAAGGTATCAACCTGTCCCTTAGTAACTAGGAAACCTCAAGAGTGTGCCTCTTCTTTCCCGATATACGCTATTTCCTGTCATTTCCCCCCACACAGGGGGAAAGAATGGTACATTCTAGGAGCAATTGCTAAGAGGAAGTAAGTTCTTCAAGTGCAGAGTAATTGTTTGACAATGCACAGTTTCTTTGCAGAGGGAACAAGTGAGAGTTGTCAGAGGCCATTACTCTACTGAAGAGAAAAATGCAGAAAGAAAGAAAATTGGATAAGGAATCTCTAGGATCTACAGTGTTTTATCTCTGAAATTCCCTGTGTCTGCAGTGCTACTAATACTGATTTGGCGTGGCTCACACTTGCTTTCTTGTTGTCCAATACAGCAAGTGGTGCATGCAGACTGGATAAAGGGCCCACTGGCTGCTGGTGAACTTCAGTCTAGTTTTTTTTTAGATAAGCATGTCCTTCTTCTGCTGTTGTCATTGTCCCTCAGCTATTTCAGAAGAGGTAAGAGAACAGCTACTTTTCTGTGTTAAAAAATGCCTGCAGTATAGCACTCTTGGGTCAGCAGGGATAGGAAGGGGGAAGCGTGTTATTGTGCCCAGTGGGGTGAATCAGGCAGACGAACAATAGTGGAAAGTGTAATCCTTGCCCAGTGTTCTAGGGCACAAAAGCTGTCTTATGTAGACGAGGCACGGCTGATGAACAGATTCCACCATACCGACAAAGTGCAAGTGAGGGTGTCAGCAGACCATTGGCTCCGCCCCCTTCTGCCCAGATGCTGATGTGCACAGCTGAGTCCCTGCATCCGGTGAAATAATCAGTGACAATTTGGCATCTGCTTTGTTCCCAGGGCATAACTGTGTACTGACTCTTACTCAGTGCAGATTGGAAAGTGCCAGCTATAAATAAGCTACAGAATAGAATAAATTACTACTGATAAGAATTTGTCTTTAGTATGTTATTTTGGAAAATGCCTGTATTTATTTTCTGGACACATTGAAGAAAGCATATGAGCTTCTAAACTCTTTGGGGCTTGGACCTTCTTTTTATTGTGTTTGTACAGCGCCTTGCACAATGGGGATTCTGATCCATGAATAGGCCTCATGGGCCCTACTTCAAGACAAATTAATAATAACAATAATAACAATATAAAAGATCCCCCATCGTTAGCTGATTACTTTTCTTTCCTTTTTCATATTTAAGAAGTACTTCTGTATTCATTTGCAAAGGGATATTAGGCCCCAAATTGTAACCTCCTTAATAGATGCTTATTTTTCTCATTAGTTTATATAAAAAAATATATACATCTCTACAAAACCAAAGTTGGTGCAGATTCTTAAGAGGTTTTTCAACCCACCATAAGTGATGATCATCATTTCTGATAATCAGCATGCTTTCCTTCTAATACACTTCATTCATACAGCTCGTTCATCTGAAATAGAATTGGCTCACATTTTTTGAATTTCAAAATTATGATGAAGAACTGTCTCAACATTTTGAATTGTGGTGAAAAATACAGGAACCAGTTGTTAAGAAAACATTTGTAAAAATTGCTTTTTCTGATTTCCCAACTGTTCTAATCTCTACTGTTCAGAAAACTTAAAAAACATTATTAGTTAAGCCTTCTTATATTTCCTGTTTTGAATTAGGTGTGAAATAGCGTCCTTATTTTATACATGAAAAAACTGAGACAGATATATGTGAAGTGACTTACCAAAGTTCTGTTGCCTCTGTTTTTCTGGTTTAAATTTTTCGAACACTTTGTGAGTTCACTGGCAAATTGTTTTTCCAACATCTTGTCCCAACACTTGGTTGGGAGTTGGAGAGTATGTTTGGCACACTGAATCATGAAATGGGCAGGAGACTGATAGCAGTCAGCTTCTGGTGGAAAAGAATTTTCTAAGTTTCAGCCTTCATTACATTTTCTGCCATTACCATCTAAATAGATACAAGAATTCAGATCACTAATAAACAATGCCTAATAGCAACTCCTTAGGGTTGGTTCTCAAAGTTTAGATACCTAATTTTCCAGAAAATAGCACAAATTGGGCAAAGTATTATTAGTACTGGCTTCCAAATAAACACACGTGGACAGAGTCGAAGTTGGTGTAAATTGTCCTAGCTACATCATAATTTACACCAGCTCATGGCTTTCCTGGGGAGAGAAAATGTACCTTACTGAGATAATGGAAAACCTTTTTCAATTTTCTTCTGAAAAAGCTCTCACCTTTTAGAATGGTACTTGTAAATAATATCTAGTATATTAGGAGTCCCTGATAGTCTTATATTCTCCTTTAGATGGGAATTAATGTAACCACTTAGGTGAAGATGTCAGCAACAATGTAGCATAGGGGAAGGTCAATCCCCCTCAGTTTGAAGCCCTCACATAAAACATAATAACTTCCCTTCTCTTTCACAGAGGGAATCTCTTACTGCCCGGCATCCGAAACAACCTTGTCAAGACATTGGTGGTGGTAACATTTTAACTATTTTCCTTGGAAGTTTTATTTTTTCTCTTTCTAGATGGTGGTTGAAGAGATAATTAGTAAATTCTGGTACTCGCTCAAAAATGTTTCATTGCTGAACATGTGTGTATGTGAATACATACATAGAATCATATAAGCATAGGGATGGAAGGGACCTCATGAGGTCATCTAGTCCAACCCCCTGCTAAAAAGCAGGACCACTCCCACTAAATCAGCCCAGCCAGGGTTTTGTCTAACCGGGCCTTAAAAATCTCCAAAGAGGGAGATTCTACCACCTCCCTAGGTAGCCCATTCCAATGCTTCACCACCCTCCTAGTGAGAAAGTTTTTCCTAATATGAAACCATGGCTCCATACATACATACATACATACATACAAATATATTCAAGCTCCTACTTTGGGCAATCAAGAGAAACAAAAATTATAAAGTAGGACATCCCGCCCCCCCCCCCCCCGCCCGAGTTTGTAAGCATGTTAAAATGGCAGTGCTTTTACATTTATATACTAATGCTTTCAAATTTATTTTTAAAAATGAAACAAAAAACCCTAAATGGCCAAACACATAGAGGAATTCACTCCAGTGCTGCTGCACTAAATTCAGGTTTGGGGTAGAATACAGCAGTTTAGGAGGTAGAATATAATTTACAAAGATTATTTTTGCCCAAAACACCCAGGCCAAAAACGCTGTTTAATTTGCAAAACAACTCAATGGAATATTTAGGGGGTTTAGAAATGATGGAGATAGACATTATGAAAGGCGAACAAGTGGCAAATTGAGACAATTCTTCCAGCATCGGGTAGGTTAGGTGTTCAGCTAAAAATCAACATATTTTAGGTTTATGGTAACTTTAAAAAAAAAAAAAAAAGAGAGAGAAAACTCATTTATTTGAAGAAAGCAGAAACTTGCCATGCTTTTTTGTTTTGTTTTATTGAAAACTCTGTTGTCTGTCAATAAGTGGTCCACTTTACCTGGAAATGATTTAACTGACAGCTGTATGTTAAGTTACCAGCTCAACATTTATCACAGGTTTCACAGTCTCTCAAATCACTTTTTTACAGTATTCAAGAAAGCTGCCAAACCGGTATTATATTTGCCTGAAACAAAGACCCATCTATAACTAGATAAAAGGCCAGATTCTGCTTTCAGTTAAATCCATAGTAAGTCCATTGAGTTCCATGGAGTAACTCTAGGTTTTCCTGAGGTTTTAAGGTAAAAAATCTGATTTTCTGTTTAGTTCAACATAGATTACTTGAACTCTTTATTTTCCTTCTTGTTCCTTTCTTTTTTACAGAATTAAGACACTTTTTGAAAACCTCTCTCGGCATTAATCTGGCAGCAAGGAAGCATATTGAAACCTAGTTTTGGAGAATAAAATCTGACTAGAGTTTTCCTTCTTCAAAAAAAATGTTTCTGTGACATTTGTTGGAAATATTGTTAGCAAATAGATCATTGTGTTCCATTGCTTGGGAGATGCAATTAGACTATAGTTTGCTTTACAGACATCCAGAAAATCTAAGTGTGTTGTCATGGAACCATTGGCCTGATTTTCAGTTAGGTACCACAACTTTTAATTAGGGCTCCAGTGCTTTTTTTCCCTGTTTTTTTCAACATCACCTAAGGGGTTTGGTTCTCAAATTCCCATTGAAGTTATTGGGAACTGGATAGCCAAATTCTCTAACTGAAGTTGAAATTCTCAGCCCATAAACTTTATATTGTAAAGAAGAAACATTTACTTAGTAGAGAAGATCTGAGCATCTCACAATCATTACAGGATTTTATCTTACCAAGACCCATGTATGGAGAAGAAGCATTATCTTCAGTTTATATACATCCCAGAATGATGTTCACTTTCTTTTTTTTTTTTTTTGCACAATAGTATTACAGTGTTGGGTCATATTTAGTTTGTGATCCATTATCACCCCGATATCCTTTCTCTGCAGTATGCCTTCCTAGTCAGTTCTTTTCCATTTTGTATTTGTGCAGTCGATTATTCCTTCCTAAATGTAATTCTTTCCATTTGTCGTTTTTGAATCCCATCTATTTGTTTCCGACCATCTCACAGATTGTTATTTGCTCGTGGTCTCCCAGGAAGTCTGTGGCTGAGAATGAGATTGAGCTGAAGTCTTTGAAGTCTCAGTTCAAATGCAGTACCCAGTAGGCCAGCTTCCAAAATGGGACCCCTAAAATGGGATCTACTGGTCAAAGCACTAGTTAGAGGAGAGAAGAATGATGGTACTGTTGTTAGGGTGGCACTTACAAGACTTCAGTTCAGTTCTCTGTTCTACTTCTTGTGTGTCCATGGGCAGGTCACTTAGGGTAAAGTTTTCAAAGGCATCTAAGTCCGATTTTTTAAAGTGACTTAGGTACTTAAGGCCCAATGATAGTCAATGGCTCCGAAGTGCCAAAGTCACTTTGAAAATTGGACTTATGTTCCTAGATCACTTAAGCATTTTTGAACAATCTTACCCTTCATCTCTCTGTGCCTCAGTTCCATCTGCAAAATGGGGCAATAGCACTTTGCTGCTGCACAGGTGTTTGGTGAGGATAAATGCATGAAAGGTCATCAAGTGATCACATGCTATGGTGACTGGGGCCAGATAAGTACTTAAGTAGATAGACAGATGTCTGGCTCCAGCCAGTGGTACCGAGAGGACTTCTAAATAGTACTGTGAGTTTGCAATTGATCACGTCCTGTAGCCCAGAGTTTTCCACACATTTCATGCAAGCTTTTTTTTTTTTTTTTTTTTTTTTTTTTAAGTTTCCCATTTGATTTATTATTTTGCTAACACTCACATTTCTGTGGGCCTATAATCTTCACAGATGTCTTCAGTAAAGAGGGAACCTTCACTTTGAAGCTGGTAAATGTGCTCGAGATTGACAAGCTGTTTTCAGATATCGCTGAAATTTTCAACAAGCAGCACAGAGATCACTGGGCCATGAAGGAGGCCATCCAGAAGCTGGAAGAAATCTCTGGCTGTGCTCCCAGAAGCAGTTTAGCAGCCTGCATAGAAAATATAAAGCAAGAGCATGGTAAGTGGAGAAAGACTAAGGGTAAATTGAAGCCAAAACAGTGCATGAAGAAGGCTGGTCAGTTGAGACTGAACATTTTGGTCCTCAATTTCAGCACTGCCTGGACTCTGCAGGGAATCTGTCCAGCCCTCTTTGCTGCTATCCTGTAAAATGCAGACTCTTCAGTGCTGGGCTTTCTAGAAGCCGAGATGAACACATGTATCGATAAGGATTGGCCCTCTAAAGCTGGGTGTCAGACCATCGTTACCTTCACTACCCTCCCCACAACAACATGTTTCGCACCATTCTGGAGAACTATGTTTCCTGGGGCTGGAGGAAGCGTAGGGAACTGCTTTGGATAAAATAAGAACACTGCACCCAGTCAGATTCCGGGGCAGGGGGCGAGAGGGGATCACTGTTTCAGCACAGGAGTCATACCACTCACGGGTAGAGTTGCATTTGCACTGCTTCACACTCCTGCTGCCCTCAGGAAGCTCAGTAGTGGAACCGAGTCCATGTCTTCCATGTGCCGAGGCAAGCTTAGACAACAGAATCGGCCCCGTTTTCAACGTCCCCGGTATTTAAAAAAAGCACATGCTTGATTTGCTATTTCTCACAATGCTACTTCCTGGTTTTCAGTCATAATGTGCAATCAAGATGCTAAGAATTGTGAGCACCCTTTTCCACCTGCCATGCTTCTTGTCTGCTTCTGCCTTGCAGTGAAATGCAATTTTTCCAACCAGGTTCAGCGACCCTACAAATCTGTCTCAAGTTCTCCTCCCCTCTTTAGCTTTGGCTTTCTAGTGCAGTAATTCTTCATGCGGCAGTAAATCTAACCCTTCCTATGTAATGTTAACCTTCTGAGCCACTGCAGCAAAAAAGAAAAAAAGAAATCGAAACAAGGAGCTAAACAAATCCCATACGAAGAAAAGAAGCCATGTGTTTGTGAAGCCCCTAAGAAGAAGAACAATGATGCATCTCATAAAAGATTAGATCAGATTTTCAATACACTTTTTATAAAGACTTACCCACCTAATGGTTTCCACCGAATGAATGGCAGGTAAAAGGCAGAGGATTAGGGGTCAAATTTATTTTGGTGTAATTCCAATGATTTCCTTAGAGGGAATATCAATGCATTTGTACAAGGGACGAATTGGTCTATATGTGTTTAAGCAAGCGGTGTGGAGAAGCTTGGCTCTCTACTAGGAAGTGGCTGTATTGTCCAACACATGCACATACAAAACAGAGCCACTGATAAGGAAGTTGAAAAAGAACCTAGTTGATGGCATTCCTTTCACTCTCAGTCACAGTTAACAGCTCTCTTGCTCCAAGTGCTTAGGTTTCTAGTGACAAAGCATTTAGATATCTCTTCCAGATCTAAATCAGAACAAAAACACAAGATATACATTGTTTTGTCTTTCAGATGCCTACAATGTACAGGTGCTCATGAAGGGCTATAGTTTTTCACTCATTGCAGAGGAGAAAGAATTGCCTCATAAATTGAAGCAGGCCCAACAGCAGGTAGAGGAGCTGAATCGTGCCACAAAGCATATCGTTGCTACGGAAATAAAACTCCAGGAAATGGCCCGCTCTGTGCTTCAGAATCAGAGTCAGCTGGTGGAGAGAGTGAAAAGTGCAAACCCAGAGTACCTGGACCAAGTACGACTAGAAGCCAATGTGGCAGAGAACTTCCAGAAAGTAAGCCTGGCCACAGAGTGCTCAAAGCAATATGGAGAAGATGCCAGCAGTGTGCTAAAGGAAATGGCCCAGTCGGCTGGCCTGACCTTATAAAGGGGCTGCAGAAATAGGATTGAATTAGAATGTGTGCTCTCCCTTTTATTATCCAAAGATAGCATACAGAACCATGAATTACAGTATTTCCTGCTCTTGCAGTGATTGTATGGACAACTAATATGCACTCAGCAAATAGCTTATGAGTTGCCCTGAGTATTATGTTTGATCTTTTCAGCCAAGGAACCTTAGCCAGGGCACAAAGATTGGTCTCCAGAAGACCTCTGACTTCCACAGCTGCACAGAAGGCACCTCTTCCCTTTAATATAGCAGTATAGCCACTTGAGTTCTAATTTAAGATTTCAATCCCTCACAATGTCTTCCTAGATGGATGGCACCATAGATTCCACTTGTGCAAGGTGAATTCCCAGGTAGCAGATTACGGCTGCTTTCGACCTGCTTTGTTGAGCAATGCAGAGCAATCAGAAGTAGGCCAGAGTGTCTATCCCACCCACCACAGTTTATAATGGAATTCAGTAAAATTCCTGCCCCTTTTTTTCTAGGTTGAATTAAGCTGCCTTTCAAACCTAAACCAAAGCTAGTGTGCTAAAACCAGGCATCCAGGCTAATGGCTGAATGCGTCAATTGAAGACATAGAGATATACTTTACATTGCTTAATATTGCACAGACAATCATTTGAAATTAAAGACACATATTAACCAGGCCACCAGTTGTTGCTTTTCCTCCTCACTCCGCCCTTGAAATTCCCAAAGCACGTTTCCCATTTTCATTGAGACAGCATCTGGAGTCAGGCAACACATTGCCAAAATAGCACAGGTATATTAGCACAGCAGGACGAGGCTCCAGGATTGGGATAACAGGAGTTGTTACAGATGAGGATTAACCTTTATGGGAAAGAGTGGCAATACTGGGTGTTCACGGGTCCCGCGCTTTAACTATGAAGTGTATTACAGATGTGTGGGGATTGAAAAGTGTCGGGAAAATGGTGGTGATGGATTAGGATTGGAACAGCGTGGATGTGTATGCTAGAGTTCAAGTATGAGGAACATTGTCAGCCCAAATCTGTTAGTACTATAGTTGATCATCGATGGCACAATTCATCTTCTTCTTTTAGGAGAGCATTAAATGAACTCAAACAATGCAAATAGAACAACCTGCAAATATTCGGTGCTTGCCAGGAGGACTTGACCAAACAGTTTGCAAATGACCCTAGCCTTTGAAGACAAACTGGATCACAGTGGAAGTGCCTCCATCACACACAGCCAAACCTGAGGGCAAAGGGAGGTCAGAATAATTTCATTCGTTTTTTTTCAACACTTCAAACCAGGAGGCAGGTGTCTTTGGGGGAGGGAGTTTGTGTCGTGGGGGGGAGGGGTGTTTTTTCAAGTGCTGGACCTGGCCAGTGGTTGAAAATCTTGTTGAATTGATCACATTTTGGGGGAATGATGGAGATAATAGACACCCCAAGTGAAATCCTATCCCGCTTGTGTGAGCTGCATAAATACCTATGAAAGGGAGCTCAACCTCTGGGGTTTCAGACTCTATCTTCTGCACTCCACATTATTGTTTTAAATTTTGTTTCCATTTGCCTCTGCTCACCCCCAAAATGCATGAAAGAGACCCAAAGGTATGTCTACACTTGCAATTTAGGTCGACTTAAGGACGCTTAAGTTGACCTACAGAACGCTGCATCCACATCTGGTTTTCATTAAATTGACTTAATAACTCCCCCTCTTTAGGTCAACATAGGGTGTCCACACTGGTTTTAGATCGACTTAACAGGTCGACTTAAGGAGTACATCGACCTAAAGAGGGGGAGTTATTAAGTTGACTTTAGGAAGTGCTGCCCGAACTCCCCCAGCTCCAACTCTCCTCCGTCGACCTAGCACCTGCGAGTGTGGACGCAGGCAGTCGACTTAAGTTTTTAGTGCAGATGCTGTAAGTTGACTTAGCTTTTCCAGTGTAGACATACCCCAAGAGCCTTATCTTTGCCTTAAACATCCTCTCACCATCCCTCGTGCTTCAGCACATCATGCACCTGACCGGAGCAGGTTGCTGCAGATTGCTTTCCTCTCTTGGTGATGAGCTTTTCTGTTAATAATCCCCAGATTCTATCCTGCCAGAAATCCAAGCTCTCCAGACATTTCCTTTTGGAGTTTCTTGATGCCCTTGAGCCAGATACCAGTTTTGAACAAATTCACCAAAACCCAGCAGAGAAACATTATCATTATTATGATTTTCCTGAACCTAAATGCAAGAGAATGCTCCTCAGTTCAGCTCAGACTGGGTATAGAGTTCTCCCTTCCTTGCCTAACTCAAAAAACCTCATCTCTTTATTTCTTTTCATTTTGTTGTTGAAGGAATTTGGGAAACAAGTTAATTGCAACAACTATTTCCTGCTGCTCTTCTGGTAAACATCTTGAAAACTACCATATATGCTTCTGATAGCCTCACAGGAATGCCTTTTTCAGTTGTGAATGACTCAGTAAGCTCCCTTTCTGGATTCGCTTTCTTGGAGCATTGAGTTCTTTATGGCCTGTCACTACCTTTTCTTCATGAAGGAAAATAACCCAGATACTTTAATCCAACAAATCCTGCATTCCCTGATTATCACAGCAAGGCTATGTCTACACTTGCAAGTTAGTTCAAATTAAGAAAGCTTAATTCAAACTAACTAAAGCGTTGGCCACACTAGGCTTTCATTAGTTCAAATTAAGGGCTTCCTTAATTCGAACTAATAAATTTGATTGCTTAGTTTGAACTAACCCTTAATTCGAAATAGTTAGTTCAAATTAAGTCAATGTGGCCATATTAGTTCGAACTAACTGCTTAGCTCAAACTAATCGGCAGATTGACCTTCATGCAACTGACTAATTCGAACTAAGCAAGTGCCCTGCATGGACATGGCTAGTTCGAACTAGCATTCTAGTGGGGCCATGCTAGTTCGAATTAAGTTAATTCGAACTAACTAAAATTAAATTCCAAAGGGGTAGCCGTGTTAGTCTATTGTAGAAAGACAACAGAGTCTTGTGGCACTTTTAAAGACTAACAGATTTATTAATCGCATGAGCTTTCGTGGGAGAAAATCCCACTTCTAACTAAAATTAGTTTGAATTAGTTAGTTCGAATTAACTCATTCGTTAACTTGTTAATTAACAAATTAGTTAATTAACTAATTCAAACTAGCTTTTGTAAGTGTAGACATAGCTGTGATCACACTAATACGTTGTCTGTCATTGACTCTACTGAGAAAGGGTGTAGATGAGTGTATTAGCCAATGGGGAGGAAAAAAAAATGTCTCTGACATGCTGTGTTTATGGTCAGATTAATAAAATGTACAAAACTATGTACATAAAATAAATCACCAGTTCAGCTAATTTTGGCAAAATTTCTTTATAAGAGCTAGGTGACTGTATATTTGCAGTATGTATGCAGTATATTTAAGGGCTATCTTAGTCGTATGCGTCCGGGAACTCTCATATAGGGTTCTTTTGCTATTGTTACACTCAGACACACCACAAACCTCATAATGTCTGTGGTTAATTCAGTCCAATGCACTCAGACATGTCTAAGGCTATTTGGAAATGTATGTTTTGGAACCCACCAGTGTTCCTTCTCTGCCATTTTCAGGAGAAGAGTGCTCTCCGTCTTGATTCTTTGAATCTAACACATACAACACACCAGGTTCTGAGCAGGTGTAAACTGGTGTCTTGTTCCACTGAAATGAAGCCAAGGATCAGGCCCCAAAATTACTAGAGCCAATCATAAACTTTTGTACACAACTTTTTTAAATTTTTGGCTAAAAAATGTCATTTCGTCAAAACCAGAATGATGAGTGAAAATGTATCAGTTTCTCTTACAGTTTTGATGGGAATCCAGGATGGACAAGAGAGGAAGAAAGAGATAAAAAACCTTGCTCTTTTTTTAACACAATTCCATTTTATGAAGACCTTCAAAAGATTTTATTTCTGTTCCTAGACAGAACAAAAACGTATTCTGAAACCTTAAAGTGGTTGTGAAACAGAATGATCGTTTTCCAGCCAGTAATAATCACTACGCATATAAGCCATCTCACTGAAGTCAAAAGAATAGGACTGATTTTCATGAGTCAATGCTTCTCAAGGTATGTATAGGCAGTAAAATTTGACCCATGACAGGAGCAGAATCAACTGTGCCTGCCCATTAGTTCTGAAGAACAGCAAATGACAAAGCAAAAGGAAAGCTGGCCTACTGGTGGGGGTGCTGGCCTTGGACAGAGGAGACTTCTCTTCAGTTGTCTGTTCTCCTGCACACTGCCTGTGTGAGCTTGGGCAATTCAGTTAGCCTCTGTGTGTCTCTGATCCCCGTCTGTAAAATGGAGGTAATAACACTTTCCAGAGGTTTTTGGAAGGTAAATACATTGACAGCTGTGAGGTGGTCAAATTCTGTGGTAATAGGGGCTATGTAAATGTCTGAGATAGATGGGCTTTTGTGATTGGAGAACCACAGAAGATTCATTTAGGTCTGGGTAAGTTCTGAAAAATCAGTGGCTCACATACCCTAGTGAAATGACTTGGACCTGAAAAACAAGGGTGAAAACCTTTCGAGCTATCTAGTACTCACTACTTCTGCTCAAGTTAGCAGTAGGGTGTTTATTTCTCACAGTGTCACGGCTCTTCTGTTTCTGCTTCTGGCCCAAACCAAGGAGAAATAAGGCTAGTTAAGAGGGTGGGAGCCCAATCAACTGGAATTTTTCAGATCTTGAGAATTAATTTGGCTTGGAATAAAGCTTGGAATCAGAGGGGAGGATTTAAATATCTTAATTCCTACTGAACCCTCCCATTTTCTTCCTTTTCATCTATATTACATACTCCGGTGCCAGTGACTGTAAGTCTGACCTAGGTCTGAAGCAAGATGTGAGGCCTCCATTGTTGCTCAGTCTTTCTAGGAAAAGGGCACTGCATACAAATATTTGGATCCCTAATTGGCGTCATTAAAGAAATCTGGCCATCTGGACCCTGCTATGTCTAATTAGTCATCAACGGGGTGGTATTTCTGTTATAAAATCCTTCACTCTTAGCCCTGTCTTCACCCACGGATGTTTTCTAAACTCTCGCCTCTGCTTTCATGCCATGGAGAATGAATGTGCTTCCATTTAATAGCCATCCACCCTGGAACTCACAGGCCAGCAACTTGTTAGTTGGCAGGACTGCTGAGCCTGGAAAGTTTGCAGCTAAACAGAGTAAAGGAGCCAGAAGCATGTGACTTACTCACCCCACCCTCATTTTTAAGTCTCTCTGGTCTATGTTTCCAAACTTTATTACCATGCAAAAAAATCTAGTGATGGGAAAAGCAGGTGAAGGAAATAAGAGGGTTGAGAAGAAAGGGGGGGGGAAAATCTGGACAACAAATGAAGGGTTCCATGCATTGCAGCCATCTTGCTTGAAAGTTCTGGGGTTTTAGCTACTTGCTGTACTTTCCAAAACAATTTCCTTCTTGACACCGTTTTCTCCCCACAATACAGCTGAGGTTTACCAGAAGTGGAATTAAGTGGATTGAATTAAACCTTTTATTTTCATGCCTTTCCAGAGGACAGTCTGTGACTTCCTGCTTCCTGTCCATAAGTTCCTCTTGGCTCAGACAGTGTCTATGAAATAATCACGCACAGCAATTCCAGTGGCTTTATCAAAGGCCAGGCTTCATCCTCATCTCAAGAGGGCTTGAACTGGGTTCACCTCTACTAAAATATAATGAACACATAAACCAAAACAAAAGCAAACAATAGAAAGAGCCTGATTAAAAATAAATGCTAGGAAAACTTTAAAATAATGTAGTTGGGGTGAGCAGGAGAGTGAAGCAGATGAATCCAATTTCATCCATCAGCGGTAAAGTAGCCATGTAGGACTCAAAATGGCCTTGTAAAGGCTTAGAAGGTTCTTTGAGTACTCTAAGGACATCTTCTCATCTGTGCTCCTTCCACAACTTTTTGCTCTCACCTCCCCAAGACACTCATCTTCTTTCCTCTTCCTCCCATAGAAACTCTCCCTAATTCTTGATGATCTGGTGGCAGAGACTACATCCAGAGTCCTTAACACACTCCTGCCCAGAATACATGATTTCCCAATGTGTAAAGAGGAAGATCTCTAGCACAGAGCGTAGGTACAATCAGTTGAAAGATATGTCTCTCGTACACACTCCAATAAATATTTTGAGGTGGGCCCAAGGTACAAAATTCTAATCTGAATCCAAACTTGTCCTGCAAAACAGGTGCTCATGAAAATCAGATTTGTTTTGATTAATAGCTGGGGACCTACCCCGAAGCTCAGATCCAAATCCAAATTCAGTTGAAGGGTTAGCTCAGACAGATCTTAAGTTTTATGATTAATTTGCTTTTATTTTGAGAAAAGACAAACAAAACAAAAGCAATAACTAGTTCCTCCTTGCACATAAGGAACTCCAGAATTCTAGACAAATTAAAAATATTATTCTGGATTGAGGAAAGGGACTTTGTATCAGTTTATTAGTTATTTTTAATCATTATTATTATTTTCACGCCAGCTCTAACATACAAAAAAAAGGCCCATAGAAGCAAGAAACTAAACGAACTTCTCGATATCATACTGATCTTCACTAAAAAAGCCCATCATTTATGAGTAATAATAAAATAAAGATCATTTAGGAGCACCAGCAGCAGAAAGCTACTGTAAAGTGATATATTTCAGGCCCAAAGAGAATAGTGTAACTTACTCTTGCCTCTGCAGCCTGTTTATTGTGTTTGTCTGGTTGCCCTGGGAACCAGCTCACGCCGTTTCACTCATTTTATAATGTTCCTGTAAATGTTAGGTAGGGTCGGGATTTATTATACACTGTCAACACCTAAAATGGAACGCGCCGCTTAGCGTAGTTTATTTGGCGAGACGCCTCTCCTCACTCCAAAAAAAAAAAAAGTCTTTCTTATATAGATATATATACGTGTGCGTGTATCTCTGCAAAAATAAATAAACCCTGTCAGCTTTCCAGAGGAGCCTTCATCCAGGGAGAATTGATGTTGGGTGGCATAAGGATTGTGTCAAAGGAACGTCTGAGCTAGACCGCAGCCAGTGACCTGCCATTGGGTGGGATCTCTGACTCACATTATTTGCAAGAGGCGAATGTTTACGGTACAGAGGGAAGCATGTTTACCGGGAGTGTTTACCATCCCTACAGAAGCAGGATGACCCCATCACTTCTGAGGCAAAGGCCTGTGTTGATTCAGGA
Source organism: Pelusios castaneus (assembly GCA_007922175.1). Taxonomy (NCBI): domain Eukaryota; kingdom Metazoa; phylum Chordata; order Testudines; family Pelomedusidae; genus Pelusios; species Pelusios castaneus. Next base: position 7,934,332 of record ML685805.1, on the reverse strand, counting down.
TATAAGTCATCAGAATTATTAGGGCTGGAACGTGCTGGTTTCCTTTCCTTCATCTGTCCCACAGCATGACAGAGCAGATTTCATTGCAGACTAACAGTGGTGAGGTGGAAATGGCTTTAATTTTCTTGGTTTGGGGTGGTACCAGCCATGCTGACATATTCCATTTAACCAAGGAGACTGTTAACTCTTTGTGTGCTAAGGATGAGTGCAGTAGATGTCGACATGCCTTAACAAGGTTCTGGCAGTGGCATCTGACTCTGTAAACTACTCTTGTCCTTGCCTTCAGCCCAGCTCCTTCTTCTTTCCTCCCAATACCCACAGAACAAGTCCTCACATCTTTCTGTCCCCTGCAGAGCACCACCTCACAGAAAGCTTCATGGATCCCCAACAGCCTTCCCACAGAATACCACGTGTATCAGCTCCTCCCTGCCATTGGCTCCTGATGCAACTTGCCTTTCCTCTACTGAGAGTTTGGGACCGGGCAGTGAGTGAAGGCTGGTCATGATGGGAGCACAGGCCAAGGAAGGAGGAGGCTTCATAGTGGGGTGAGGGTCAGGAAGGATGAACTTGCTTCTCCTTCCAGTCCCAAGCTGGATCTACCTCTTTGTGACCAGAAACCCACTTCTCTTTCTTGGCACACTGCCCACCCCCCTCAATTGATGGCCAGTTCCAAACACCATTGAACACCCAGGGATCAGCCACTGATCTAAGGATTAAGGAGCAATACTTGTAGAATTCCAGATTAAAGGAAAAGACAACGCTAGGCAAAACTAAGAAGGATGGAAAACAGCACTCAGAGTGGAAAATCTCATGCGCAATCTGGGCTTTCACTTCACTGGTCAGCCATACACAGTATAAGCTACCCTTTCATTCAGCTTCAGGGAAGTTGTGTTATCTAGTGGGAGTGAGGCCATTGGCTTTCTGTGTGATGCTACTCTGTGTCGCCCTTTACCTATCTGTAAAGCAGGGCTATTGTGAGGCTTCATTCATTCATATTTACAAAGAGACTCTTTGATTAAGGACTCTGCCTCAGCACACTGGTTGAAAACCACTAATAGAGACTGGTGTACTGTGAGAACTGTCCAAGTGTACCATGCAATTTTGCACAAAGGTAATGGAAATCAATGGAAAACAAACGTTGTTTCATCTTAAACAATATTCTATCCAACCAAAATTACAACTCATAAAACTCATGAAAATGAATCATCAAATTAAAAGCGAGGTATCGGTCTTTCGATTCTAAAATGTGAACATTTTAAATGCAGGTGGCCAAAGAGCAAAATTAAGATGCCGTGTATTTTCTTCTGGTGGATGTGAAACATTAATGCATTTCTTCCTTCTTCAGTCTGTTGTATGCACTATGTTGCAAACCTTTCTAGTAAGACTGTAACCATAGTAAATGTAAGTAAATGTCATATTTATGAGCAATCAATTTGGCTGAAAAAGTGGATGTGCTGTGAAACAGTTTGTCTCATTGAAATGTGCCATGTTACTGAAAAGGTCAGGAACTACTGCTCTATATCAGTGCAAACTATGTGTGTTCTTGTGTGACTATCGAGCTATCAATTGATTGATCAATCGATTTAACTGTTTATTTGTTTCAAGTGAAACAGGGATTGATAGATTCCCCTCTCCTCCTTCTCTTTTTTCTCCTAAGGAACATTTTGTAATGAAAGTGTATGTTTGCAGTCACAATTATGTACAGAATTTTTCTTAATTCTGCTTTGAAAAATTAATATAGTTGACATGTATATGCAAGTGTGTGTATTCATAACAATGGTATCGCCTCTAGTTTGAGTTGTCACCCTCCCACCCATGTAACACATTAAAAAAAAATATTTATTTTCAACTGGTGGATCAGCACGAGAAAAATGTGTTTTTTTCTTTTTTATTAACATAAAAGTTTATTGTTACAGGGAAAATATAAAGGAATGTTCCCTTTTTAATCAGTCTAACATGGAGTACATGCGACAGCAATGGGCAGCACTGTGTCAGTGAAGTCACAGCTGCTCCTTTTAATTACCTCCTAATTTGCTCTCTGGTGCGGGCTAATTGGAACAATTTGCCTGCAGAAACCTGTGAGGTCTCCGATGCTAATTGATTTTGTCTTGTTTAATCAGCCCCGCAAGAAACAGACCCTGTTTCACTGACTTTCTTAAACTGAGTGCTGGCATTGTGTGACACAGGGAAAAGAAAACACACACACATGCACACACACTAAAGTAACCCAGCCATCCACTGTCCAAAACCAGATTACATCCCCAAGCCAACTCCCTGTATTGAAAGGTGAGACTCCACAATTTAGTATTGCAACCCTAGAAAAAGAGCTCAATTGACTCTGCAAAATGTTTGCGCCTATGTAACAAATATAAAAAGGCAGAACCTTAATCTCATTGCAGGTCACCAGTGTTCTGAGATGTGGGGTCTCTAAACATTTTTCTTCCTTGTGCTTGGTGTCCAGATAAGTTTTAATGGAAAAATAAGTCATGCCTCACATGAATAACAAATAAAGAATAAATCACAAAACAGGCTATTTAATTTTCTTTTTAAAAACTATTCAAGGTCTCAGCACTATGATTTAAGGAGGTTCTGTTATTCTATTTCCAGATAATTTATTATATTATTCTTATTGTTCGGTATAGAGGAAGAATGGAAAAGACAGCTCACAAAATGCTGATGTATCTAATCATAAGGGTCACTTTTTGCAGATAAAGGCTCTCTTTATTGTCTCTTATCATGCTATGAAATACTTTAAAATTATTTTAAAAGCTTCGAACGTTGGTAAAAATCATGGGTCAGTTTCACCAGCCTATTAAGTCTGCTTTGCACTGAAACCTGGGTGCCAAACAGACTTACATTTTGGGTCAGTAATCAACTCCAAGATTCTCCTTGCAGAGAAAACTGGTCTGCATCTTCAGAATAGATCCCCATTCAGGCTAGATGCATGAAACCAGTGTTCTGTATAGCTTAATATTCTTTCTATGACAGTAATATTATTGGGTGCTTCAGAGGAAGATGACAGAAGCCATGTGTAGAACAATTATGGAATGATTTATCCATGGGGAACTTCCTTCCTAACGCTCTAGCCTGTAGGAGGGAAATTTTCAAAGAGACAAAGAGGCTGCTGAGAAAGCTCTTTGGTGCATGGGCTATCATCTTCTGTTTGTACAGTGTGACCACTATCCAAATAGTATTACAACTAATAAAGGTCAGTTAGATGCCCAGCTGTCTTTGAATGATAATGAGAGTTGGGTGTCTAACTCCCATCTGTGCCTTTAAAAATCTCTCACTATGTATATATTTTTTAAGTTTACCTATTTTATGAATCTTTGGTTAATTCTTTCTGTTTCCTTTCCACTTGCATACACTGAGTGCTCCCATGAAAGTGTTGATGTTTCTAAGGTTCTCATCATTGTTATAGGTAAGTTATTGTAACTAGAAGGATGCATCTCTGGTTAGAGTTTAGTTGTATCATTTGATCTAATAAGAAAAATATGGTCAAGAAGGATGTGTTGTGCTGTGGCTCTGTGTTTCAAGTTAACCTTCACTGATATTGCCAGTGGGATGTTAGGAAATGAAAGCGCCTGCGACCTCTTAAAACATAAAGGTAGCTCTCTTAAAATGTCCTGAGCTCAAACTTTAGAAAAGAGAAGTGTAGCTAAATCTGAACTGGTATTTTGTTCACCATAAGTTTGTCCCATGTGTTATTCCCAATTAATGCCTTTTCTGCACTGCTGGTCTATGGGACTAATCACATGCTCAGAGTTAAGCATATGCGCGTCTCTAGGATCCAGTCCAAAGACTAACTACATTGATTCAATTGTAAATTTCCATTTCCCATTATCAACATAAAAAAAGGAAGCAGATTGTAAGCCTGTAAAGATTTATAGTTCTGTTATAAGATATCTATCATTTTAAACACAGCCCTGTTCCTGACAACTACTGAACTGCCATGGATAGACTGGTAAAGTACTTAAAAAAAGACACATTACATAAAACAATATATCCGGATATGTTTAAAGAACCTTTGGCATGCACAGACTAACTCTGAAACATATTTCTCAAACTTCTATGTATATTTCAAGTGTTCTTTTGTTTTGTTTTATTTTTTCCTCTCCTTACCAATAATTCCTAATGACCAAGGCTTTTGTGTAAATAGAGGCCCTCCCCTTTCTAAGTAATCATCTTTTCATCCCACTCTGACATCACAGTACGTGGTTGGAGACAACAGCCAATGTCACTAGTGTGTAATAATGGCAGGATTTTTGTGGGACTACTGTTGAAAGCGCTTTTCCAAAACCATTATAAAACAGATAGCAATTTAAATCTATTGTCTTGTAGGTATTGACAATGATCAGAGTTTAAGACTGGGATTTTAATAACAATCTAAGCCTTGAAGTCATTGCATAGCAATGTTTGAAAAGGCCACCCTCAAATTATGTGAAATTATTTTAGGAACAAGAAAAGTATATTTACATAATGTCAAACATTCACACCCGTTAAAATTTACATTGTGTTTGCACTGGGGTAGGTGTGCAAGAAGGAAGAGAGGAAGCAATTATCTTTCCCCAAGTTGTTGACCTGGGCAGGAGAGCAATCACCAATTTTTGAGTGTCCATCTAACACTTAGGGCCCGATTTTCAGAGTTGCTGATCACTCACAACTCATATGAATGAGAGTCCTGTGGCACCTTAAAGACTAACAAATTTCTTTGGACATAAGATGCATCTGACGAAGCGGGTCGGAGCCCACGAAAGTTTATACCCGAAGAAATTTGTTAATCTTTAAGGTGCCACCGGACTCTTGTTCTCGCTGTACACAGACTAACATGGCTACCCCTCTGGAAATTGTCATATGGATGGATGTGAATTGGATGGATGGTGGTACTTATGGCCTCTGAGAACCCAGCCTTCCACAATGCAAGTCTCTCAAACTGGATATGCGAAAACTAAAGCATCTTAGCTTAGTGGCCATTTTTGAAAAATGGAGGCCACAGGAACTTGACCACGGTCACACAGCAAAGTGGTCTTAGAGCTCGAAATGGAACACAAAACTCCTAACATTTGTGTCAGGGTGCTAACCACAAAACCATATTTCCTTAATATAACTTAGAGTGTGTACATATTCCTGTCATCATGTTTTGCAAACCTTCTAGGGTTGAGCAGCTACAAGCAAAGTCACAAAACAAGGACAAAGCAGGCTATGAACACTTCGAAAAAGGCTGCAGAGTCCAGCTGATGGGAAAAAAAAAATCTTTCCTTTAGCATGCCACATATGCTTAAAATGTGGGAATTTGGCATTGGTCCATTTTTCACAGGCAGTAGCGGATAAGGGACAGCTCTGAACCGTGGACAGTAGGTGGGCCACCTTACCTCTGGGTTTAACTGGCAGAGTGACTCGTTTGAAAATAGGAGAGGGAAAACATGTCTCTTATTCTGGAGAATTAAGTGGCAACAGCCTTCTCTTCAGCAGACAGAGTGTTGAAACTCACCATGCACACACAGCTCCCCATCCAGCAAGACATGCAAGCCCACATAGTCACTTTTTATTAACCATGCCCAATGAAACAGAAGATGCTTTATATTAAACTCACTATCAAGCGGCAGGCAGTATTTCAGCCAACTGTGCAGGTTTGCTTTGTAACAGCTAGCGATGTTCTTACATTTGCCCATGGTCCTTTTCCCCCACCTTCCTTATGATTTTTTTTCTTTAACAATCTGTGTTTTTCCCTCACAAAGACAAGCTCAGTGGAGGTACTAGAGTGGTCCTACATATCTGTAAAATGCAATCTCATTCCTGACACCCCAGAGTATGCAAAAGAGAGGAAAATCCATCAAAGCCAACTCTCTGTGCAAAGCATGGGCCACAGCCCAAAAGCAGAGGAATAGAGAAGGAAGGGCTTGCTAGTGTGTTGGTATTAAGAATCAATGAGGCAGAAGAACCAGGAACATGTGAATTGTGAAAACAGATTATTCCTTCCCACTACCCCACTTTCCCTTCCTTCTCTCTTCTTTTCTTGCTGAGATAATTTAAAGCCCCAGCGCTTTTATAACCGTGCTCTTAACAAAGTTATGAATGGCAATGCATGAAGTGTCTGTTAGGAAGCTCTCCTGAATGCCCGTTAGAACTAAGGAAAGATTACCACAAAACCAAACATGAAACAGAATCAGAATAAATGGGAAAATGCAAGAGGATTACCAAAACCTTAGCCAGAAAACGCCTCTGATCAGGAGACAGAATTGAGAAGTTTCTGCACAGCCATCATGTCTTGCTGTCTAATCATTTCTATGTATTTAAACTGTATCCCCAGGCTGCATATGCAACATACTATAATTGGGCCTGGATTTATTGACTATGTAGCAACTTATTTTATCAAACATAATGGAATCATGGCAATTCTCCACACTTGCACTGTGTTATTATTTAAAAACAGGTAATATTCAGGTTTCCCATGCACTCTGCAAATGAAGGGTCAAATCTTGAACTTAACAATCTTACCATCAAGGAAAACTTTGACTTTGAAGAAAGTCAAACACTTAACTGAGTAAGAACTGAGTAAACACTGGCAAGGCATTCAGAATCTGGCTTGAAAATAGCATATTTTAGAACAACGTGAGTGAGGAAGTATTGGTTTCAATTCAGACTTCAGGTCACAAGCTGTGTCACCTAGCCCTGGAGTCCATCTCACAAATTGCCAGTATAGTTTCACACTTTTTAGTGTAGGAGTTGGTCTCTATTAAAAAAAAAATTCCAAACTATTTACAAAACCTCACTTCTATACCCTGGCCTATTTTGCCAGTATAAATTCATTTGAGCTTCTCAGTAATTGTGTTTGATAGTTAATAATGGAAAGTAATCATAGACACTTCCATTCTCCTCTTTGACTCCTCACTCTATGGGCTGCTGTCATGCAATTAGCATTATGTCATTAATGAAGCAAGTTTTCAGCCAAGAGCCTTGGGCCATGAAGTTCCATAGGGAGCTCAACTTTTCTTAGTTTTTTCAGCGGGCCTCATTTTGTATTCATAAACATCACGGCCAAGGTTTTAACATGAGCTTTGAAGAGGGAATAGGATCCTTATGTTAACATTTAAATATCTGCGGAAAGACATCAGAAGCAGCAAGATAGAAGAAAAGCAGCTAGAGTCTCTTCCAGTTTTAGAGCATACTGCTGTTGTTTTTACTTTCTTTCTTTGCCCCTCACCTTTCCACCACCATACAGAAACTTGAATTAAAGACACGATCTGAAGGACTTCTGAATTCATGCTGCATCTTCCTTGTAAAACAAATTCCCACAGACTTCAATGGGAGCTTTGAGTTAGTAAGACATGCAGGACTGAGATTGCTATAATATTAGGCCCTCCTTCTGTCACAATCTCACTTAGCGAACTCCAAGGAGAAGACTCCTTAGTTTTCTTCATCTAGCCTAGCAGCTGTTAACAGCATGCTGCAGGGTGATGGCCTCTATGTTTTGTTCTTTTCCACCTGTCCCTAATTGATATTTTCACCATACTTCCAAGCATCACTGTCATCATCCATGTCAGACAGTCTCATCTCTTTGTGGGGTAAAGGCCTCTTCCGTTTCATTCATGTCCATCAATATCAGCCTCCCAAGGCCTCCATGCAGAATTCTGGCCTCTATCTCAGCCAACATACAGAGTAGACTGTAACCTGAGAGGACCTCCATTTTGGAGGCTGCAGAGAGGACATGAACTTGTAACAATGGGTGATGGCATTCGCTCTGCAGCGGACAGAGGCAAAGTGCAGGCACAGCAATGCCTAAAGTTACCCATTTGAAAGGCTCTCGTGTTTTGGGCTGGTCAATGGATTTCAAAGCACTTTATAAAGAAAGACAATATTAGTCTACCTATTTTGCAGATGAAGAAACTGAAGGACTATGAAGCTAAATGACTTTCACATGGTCACCTAGCAAGCCAGTGTCACAGCTGGGAATGTGTGTGTGTGGTTATCATGTATCTTTTGTTTGTTCTTTTCCCACAGAGTCTTCCATGGTTGTATGTGTGATGCGTGGGAGCAGCAGTCAGAACCATCTAGAAAAATGACCAGGGAAATAATAATGTTCTCTATCCAGAAATAAAAAAAAAATGTGCATCTCTGAATGGGCACTTGAACCATGTTATTATTTATTTTGGAAGTAAAAGAGAACTGACTGAACCTGCCCCTTGTTACTGCTATTAACATCTGGTACAAAGATTGCTATAAAGAACATTTTTGTCCCACAAAAACAATGGCTTGTGCTCCCCCTACTATATCTGGGAGTGGAAATTAATGTTTGGAGGATTCTCTGGGATTTATGGTAGGGTATACAAAAATTGATTTTTTAAAGCAGTCAAGGAAAACTCAACGGACATTTTATTCAGGGAAGGCTACCAATATCTTATCTACTACGTCTATCCCATTTATAGAACAAGACTCTACTTTGCTCAAAATCTTGAACAACTTACTCATGCACAAAGCCTATGGTAAGCAAAAGGTCTATCAACTTAAAGTGTGTTTCAAGGTTCTCTGAATATACAATAATAGTCCCAAAAAAGACCATGGAGTAATTTTGACCCCTATAAGAAAGGACTGATGACCTGAGATCATTTTAGTAATCTCTGTTTTACCAAAATACCGGTAGTTCTGATCCATACATTGTATCACTGTCTTTGGTGTACATCTTGGATGCAAAGGTTCATGGTATGATAGTTTGAGGATGTATCAAAATGTGACTAGATTTTATAGAATTTGAAATCTTGATTTGAGCTTATGTTTCTTGGCTGGAACCCAGTTGTGTTTTCTCCTTTTAAAAAGAAAAGTAAACATTGTGGCTAATTAGACACAAATAAATGCTGTTTTAAAACTGTGTGTAAATTGTTTTAAACTATGTTTAATGCTATAACTAATATCAAGAATCTTATTTCACTTACCTAAATCTATTATTATCATAACTATTGAAGCATACTATAATAATAGGGCCTGTTGTGAGCTGATAGTATCAGGGACAATAATTCCACAATATTGTAGCAGTTCTTTTTTCATAAAAGTCAAACACACAAAACTAGGATATTTAGAAATAGGTTTCTTACGTTGTCATTAAGCTATCAGGCCAGATCCTCAACTGGTGTAAACTGGCAAAGCTACATAGGTTTCAATGGCGCTTCACTGATTGAGCTTCGCTAAAGATCTGGTCCAATGTGTCTACACATGAGGGAGAAGGAGGAAGGGAAGTGTAGAACCATTCTTATAATGGATGCTACCTTTAGACATTAGTAGGTTGTGACACAATGGTGTGAGTTAAATATGAAATGTAAAACCTTAGCCTTAAATGCCCTTGTGTCTTGGGGGTTTAAACCCAGCCCCTCCCTCCTTCTTTATGTTATTTTCATTTTATTTAAGGTAACAGAAAGGATAGCAATGCCACGAAATCAGTAGGCAGCATGTACTGTATCTTGTTAGTGTTCATGCTGGAGGTGCCAAATCTGCATGGGACATTGTCATTATTATGGCTTAAAGTTGGCTAAGGTCACCCCGGTTCATCTGTTTTATACATTGGTAGCCTTCTACTCATTACTTGCCAAACAAACCTTTTTATTTTTGCACACGTTTATGTTGATTTTGTGGTTTCTGAAATTGGATTCTGGCTCCTACAGGACTATGTTTCCACAGTAACTACAGGCCTTATCTGCTACTGCCCTTTGGCAGACAGACAACAAGGCCTTTCAGTTTCCCTCTCTCTCTCTCAAACTTTTTTTCTTCTCTGTCTCTTTTATTTTATTTTTACTTTTCCTAAACCCTGTCATTTAAAAATCACATAATTAATTGAGTACCTCCTGTGCCACATGGGGTTGCCACGGCTTTGAAGTCCCAATAGATCATTTTATTGAGCCTGGGTGCCATTTAAAAAAAAAACCACGCACACACACACACAGCACCAGGCGCCAGTGCAAAGGCGTGTGGAATTTAGCATACCCTACTCCAGGTATGATAAAGAAACCTTGGCACCTTCTGTTTGTTTTTACTAATTTCCTTTCCAAACTGCCATTTCAATATATAGGAAAGACCTCAGGACTTAAAATTTGTTATTTTCTCTCCAAAGTTAATTCCTCCCTCACTCCCCACCCCCAAATAAAAAAAGTTTGAACTGCTTCTGCATTTGGTGGTAACTTTTTCTTTTTTTTCTCCCCAACGTATGGTCTGATTTAGCATCATGTAGCTTGGAGCTGTTACTGATCCTCACTGGAGAGGAAAAACCAACGAAGAAGATGGGGGGGGGGAGGGCGGAAAACCATGACAGGCTCCATTAAACCTTAAGAACAATAAATGATCTCATCATCTTCTTAAATACAGAAAAAAAAATAATACATTCATTTACTTCAGGGAAGGAACGAGTCTGATGGGACAGGTAACGAAGTCTACCCTGAAAGGCACCGCTGCTGGCACATAAGAAGAAGAATCTTTTTTTCTCTGTGCCAGGTTTAAACTGGTATGTCTCTCAGCAGAAAAAAAGAATATATATAAATATGGTGATGAACTGAGTGAGAAAAAGGAGTGGAGGAAGAGATAGGTAGAGAAGGATGAATTCCCTTTTGGAAAAATAACACAGTCTTCTACAGTATTCAATCATTGGGATAGCACCTCTGTAGTGATTGGTCTTTTGATATGAAATACCATAGCTCCTTTTTTAGAAGAGAATTATGGATTCTCAGAGACAGTGTAATATTATTAATAATATTAATAATGCCACATTGCTGTAAGTTTAAAGAGAAACATCACCGTGGATGCTTTTGTAACAAGAGGCTAATTGTACATTAAATCCCAAATGAAAGTATCTGTGGTATCTTGAAAGATGGGAGTTAGGTCCTTCGGAATTTAATAGAAAAGTGTGATCCCTTACATAGAAATTTAAAAATCAATCTATGGCATTTCTTAGAGGTTTATGTCCCTGCCACGGAAGAGTTTTTTAAATGATTCTATACAACGGATTCCTATTTCACTGCTACTGAAGGCTTATTCCAAAGACCACTGAAGCAAATGAAAAGAGTCCCTTTATCTTCAATGGGCTAAGAAGTGCTATAGGTGTTTTTCCACAATGGCATAAATAGGATACAGTTATCTGTTAAATGTCATAGGCTCATTTAAACTATCTTCTACAGAGGATATCATTCTCTATTCAAATCTATGGCAACATATGTGTGTGTGTGTTGCTATATATATATATATATATATATATATATATATATATATATATATATGCAGGCATACATACATATATATATGTTGCTATAGATTTATATTTATTTATTTATATGTGTGCGTGTGTATATGTATGTATGCCTGCAGTTCACAGAAATATTTTCTATAAAATGATAATAGGAGAGTATTGTAATTAATATTTTATATATCTCCAGAAGTCTATCATGCCCTTATTTTAAAAGGTGCTGTATGTAGGACCTGGATTACTGATTAAAAAACTAGCCTTTTTTCCCCCCAAGCATTATTATTTGCTCACTTTCCTACCTTATCTCTGCCTACCGTTTCATCCTGTCCTTTCTATTTGTTACTAACTTACTTACCTTTCTGGGTAACCAACCAAATTGCTCTAATGAAGGACATACAGTATGGTACATAATCACCTAATTCCAAATTCTGCCAGTTTTACTCATTCCTGTAATAAAATAATACGCTACTGGGAATAATAATACATCAATGGGACTTCTCAGGTGAGTAAAATTGACTTGCAAGAGTAAGTGATATAGGAATGGACTCTATATCCATGGAAGCATAGTTTCAGCCACCTCTGAAATACATCCACTTCTGGGTAGGGGACAGCAGCCATGCAGACAATTGATGCACAACCTGCTGGCCCACAGCAGGATTAGTTAAGCATCTAAGGGAGGATGATAGCTTATGCTCCAGTGTAGGTACACTCCATTGTTGCTAGCTCTATGTACAGTGCTTTGGGACAAAAAGAACCATGTAAATGTGAAATGCTATCATGATTATTATCAAGTCATTTCAATGTTATTACTGTAGGCTGGGATGTAAGATCATATTTGCAGGGCTATGCACAGAGCATCTGAAGGCTGTTCTTAAACACTCTCTGTTTCTTTAAGTATATTTCTTTATGCCACACAGAGTTTTGAAAGGTCAATTTGAACTTGGGTGATGCAGTGCAGCTAAAGAATTTAAATTGTCGATGGAGAGTGTGCTAACTAGTAGCAAAGGAACTGGAATGAATGCCATGAAGACACCATACCCATAACACATTCATTCAATGGTGCATTCTGTATTTGGAAATTTTCCCTTGCAGCTTCTGAGTTCTTGAAGCAGGATTTATGCTTACATCACCACAAGTAGGTCAAAAGTCATTAGGGACTTCTGAACTTATCTCGGTGAGCTGCCTCATGGTCCCACTGAGGTCAATCGAGGTTTTGCTATTGACATAAATAGAAATGAGGAAAATGGCCCCAAGTGAGCAATTCAGGGATCATTTAGTTTGAACATGATTGGCTCTGGTTCTCAGGGTAGAATCCTACGTAACTAACTTTCCTCTCTGTTTTCCTCTGGTCTATCTTAAAACAATAAAGACAGACCCCCTTCCTTTAATCTCCCCACTGTGCTTTGCTCCTTCATTTGGCTTGGGCCTACCACAACATTATTGCTTTCCCAGTTCCCAGGAAAGATACTTTATGGAACTTATGTCAACAGATCTTTTTTTTTCTGATTAATCACAATCTTTTCTGAGTACTAATCAACTCAAAAATAACTATATACCGTGGATGGGCAAAATAATTCTGAAAATGGCAGCCAGCTCAAAACTAAGCCCATAAATCAATGTGAATTTCAACTATTTCAGACTTATAAAAGATTGATGGACACTTTTTATAGAATGTTTTTTGCACTTCCTAATTTCTTCCAAGAAGGAAGTTAGAAAAACTGCAATGCCAAGATAGACCTTATTGTCTAGGCATTTCTAACCTTAATGAAACCACAAAGTACTGGAACTCCTGAAAATAAGCCTTTCCTCACAGATTTCTAGTCTGATTTCCAAACTTTTGGAGGGTTGCCCACCACTGTTTAGCCATTTTGGCTTTGTTTAAGTGGCATAAAATATTCTGCATTACATAGACCAGCCCCACGGAAAATCTCAGTGTCTGTGCTGACCCAGATCTTATCTAAAGTTCACAGAAAACAACAAGAGTCTGTAGATCAGAAGGGTGGGGAGACTTAGATTAATCCCTAGCCCCTCTTGAAACACTGTGTTAACTGTGCTAAAAATCGAGCCAAACATTTGCTTGACCAAAAGAGAAAAGTAGTTAAGGCAGTAGAGGAAGACTTGAAAAATTGGGGTTCAATTCCCAGCTCCACCAGGCAGGTTCCCTTATGATCTTGGGCAAGTTATTTATTCTCATTTACATTTATTAAAATGGGGGACAATGATATTTCTTTTCTCCCACCCTGTGTCTGTCTTATTTATTTAGATGGTGAACACTCTGTTCACCTGTACTATAATGTGCCTGTACTATAAGGGTGCAGGGCATCTATTACAATGGGGTATTGATCTTGATTGGGTCCTCACGGTGCTATTGTTATTCATATTCTACTAATATCTTGGCCTACATTGATAAACCTTAACAAACCCTCTGATCCAGGTTTCAGTTTATAACAAAATTTGAAAACAGACAGATCAATTGGTGCTCAGTCTTTGTCACAAAATCAGACACTGGAACTATGTGAAACTTATGTCCTTACCAAAATCTTACCAGGAATGAGTGCAGCAATTAAACCGCTATGTTATTATATCAAGGGTAAACTTCTTAAAATAAATGTGGGGGGTTTTTTTGATGATAGTTTCTTAATCTGTAGAACTCTCACAATACGGACCTACAACTCTTTCATTTGAGATATTAAGCAGAGCACACTATTGTAGAAAAACTTAAAAGAATGAACACAAGAACTGCCATACTTGTTCAAACCAATGGTCTATCTAGTCCAGTACCCTGTCACTCACAGTGGCCAGAATAACATTTTCAGTAGGAGTGTATAAAACAGGGCAATTTTGGAGAGATCCTCCTGTTTTCCCTTCCTGACTTTGGCAGTCAGACATTTAGGGTCATCCCAAGCATGGGGTTAATCCAATTAAACTTTTGGTAGGGAAATGTGTTCCACAGGTTAACTGTGTGTTGTACGAAAATGTATTTCCTCTTGTTTCTATTAAACCTGCTGGCTAGTAATTTCATCATGTGACCCCTGGTTTTTGTATTGTGAGAAAAGGTAAATAACACTTCTTTATTCACTTTTTCTACAGCACTCATGGTATTATATAGCTCTATTATATGCCCCCTTAATTGTCTCTTTTCTAAGCTGAACAGTCCTCATTTTTTTAGTCTCTTCTTGCATAGAAGTCATATCATACCCTTGACCACCTGTGTTGTCCTTCTCTGAACGTTTTCCAGTTCCACTGTCTTTTTTTTTTTTTTTTTTTTTTAAGGTGACAATGACCACTACCAGACAGACTATGCAAGGTATGGGCTCCCCATTTATTTGCATACTGGCATTAAGATATTTTTTTGTTAGTTACTATTCCCTTCCTAATAGTTCATAACATTCTGTTGGCCTTTTTGATCACTGAAGCACACTGAGCTGAAGATTTTAGAAAACTATCTATGATCATGCCAATATCTCTTTCTTGACTGGTAACAGCTAAGTTAGAGCCCATCGTTAGATATGCATAGTTGGGGTTATTTTTTGCAATGTGCATTATTTTGCACTGATCAACGTTGAATTTCACCTGTCATTTTGTTGCCCAGTCATCCAGGTTTGTGAGAACCATTTGTAATTCTTTACAGCCAGCTCTGGACAAAGTTATCTTGAAAATTTTGTATTATCTGCAAACTTTGCCATTTCACTGTTCATTCTTTTTCCAGATCATTAACAAACAACATGACATCATCTGTTGAACAACAGAGGTCTTAGTAAAAATCCTTGGGAGACCTTGCTCTTTTCCTCTCTTTATTGTGAAAACTAACCATTTGTTCCTATGCTTAATGCTTATTTTTTAACCAGTTATTGATCCATAAGAGGACCTTCCTTCTTACCCCATGACTACTTAGTTTTCTTAAGAGCCTTTGGTGAGGGACCTTGTCAAAGACTTTCTGAAAATTTAGGTATACCATATCAACTAGATCATCATTATCTATATACTTTTGACACCTTCAAATAATTGTAATAGATTGGTGAGGCATGGTAAGCCATGTTAACTCTTTCCCAATAAATCGTGTTCATCTATGTGTGCTTTATTCTTACTCTGATCTTCTCAATTTCCTCCCCACTGTCACTGCCCTGTGGATGTTTTTGAGAAAATAAAGCAAGCATCCCTTTTATATAATATTATAACTTTGCAAGTGAGGTGAATTACATGGTGATATTAATTTAAAAAAATCAGTTCTATTTTGAGTATCTCCTCTAAATGTATGTAAGTGCAGAAGAAAATATTAAAATTGTAGAATGGGGCTCTTTCCTACATCCAGAGTGGTTTTGCTTTCATGCTGCACTCATAATTTTGCAGAATGACAGAATTAAGAAAAACAAAGGAAAGGGAAAATACCTGGTAAATGCTTAAAATGAGAGAATGAAAAACAGACAGCTTTAGGAACCCAGCTTTGCAATTCTGGGCTGTCTGACACGAGAACAAAGGACATAGAGAGAATCAGAGTCAGAGAATAGATTAATCTTTTGCTTGAGTCCTGTTCTACCTCTCTTGATCTGTTCCTTCTTATAGCTAGAAAGCATGCTCTCTTCTTAGCTCAGGAGCTCACACACCCATAGACAGCTAGTAGGAAATTGATGGCAACCTCACCACTATCAGATTTGGTGGTAACTTAGGCAGAACTGCTCCAAACAGCTCTTAAATAGTCTGGGACCTTCCCCAAAACCAAAAGTACTAAGGTTATGCTTTTTCTAAGTCTCAGGTACCTCTGAAGAAATTCTGGAAGACATTCAGAGATAATACAGTCGTCCTGAGGTTGCACTAATAATTACCAGCAATTCTGTTGTTACTCTTCAGCTTACTAATAGAGGCTCCTGACCATCCTCACTGGACCTCGCCCTCTACATAACCACTTAGCCAGGGTGGTGAAGAGGACATGCTTCTATTTGAGCTGACTAGACAAGTAAGAAAGAGAGACCTTGAGGTTAGAGTAATAGGTTATAGCTTGACTGTTCTGAGTTCAGTTCCTGGTTCTATCAGAGGTTGTGTGGCTTCATATCTCTCCCTTTCACTTCTCCACCAGTAAAATGAGGCATATCAGGGTTCTGTCGTATCTCTTTAGAGTTCAAGCTATTTTCTCTTGGTATGTGGTTGTACAGTGCCTAGCACAGTGGGGCCATGATCTCTGTTGGGTCTCTTAGGTGCTATCGAAATACAAATTATATTAATGGACACAGACTTGAATATAGCCATGTGAGCAATAAGATGAATACAAGCTGAGCCTTCATAAGCCAGAGGTTTGAGTTCCAATGCTTATTCTGAACATGGTCTCTTGGCCCAGGACCAATTATTCTATGCCTCTCTCACAACACCCCCTCTGTATAACAGTGAAAATTCTCATTTTCCCCTGTGTAGGGTTGTCCTGAGGGTGGAGGTTCCATATTTTTCTCCATCAACAGCAACTATGTAGAACGGCACCATGAATTAAAGCCAGTAAATGTCTCTATTTCCCAGCTCTTGCCTTGAGCCAGACCATACGTATTCATGAATAATTCCCCAATAATTAAATTCTTTGGGTTTTATTCTTGCTTGCGGGAGCAGAGTAATTTTGGTTCCCTTATGAATTAGATTATCCTGAAAGGTTATGATTCAAGCCTTCCCTTTTTCTCAGATGTGACTCTTTTAAACCTTGGGACTGATAGGGCACTGCACAGCACTTGGTCTATGTTTTCTCTGTAAATACAGGCCTACAAAATCTCAACAAGTCAGCCCTTGTGTGCCATGCCGAGAGATTGATGACAAACCACATTATTTTCCCCTCCATATAACAGCCCACAATTACAACTGTACTCTTTCCAAACACTGGCTTGTTTCTGTCCGAGGTGGAGTGTGAGCATACTCTGATCTCTCTGTAAAGAATTGCCCTTAACACTGGGTATCCTTATTTGCAATAAATGCTCTTTTCTTTCTCATCCATAATAAAATATAGGACCTGATCCTGCAACATGTCTGTAGAGCAACCTTTACTTCTGAGTGAGGGAAAGAAGATAGTAAGTGCTCTTCAGTGTGAGTAAAGATTGCAGGATCAAATCCATGATGGGGGTTGGGCGGGGGATTCTGTCATTCTTACTCACATGGAGTAGCAATTTATTTGGTTGTGCATCGAAGGACAAACCTTTTCTGCTCAAATTGTGACTCTGTCCTCAGGGGAAAGACAGAATAGGAAATGTTCACCTGATATTCCTCACTGATAGCAAGTGAATCAGGTGGGGCCAGGGTAAAAAGCCTTGGATGCACCTTTTTCTCCCCTCCCCTACTAATTTCTAGGGATAAAAACTGCCCAGGTGCAAGGGGTAAGCTGCTCTGTGGAAAGGGGTGAAGTAGCTGACCTGTATCCCTAGAGGAAAGGTGGAGCAGAGATGGAATCATGCCTCTGTAAGTCACAGTTGATTCTCTGCTCTGATTCTCTGATGGCGCAGTTGCACACCGTACTTTCCCCAGGGCAGACTGTGAAGTTACAAGTTTGCCTTCTTCCTGTGGTGTCATTGATTTTCTTAGGCCTTTTCACAGAGTAGGGTTAGCCTGGGGTTTGGTTTCTCTCTGGATAAAGATTAGTGGTATATCTAAAAGATATGCAGTTTTTAATATGGCATACATGTTCTCACGTTATCGATAGGACATGACAACAGAGTTCTCAGCACCTATAGAATACTACTAAATAGATTTTTTTTTCATTCAAGGTCAATATTGCAAGGCCAAATAATTTTGGATAAAAGATATCTCTTTCCCCAAAGGAAGGGGAAGTAATGCTATTTTCATACCCTTGACTATCGTGAACATCACCTCAGATTGCCTTACTTTTCTACTGCCATTCCCACTGCCCTTATACAGTACTTAGGTTGAGGTAATTGCAACCCTAGAAAATACTGATGACATTTGCAGAAGTACCATCAGCTTCCAGATAACTGAATTCCCAGACTCCATGGCAAACATCTGAGGAGAGACAGCATCTGAAAGCAACTTTTCTTATTCTGAAGTAAAAAATGAACATTGCATCAAACATTCATCAGAGTCACCCATTTGTCATGAAACTGCTATATGGTGATATAAGAAATCACCATGACATTCTGTACTTTAAACAGCACTGTGAAGATGAATGTCATTTATCTATCAAATTCCAAAGAAGTAGCCGTGTTAGTCTATTGCAGAAAAACAACAGAGTCCTGTGGCACTTTTAAAGACCTTTAAAAGTGCCACAGGACTCTGTTATTTATCTATCAAAGTTTTGCTTAGCAATGCTTACTGTTACCAACTTCCTAATTTAATTGAGAGAGAAGTCTTCAAAAAGTCATTTACTAATTACTTATTGTGTGGTTTGAGTGCTATCATTTTTATCCCCAATGCACTAGCACATTTCTTCAGAATTTGAGCTCATGTCAACAATCCAAAGAAATGTTTCTAAATGTTAAAGGACCTATGTGTATTGAGGTTTTTTCTTTAAACTGCATAAAAATTTTCTGTTCACGGTAGATTCTTGTAAAAGCCTATATGAGATTTCTAGCTAAATTGAAGAATTCCATCAGACTTGAATAATTTAGATTAAGAGTGGATAAGAACCTAATTTATTGGATATTTTATCCAACCCATATCACCACACATTACTGATGTCTGGCCATCACTAAAAGATTCCAGTGAGACATATTCTCTATATCAATATTTGGAGACCATATGAACAACTCCTAAGCCTCTATTGGATATTTGGCACACTTCTACAAATTTTTTATGCACGCTGGCCTCATAAGCATGCTTTATATTTATTCACATTCTCTTGAGATATTTTGGCGCACAATAGGTGCCTCTTTAGAGTGTGGGGCTCTAAAAGAAGTGCTCAAGTGCATAAGGGAGCAGGCCAAATTCGCTGTAGAAATAATCTGTGTAGAACTTGGAGACAGAGATTCAGTGATGCAGAAATCTTGCTTGCTCAGTCACATCTGAATCAGAACCAGAATATGGATCCTTTTTGTTTTGAGTCAGCCAGAACCCAAAATGAAGATATATTTTAACATGCGGCCATCAAAATATGGATTAACCATCTCCAATAATTGAAATTGGTTTTAATTCTCATGGCAAGGTAGGCCAAATCTTATGCTGGATACCAGAAGCACCATGGATTTTGAGCAACTGCAACATAAATAATTTTATGTTACCATAATTATGGTATAAGTTTTGAGATATATGGGAGGGATAAGAATTCAAAGGTACTTGGGAATGGAGCCATGGAATTTAATGAGCACACAGTTAGGTTGATGCACTGAAGCCAGATTTTTAGAGTATTTAGGCACTGCTTCACTCAGGATTGCAGCACCTAATTGATTTAGGAGTCTCAATCTCATTTTCAAAAATGACATTGGCATTGGTGAGCCTAAACGCCACCAGATATCAGAGGAACTTAGGCCACCAAGGCACCTATTGGGATTCTCCTCTAAATGGTTTACATGCTTTTGAAAAATCCCACTAGGCCCCCACTAGGGTACCTTTGAAAATCCTTTCCTCTTCAGATCCCTCCTCTGTTACAACTCCATTTTTGTACACTTCTTTGAAAAATCAATTCACAGCAGTAGACTACACAAGGTCCTGCACTCAAGTTGAATTTGGCATGACCATAAAGGAGAAGTACACAGAAGCAGGAGCCCTCTGCAGAAACTCTACCAAAGCACTTTAAAAAGGAGTGACACTTGCAGGGGGTGAGGTGGGGGACTTACTGTTTTATTTTTTTTTAAATGTGTAGGCAATCATCTCTTAATGGCCTAATCTAAAAGACTATCTGCAGGCCATTTGGGGGGTCTCCAGAAAAGATGACAGGGCTCATGCTGAGACTGAATGGAGACAACTGAGCTGGGAGAGTGAGATGAAAAGGGAGGGAAAACCTACATTGTATTTCTTTTCCCCTTGAACAAGAAAGCAATAAAGCAAAAGGTATTTCCTACAGGTAGCCATTAAATCATTCTACACGCAGGTCTCCTGAGATTGGCGAGGTTCCTCTTTCCTTTCCAGAATGGAGTTTTACTACCCATTTCTCATCTAATGCTCAGTGTCTTCACCTGGTTCTCTAAGGTCTTTTACCCAGACTTGTTCCAGCATGACAACGCCACAGCACTTTCTGAGATGGAGTTTGGCCCATGCATAACTTTCAAAGAATTTTTCAATGGGTCCCCAATGACACCAGCCAAGGTCTCTGTTTTGCTCGTGATAATGTGCTAATGCTCTGAGACCTGGCATAAATTTTCGGTATGCATCGTCATTTGTCAAAGTCACAACACAGGGTTGGGTGGGAGTAAGTGGGTAAAAAGCTTGGCTTTAGTTTTGTTTTCTCTCCCATGTGACTTCTCCCTTCCCCCTCCATCCCTTAATCTCTATAACATCTGATTATACACAGAGAGTGCATAAGAAAAAGAAAGGTTTTAGTTTTTCTCATGTTTGTGTCTGTCTGTCCTTAACATTTTTATAATGGAAAATCAGAGTTCATTAAGGGAGCCCTCACCATGGTTTGGGTAGGAAAATGCTTCCTGAGATTTGGTGAACTGGCACTCATTCCAAATTAAGTTATCATGTGGGGTGATAACATTAGATGGAAAAAGAAGGCCAAATTTGAAATGCGTCTAACAGTTGGTATGATTTGCTCTTAATCATCTCTGCAGGAGCAAAATGTACACTAAAACTGGCTAAAAGCAAGGGTGGGGAAGTAATCATAAAACTATTTTCAATATATTTTCCCTTCTCTTTTTCTTATTTAATTTCCTAGAAATTTCAAATTTTGAAATTTCAACCAGCTCTGGAAACGATTGAAAATACAGAGAAAAACACAAATCTAAAATTACTGACAATTGGCCTTGGTCTGCCATGCAGCCACCTGCCTACCCACCCATCCCAAATTTTAAATGTCTAAGGCTATGTCTACACTTACTAAAATTAGTTCGAATTAACTTAATTTGAACTAGAAAAAATTAGTTCGAACTAAGCGATCTCCATTGATTTTAATGGGCCGGTTATTTCGAACTTAGACATTAGTTTGAACTAACATGGCCACATTGGTTAATTCAAACTAACTAGTTCGAATTAACCCTTACTTCTAATATCCTATTCGAAATTATTAGTTCGAATTAAGGAAGCCCTTCATTCAAACTAATTAAAGCCTAGTGTATCCATGGCTTTAGTTAGTTCGAATTATGCTTCCTTAATTCGCACTAACTTGCCAGGGTGGACATACCCTCATATTCCATAATATCCAGTCAAAACCTTTTGGCAGCTTTCTCCAAATCCCTTCTGAAGCCATATGTGGAAAAACAACTGCAAGTGCCACCAATGGTTGTGATCTGGTTGATGTTAAACTCAGCTACACATCTCTTGGAACCATTGAAAAATTACTGCTTTTATTAAAAAAGGAAGAAAGGGTGGAGGAAAAGAAGGGGTATTTACAGCACAGATGGACTTTTTGCAGCCCGGGATGGGAATCTCAACCATTTTTTCACAGAGGACTCCTTGTCAAACAAGTTCCAAAGTGTATCCTCACTGCGAGACTGCTTTCTCTTTCCTTTTAAATGACGGTGCAAACTTAAGGGAGCAAGACAATATTGGTTGTGTAATTGAGGTGCTTTTCCAATAAAAGTAGAGCACATTGGATCAGACTTCAAGGCTTGTGCCCTGTCATTCATACTCCTGGGTTGTGTGTACATTTGCTCTGATTGCATTCACAGTTACAATTGTGCACAAGAATTACTCATTTATGGGCTAGAATCTCAACTATTCTGAATGACCATAGCTTCTCTGAAGTTAATAGATATGTACCAATGTACACAGTCTGAAGATCTGGCCCAAAATCATTTTTGCCAATGTATTTAGTCACATCAAAGATATGAAATTAAGCTCTACGTAGTGCTATAAAACTCTAGACTAACATAAAGAGGGACTCTTAAGAGGGGAGGTTGTCTAATAGAAGTATCCTGTCCTGATTTCACTACGGTTACTAAAAAGGAAAATGTCTTACATTTCTTGACCTTTGGATAATCTTTGGATAGTTGCTAAAGTTGTATCAGAACTACTGCTGGTTTTAGTGGGAGATTTTACTTTCTGTGTTGAAACATATTCTTTCCCACATGCACATCACTGATCCGGAGAAAGGAGTTGTAGGCAGTGCATGAACAAATCTTTTAACTTCTTTGTAAGCCAGTTTCCTCACCCATATATGAGGACCAGATGTAGGCTGAATTTTAGGTCATATTCTCTCACTTATGCAGTGTTCTCACAACTATGGATAGGTAGGTAAGAAGACATATGTAACTTAACCTACAACATATTAAGAAACACTATTTTCTTTCTTATCCATTTATTTTTTAATTCACAAGAAACATGAAATTAGTCTCTACTGCTTTGTTTCTCTCTAGGACAGATGCTCAACTGGTATCAAATGATGCAAATTGACATAAATTGATGTAAAAAGAGACATGTAAAATTGCTGTTAATTGATGCACTGAAATCAGTTACACTGCATCAGGGTTGCTGAAGTATAATATCTAATTATTACTTAAATATTATTATCAGAGCTGGAGTTTGGGACAGGTGACCCAGGTGACATGGGGACGCTGAGCTCTGGGATCTGTTTTTGTTAGTGACAGAAGTTTCTATAAGCTTAGAAGAAACACAATTTTTATTTGTTCATGTACAGCATGAATAAATACAGATTTATAGATGCTAGCATCTTGTATCACAGGGATTTATCATCTTATATGCATGTAAGTTAAATCATGCATGTAAATTGTGCATCAAAGTCATGGAGTGAGCAATTGATGCAATAAAAAAAGTTTAACAAGTGGAGGAGGAATGAGGGGGTGCTGAAGACACTCCTCGACTGGAGACCCATTTGGTCTAGGACTGGCCCTAATTATTAAATTTATTTGTTGAAGAATGAAGGTCTGGTTCTGCAACCCCTTTCTATTGCAAGTTGTCTCCCATAAGGGCTAGATTTTGCACCCCAATCATGTAGAGTAGTACTCATTCAAACGGGCAGTGTCATTGAAATCAACAGCATTATTTCCATAAAGGAATATTCTACAACTGCTTGTTTGAATAGTATCTTACTGAAGCTAGTTGCAGAGCACGGTGCTACTCTACATGAGTACGGGTGGCAGAATCCAGCCTGTAAAATCTTGCAGAATAGGGCCTCTAGTCTGTGAAACAATTTCATTTAAACCATTAATGGATAGGCTATGCCACATCTGTTGTGAACAACTGGATTTCCATAATGAGCCAGAGAAAGCCCAGAACCAAAAATGATACTAAACCAACCATTAACTCTCTCCTTTGTTGCATTCTGTCATTTGATATGTGGCTGTTTTGCTCTTCAATACTATATGTAATGCCAATTGGTCTGTCTGCACTGAAGTGGCACTGTTCCTACTTTCAGTTGTTTAACAGGCACTGAAGCTTTGTCTTTGATATATCCTGAGAGGCTGTAACTTAAGTCACGGCATGTAATCAAGCGCATTTCTAAGATTGCTCTCCATGTGTGAGCTGCATCTGTTTTGTTGGCAACCCTCCCAACCTCTGGCATCCTTCCTCAGCAGCCTGAAGTCCAATTAGACTTCACCTCAGGTAATTCTTCAAAGGCAAATTCTAATAAACTTAATGTGATGGGCAAAATGTCAGGGGAAAATACCCCAATACTGTTAGGTCCCAGTTTTAACCTATAGTGAAAAACAAGCCTTGAAGTATTCCCACCAGAAATCTTGAAACTATACAATGGATGGAGGGTGGAAGGACAAGAGACACGGGAGGAGTTATTTGCCAAGATCTGCTACTAACTGAATGTTCATGGGTTAGGTTTGGGTTACATACTTCTACTGACAATTTGCTACAGTTGGTGTCAGGAAGATTAAGAAGAAAATGTTAACAGAAGTCCCTTACCTAAGCAGAAGGCCTACACGATGTCGGAGTTTTCTGGAAATTTTCTCCTCTTATCAGTCCTCATTCTGAGCTCATTTATACCATATATATATATATATATATAAAGCACTTTCTCCATGACAAAGATCTTGGAAGGAGAAAATAAAGAAAGACAATCCAGGCTAGTTCTCCATTCAAGGCCCATTGTGCTCAATACAGAACCAGAGGGACTGGAGGGGATGAAAGACTGCTTTAACCCTCCTGATTCTCGGCTGGGAATTTACAGTGCTGGTTTCAGACATAAGTTAGAATCACTTCGGAGTGTCTCCAACTGAAGTCCAAGTGTCCACAGCCTTGTTCTAGCACCCTGGGATCACCAGGACACAGAGACATCTCATACAAACACTGCACCAAATACAGGAACAGGAGAGAGGTTTCTTTACCACCCAATAATTCTTCTACACAGGAAGAACCCTCAGGGGACCAGATATTTGCCAGTTTGATAGATGATTTGCACTGTTGGAATGGTGCGGAGCTCAGTATCAAACCTATAGAGCTCAGTGCTCCGCTTATCCACATCAGTGAAGATCAAAAGCCATTGAAGTTAATATGAGTTACTCCAGTGTAAAATGGACAAAAGCTGGATCTGAATTAGGTGCAGTGTAATGACTATTTAACTAGTGCTTACTTGTGAATATTTCATATAAATAGAGTGGAAATAATATCTACACTGGAATTACCCTTAGGAAATTCACATCTCTGACTCCTGATAAAAACACTCATTATATATAACTTAAAAGAGATTAATTTGCTGAAAGTAATTAAATTAATGTACATAATTACATGTTTATACAATACATTAAATTAAATTTTTATTGCAACGTATTAGATTTTTGATGTCAGTTACAACTTCCAAAAAATTTAATTAGTTTTAAAAAATCCTAGTTTTAATAATGAACTTTTACATCTCATTGTAATAATGTACGTCATTATATTAATTCATGTATATATTATTTGGCATAAATTCTGTTTGATGTAATACCAAATAAATACTTTTACATGTATTGTGCTTGATGTAATCAAAATAAAGAGTTTTACATGTATTCTTACTTACAGTACTCAAGCAGTAAATGCTACAAACTAGCCAGCCTTTCTAAAGAGCTATCCTTTTTAATATAGTTGTCAGTAAAGATACTGTCTGATATCTCTGGTTAAATACAGCCAAATAGACAGACCCAGATGGGTCCCCAGAAGTCAATTACTACAGGGCAAGTCCCACAAGGAAAACAACAGAGTGTCATGTTATTACCTACAGAGCTCAAGTCAACTCTCTCAGCACATCATCAAGAACCTGCAGCCAGTGCTGGAAGACAATCCCTCACTCTCTCAAGCCTTCAGAGGCAGGCCAGTCCTTGATAGCCCCCCAACCTTAAGCAAATACTCACCAGCAACTGCACACCATACAACAGAAACAATAAGGCAGCTACCTATTCCTGCAACGAACTCTGTTGTCAACCCTGCCCACATATCTACTCAAGTGACACCATCATAGGACCTAACCCAATCAGCCACTCCATGAAGGGCTCATTCACCTGCCCATATACCAATGTGATATATGCCATTATGTGCCAACAATGTCCTTATACATTGGCCAAACTGGACTGCCTCTGCACAAAAGAGTAAATGGAGACAAAGCAGACATCAAGAACGGTAACATTCCAAAACCAGAAGGGGAACACTTCAATATCCCCGGATATTCTGTAACAGACATGACAATTACAGTAATTCAGCAAAATAAATAAATAAAAATTCAAAACCAGACTTCAGCATGACACTACAGAGCTGGAATTCATATGTAAATTTGACACCATCAGATTAGGTCTGAATAGGAACTTGGAATGGCTAACTCATCAAAGGTAATTTCCCCTCTTTTAACATGCTCACCTTTCATCTATTGTTCTTAAAAGCCAATATCCACGCTGTTTAAATCAAACCAACTTGTCTAGTTTGCTGAGAAAGACTAACAGACTACCCCTCTGGAACTGTTTGAATTGACTTTGTGACTTACCCTTCTCTGCATGTATATATAGACCTAACATACTACTGTTTCCATTTCATGCATCTGATGAAGTGGGGTAATACCCATGAAATCTCATGCAATAAATAAAGTGTTAGTCTTTAAAAGTGCTACAGAAATCCTGTTTTATGTTACCACACTGTCGTTCCTTATGTCATAGTTTATACTTGGCCCCCTGTGCATTTTATCTTCACAAACTCAGCAGAGACTCATAGAAGATTGGGGTTGGAAGGGACCTCAGGAGATCATCTAATCTCCTGCAAAACTAACCCCAATTAAATAATCTGAGCCATACCTTTGTCAAGCCACACCTTAAAAAGCTCTAATGATAGAGATTTCACCACCTCCCTAAGTAGCCCATTTCAGTGTTTCACCACCCTCATAGTGAAAAAGTATTTCCTAATATCCAACAAGACCTCTTCCACTGCAGTTTGAGACCATTGTTCCTGGTTCTGTCATCTACTAACCAATCTACTATCTAGGAACATGTGGAGGTGAGTTTATAATATTTAATATAACAATGAGATCAACACTTCAGATTTAAGTGTTCTAAGGTTAAAAAGCAATTTGACTGAAACATAAGGGATCAGAATTTTCAAAGTAAAGCTAAGAAGCAATTGCTAACTCTGTTTTCTGTTTACTTTAGCTGGTCTTTTTTCTTTTTCTCCCTAATTGGGGAATTTTGATTAAATTTGAAAAAAAATCAGGAAAAATGTGATGAAATTTTTACAATTTTTAAACCTAGTTAGATCATCTATAGAAGGGGTTGAATTTTTTCAAAATTCCATCCAAAATTTTTTAAAAGATATAAAGGAGGAAAATGTTCATTAACTTTCTTTTGAATTTTCCCTTCTCCCTCAACCAAATCTTGTATTTTGTTTCACATTTAGAATCAGATTTCCAGTGCTAATATTTGTGATTAAAAATTCAGAATTTTCTGCAACATTCATCTAAAGTTTGCTGTTTCAAACCCCAGTCCAGCAAAGCATTTATGCAACACTGACTTCAGGTGGGATTTTCACTTGCTTATTAGTTAAGCATGTGTGTGTGTACTTTTCTGAATCATATAAATATTCCTACTAGTATAACTTATTCACTACAATATCCATAGAAAAAAGATACATAAATGGAATGATAGAAACAATTTTAAAAGTGTATTAATATTCATGAATAATTGTTTGCTATGCTTTCACAGGTCTCATGTCATTTCTTAAGAATCCAGACATATAAGCCATGATTTCTAAAAGGTTTTAATAATGATTGTGTATGCCTCAATTTTTGCATGCATGATGGGAAACAGCTTAAAAGTACCTGAGTATCAGAAAATGCTGAGGAACCATCCTCTGAAAATAGGGCCCCTTGCAGCTGTCTCAAATGGGACACCCCAAAATTATAACTCTCAAAATTGTTATTCACATTTGACAATTGTGACCAATATCAATAAAAACAATAGGTGCTAATTTATTCATTTCTCATTGCTTAGGGGAAGAGATAATTAGATATATTCCTTGCCAGGGTGTTTCAACATCTTAGAAAACATTTATTTAAAAAAAAATGGTTACATTATATTTAGACATGGTAGAATGTATTTTTAGTAATATATTTTTGACAGAGAATAAAAATGTTTATTTTGAATTTTTAAAAAAATTTTATCAGTTGAAATTATCTCAGTTATTACGGGGGCTAAATAATGGGGTTGATCAGACAATAATTGTTTACTGTTTTGAATCTCATCATCTCCTGTCATTAAAGTTTTACAGCTGTTAAAATACAAATTGTCAACATTGTATGTCAATTATTCAAAGTAAATATTCTCAAATCTTATTCTGATAAATTCTTAAGCAGCATTTTTTCTTACTTTGCCTATCTGTAAATGTTTATTATTGGTAGGTTTTGGGGTTTTTTGCTAGTTTGTGTGTGTACCATAAAATGAACGTTTACTGACATCTACCAATAAAAATCTAACCCTTCCAAGGCTAACTATACTGCAATTTCCCAAGGCATCAGTGATTCCAGAGACCCATTTTTGACAAGAAAACAAAATTACCACACAGTTTCTAACATCAATAGTCACCTTTCCTCATGCGTAAAGCATATGAGCACATTTTTGGCCATAGGTGTCTGAACAACAGAAAACGGGAAGGAAGAAACAGAGACATGTTTTAACTTTCTGACAAACTGTCTTGATGAATGGAATCCCAGCACCAGCCAAAGAGCGAGGACAGAAAAATGGTTCCCAGGGTGCAGACTGATATCCCCTCTAATAACAGAATGAGTGAGCAAATCAAGGGAACAACAACTTTCCTACTGTGTGAGAGACCGCAAAAATTGGAAGATAAACAGATACAAGAAGGAACTATTTGTTTTCCATGCACATGTAGTTTGTCAGGAATCGAGATATTTATAGTTTGGTCCTTTATATCTTTTATTGGTGTAAGCTCATCTTCTTCCTTAAGATGCCTAAACTTGGATTTTGGGTCTCAGTCCAGTTTGTAGTGGGGTTTGGCTTTGTTTCAGAGTGGGTTAAAATGAATGTCAGTAGATCATGCTGGATCCATGTAAATCATCTCTATTGGGGATTTTCCCCAATGTAGCAACACCAGAGGCTAAATCCCAATGTAGCTAAGCATTTTGGTGTTAATCTCACAAAACCAACACAATTGGGAACACTTTTCAGTATTTTGTTATTATTTTAATTTAATTAGTTTTAAATTTTCAAAGCACCCATGCAAAGCTTAAGGCAGCCTAACATCATTAAAAACACAATAAAATCCCAGGAGTCTTATCATAGAAACTCAGCCAAACAGTCAGAAACCTTCACAAACTTCTTTGCTGACCCTATGGTGTAGTAGATTTTAATGAAATAAGATCTCATGTTGAAAAATAAGCATATATATGAGATGCCACGCTGGAAGAGACCAGATTCCCATCTATTTCAATATCATGTCTGTGGCAATAATGTAGGCTGGAAGCTTTAATTCCAGGTTGTATTGAGTACAAGTATAAATCACTGATCAGAATACGCTATGTATTCCTCTCTGTGCCTAATCCACAGAGGATGGAAATCTGATTCAGGCCCCAGCTGCAGAGCCTGGCACTTTTGCAAAAGGTGCACAAATTCATGCTATTAGCTCTGCAGTGTTCTCACTTCAATCCCCAGTCTCAGCTGTAATGGCAGCTGAAACATATATGACAAGAAACCCACATCCACAGATGAACCTAAATGCCTCTGCAGTATATTCTTGTGGACGTACTCCTTCCTCCAAGTGCTCTCATAAAAAGATACATTAGAATTGGAAAAAGTACCGAGAAGGTCAACATATATGATTAAGGATATGGAACAGTTTCCATATGAGGAGGGATTAAAAAGACTAGGACCTTTCAGCTTGGAAAAGAGATAGCTGAAAGGCGCTATGACAGAGGACTGTAAAATTGTGAATGATATGTAGAAAGTGAATAAGGATATATTATTTAGCCCTCCACATAACATAGGAAAGAAGGGTCATCCAATGAAATTAATAGGCAACAGGTTTAAAACAAAGGAAAGGAAGTACTTCATACAACACAGTGTCAACCTGTGGAATTTGTTGCTAGGGAATGCCATGAAGGTCAAAACTATAATGGAGTTCAAAAAAGAATTAGATAAGTTCATGGTGGATAGAATCATGAATGGTTCTTAAGCAAGATGGTCAAGGATGCAACCCCATGTTCTAGGTGTCCCTTGCTTCTGATTACCAGAAGCTGGGAGTAGATGACAGGTTGGATCACTTGATTATTGGCTGTTCTGTTCATTCCCTCTGAACCATCTGGATTTAGCAGCTGTTGGAAGACAGGATAATTGGCTTGATGGATCACTGGTCTGACCTTGTGTGGCCATTTTTGTGTATTGACAAGGTTCTGATCTTAACATGATCCTCCTGGCATATCAACATAACTTCTGCAGTTCCTTAGCTATGGCAAATTATAAGTTCGCCTCTCTTTTGTTTACCAGAAAACCTATAGACACAGATGACCCAAAATGTCTCTGCAGTGTGAAACTTGCTGATACATTACTTCTTCTCGCCTCACCTTCACTCAGCTGTTTTGGCAGAACAGTTTGGTTTAAGCGGTGGGAAATACTGTGAATCTTCCACCCTGTAGGAGCAGCAAGTGGGAAAGTTTCAACCAATTAGCTCTCCAGGGTTGAACTGATTGGTCCAACATAAAATCTTTGCTGAGGACAGATTCTGTCTTTGCATATGTGCGCGCGCGCACCCCCTTATTGTATCTATAGTATAACACTGGACAGCTGCCTTAAGAAGGTTAAGTGTATGCATCTTCTATTGAATTAGCAATCAGATGACCTAGAAAGGGAAAAAAAAAATCTATCTTTGGTACTTTTATGGCCCCCATTTTCATAGTATCTGAGCATCTCACAGTTGTGAATGTGTTTAGTCTCACCACACCCCTGTGAGGTAGGGAAGTGGCATTGTCCACAATGTATAGATACCCTTATTTGAGGTACGAAGACTGTAAGTGACTCATAGTAGAATAGGGAATTGTTCCTGCACCTCCCAGTTTCTAGTCCAAGCACCATATAAATTCTCCTCTCTTTCATGTATATGGCATGTGCATATTGTATATGAATATGGTAGAAATTTACAGGAGATTGAACTCTAGGTAAGGAGATTCAACTTTAGGTTTTGGTGTTCTATAAGTATCAACCTGAGAAAAGCCACTTAAGGATTAGTTCATAAGAGTCTACAAATAGTTAGTGAATCCTGGGTCAGATTTCAACACACGTTCCTGAGATAAGAAGGGGGGAAAAAGTAGAAATCCTTTTATGCCTCTGGCCACATAGGGTAGGTCAATTTCTTTCAGCAGAGGTGAATAAAAATAGATCTATTTACAATGGTACTTGGATACAGAATTGAGCATAAATGAACAGAGCAGCTGCTCTCATCAGTGCTAACACCATAATCGTCTGGATTATGCAGTGTGCTCTTGCTATAATAACATTCGTTTGCTGTCAGCACTCCTGTGTGAAAACAAATTAGCTGGATGATTAATGAATTTCAAAAACAGCATGTGGATTCTCCTTTGTGATGCCTCAACCTAGTGTGAAATGGGATGCCCCAAGAGCTGCTTGTACTCTTTGGGCATCACCGTGTCTCTTCTGCAGATGCTGGGATGAAGAAAGGGGCTTCCTAGCCATTTGGCCTTTTAATGCTATTTTTATATGGCATTGCTTCTTCTTCTTCTTTTCTTTTTTCCCCCTAAACAAGGTATGGCGAAACACATGTTTATAACTAGACTCTGCTCTTGGCATTGGATCTGTATGGGCAAATTCTTGTGCCCACGTGAAGGCCTGTAGCCCTCACTTGACTGCAGACAAGCATAAAAGACCCTGTATGCCCATGCTTATGTTCTCAACAGGGCTGAATTAAAACTCTTGGGAGCCCAGAACTTTCCACTTTTGTACCTCCTCCCCCACCATGATGGCACCCAGCCTGGGGGCAAAGCAGGGTGGCACTTGGGTATACAGGTGTTGGGGCCCAGCAGACCCACCAGCTACACAGGGCAGGCTAACACTCAGACCCGGCAAGCCCTGGGGGCGAGGTTGGACAGATCTCAGCGCCCGGGGTGGTCTCACAGACCAGCCAGTCACAGGGGGGGTGGCACAGGGGCCTGACAGACCAGGACACCCAAGGTGTGATGTGACCCAGGCTGACGGCAGTTGGCTGGATGGTGCCTGATTTATTTTTGTGGGACTCAAAAAGGTGGGTCTCCCTTGAGCCTGGAGCCTGAGGCTGCAGCCCGTAAAGCCCCTTTGTTAATCCGGCCCTGGCTCTTATAACTTCCTGGTTCTATTTCTAGCTCTCTCACTGATTTTTTCTGTAACCAAGTAAGTCAGTTAACGTCTCCATGCGCCAGTTTATCCATTTACAGAAACACTATTGACTTCATTGCTTTGTTGTGGGATCTAATTAATGGATGCTTTTGTGATATTTATGAAACATCAGAGAACAGCAAAATATTAGTATGAATTGTTACAGTGGTGATATTTTATTGTATTATATGTGGGATGTAGGGTGACGAAAATAGCAAGTGTGAAAAATCGAGACGGGAGTGGAGGGTAATAGATGTCTATACAAGAAAAAGCCCTGAATATTGGTACTGTCCATAAAATACCCGGACATCTGGTCTCCCTAGTGGGATGACAATCAATGAAACAAACTAAAATGGATGCTTCTAAATGGAAAACTGTCTGAATTTCCAGGGCATATTCAGTGGCTGAATAGATACGAAAGTATAATTGACTTTACTGAGACAGACAAATGGTCCATCTAGCAGGGTACACTGTCTTCTGACAGCTGACAGTGTCAGATGCTTCAGAGGAAATGAACAATAGAGGGCTATTATGGAGTGATACATCACCTCTTGTCGAGTCCAAGCACCTGGTAGTGAGAGACTTATCTATTTTGGCTAATAGCTATTGATGGATCAAAATTTTTATTTACCTTAAAACGTATACTACAAAATCACAATACATCCTCAATACTGTGTCAAATAGCGACGTTGTATTGTGTGACACATGCACTACCATCCTTAGAGCTAAAACAAAGTTTCTTCTTGTATGGGGACTAGAGTTAAATCCCATGCTGGTTGATGTTCTAACATTTGTATCACAAAATGCCATTCTAGGTCACACAACTGTGTTAAATAAAACGGTGCCATTATGGGACATCATAACTACTGAGATAGCGTCTACAGGCCTCAATTGAAAATCAAGTCCTGGTGCTGTAAGCCAGTGGTTCCCAACCTTTTGGGCTCGAGGGCCACAAATACGATTTTTAGAACCCTAAAGGGCCACCAGGCTATTTAATTAAATTTACATTACAATTAAATCAATTACATTCAAATTAAAGTTTACAATGAATTAAAATCAATTAATTAAATTGAAATAATGTTTTTTTAAAGTAAATAGACTAGTGGCCCTTCAGGGTTATAAAAATTATATTTGTGGCCCTTGAGCCAAAAAAATAAAAAATTTGAAAAAGAATGAATTTTTTTTTAAAAAAAAGGCAGGGGGGCTGGATGCCCATGAATGGGGCCCATTTGCAGGCAGGTGTGTGGGCCTCAGCAACAGCATGGCCCACGCTCCTGCCCCCTGCCCCCCTGCCATGCCAACCTATGGCCCCGCGGGCTGAGGGCCCCCACCAGTCACACCGCACTGGCTGCAGCCACCCCCAGCAGCCAGCAGGCCCCACAGCCGTGCCGGCCAGCACCCCCCCCCAACACTCCCACCCCAGCCATGCTGAGCTGGCACATGGCCTTGCCCGCAGCCCCTAGAGCCCTGGCCGGGACTGGAGGGGAGGCGAGTGGCCGCAGTAGGTCTCCCAGTTGCATGGTGGGACGAGGCGGCTGTGGCCCAGCTCCCAGCCAGCGGCCGGGCAGCGCGGGCCATTTTAAAAAGTCCCACGGGCCACTTTTAGCTGGACACCTCAACCCAGAACAG
Organism: Pelusios castaneus; assembly: GCA_007922175.1. Lineage (NCBI taxonomy): Eukaryota > Metazoa > Chordata > Testudines > Pelomedusidae > Pelusios > Pelusios castaneus. The sequence goes on along the minus strand of ML685805.1, from coordinate 7,900,606 downwards.
TTCATCAGATTTGTCACCTAAAAAGAATGGCTCAGGTATGGGAATATCCCTCACAGCCTCTGCAGTGAAGACGGATGCAAAGAATTAATTTAGCTTTTCCACAATGGCCTTGGAAATCACCTCAATCATCCAGCGACTCCATGATTATTTGTGTTGATAATATTTATGTTTTTGCTAATTGCTCATCAAATTCTTTTTTGGTCTCCCTAATTATACTTTTAGACTTGACCTACCAGAGTTCATACTCTTTTCCTCAAAAGAGTTGGCTATTTTTAAAGGATCTCTTTGTCTCTAATCTCTTCTTTCATGATGTTGTTCAGCCATGGTGGTAGGTATTTTGGGTCCTCTTACTTTTTTTTATGTGGGGGCATACATATGGTATGAACCTGTTAAAAAAAAAAAAAAAAGTTAAGAAAAGAAAAGTTTCCAGGCAACTTCAAGGCATTTAACTCTTGTGACTATTCCTTTTAATTTCCATTTAAGTAGACTCCTCATTTTTGTATAATTTCTTTTTTGTTGACAGTAAATACTACTGTAGAGGGTTTCATTAGTATTTTCCCCCTACAAAGATTTTACATTTAGTTACATTCTGGTCACTGTTACTGGGTGATTCAGCTATATTTTCCTCTTGGGCCAGATCCTGTGTGCTACTTAGGACTAAATCAAGAATTGTCTCAACCTTTGTGAACTCCAGGACTTACTGCTCCATGAAGAGTTATTGGCATCCAGAAATTTTATCTTTGCATTTATTTGTGTCTCTTGTGTTAGTGGCAGCAACTTGGGAAAAACCACTTTGGTTGGGGTACAGTATTTGTGCTGAAACTTCGGTTGTGTCACACAAATCAGACCAGTATCTGTTTTTTTGTTTTTTTTATTTTTTTTTTATTAATCAAATATCCCTAAAAACCTTACAACTAAGAAGAAAGAAACTAAGCATGTGTTCTCTTGCTCCTTTGACTCCCCTCCTTCCCCCCAGCTTTATTGTATTTTCTTTTTTAAACATCTACCTTTTTTACTACTTCCTAGATCACATACCTGAACGGAATCAGAGCGAAATCTGACCACAGAGAACTGGCATCTGTCATCAAAATACACCTCCAGAGATCTCGTGTTTGTTTTTCTTACTGTACATATGTAGTCTGCAGGATTGTGGGTATTTTTTAACCTTTTGTGTGAAACATCCTCCTCTCTCTTTCATGAGTGCTTTGGATGGTTCTATGCAATGCCATCCACTCATATACATGATATAAACTTAGTGTGTTTAATTTTCCTATGGCTTGTCCCTTACACATACTGCCAATGACAGAAATGCCAGCTGTCAGTTAAGGAAAGACTTTTTATCATAGAGAAAACCTTCCCCATTTATATCTTGTATGTTTTTATATTGAGATTTTTTTTCTTGATTATTGTTATTTGTAGTTTGCATAGTGGTTTCCAGCATAGATAAACTAAGCAAGGGACTTTAAGCCAATGAGACTAAATGCATGAATAAGGCATACTCTTTATTAGAATAAAGATGGTGGGATCTGGCCAAGACGCCACAACTAATTAAAATAGAAATAAATTAGAAAACCATCTTTGCTTTTTTTCCAAGGCTTGCTGTTTGTTTATTTTTTCACATTTATCCATCTTGGCTTGCTTCACTTTTAAATAATTATTTTCACTCATTGGTTCTGATGCACTAGATCATTTTTAATGTCTGCCATTTAAGAATGTTCCAGGGGAATGCTTTATATTTAAAAAAACAAACAAAAAAAATATTATTTCCCTGACATTAAAAAAGGATGGTTTCTAATGATAAGTTTTGTAAAGCACTGTTAATGTTACTATATTCCTAGTTTCCAGACACACTCGCAATATGTTAGGTGCTATACAAACATAAAAGAAGGCATAGACAATGCCCTGATGGGTTTATACTCTCGTTTCATAAAGCCCAAATTTCAAGGTTTAAAAGTATTTGCATTTCCTTTTAAACCTGGGGACTAACACTGTTTGACTCTGGCTTTAAGAGTTAAAACCTTAGCATGGCAATGAGACAGACTTCCCTTTAAAGTGGTAGTTAAAATTCAGTTTTAAGCCAACGGTGTCAGGCACTCATTACTGGACCAGAACCACAACTGGTGTAAATCAGCCTAGGTGAGGGTGACTGGATATCAAGTGTGAAAAATCGGGACGGGGTAATAGGCTCCTATATAAGACAAAGCCCTGAATATCAGGAGTGTTCTTATAAAATCAGGACATCTGATCACCCTAGCATAGGTCACTCAAGTCAAATGAGCTAAGTAGTAGATCTGGCTCATTAAGTTGGGTCTCTTAGTATCCTGTTTGAAATGAGCTGATGGTTCCATTCCTAATCCTAAAAGACGTGTATCCATATCACCATTGGCACTGACTGGCAACCCTGGCAGATTCAGTAAAAAGGTCAAGGACTACAGGAGCTATCTAGATTGAACTACCTCCTTACCTCTAGAGAAGGCGCTTCCAGATGAAGGTTGCAATACCCTTGTGCTCCAGGTGAGGGTATCGTGCGTTGTTGCTATCGATACTGGTCTTATTCTGTGGCTACACAGATTACTCCAGTCTCCGGTACTATCAGTCTGGCACTTTTCACTAGACTAAAAATTCACTCTGAAAAATAAAACTAGTAGGATATGTTCTATTTCATGGGACTGTTGCAATTAAAATGTAATGACCATAGAGGACTGAGGGCTTCTTCCCTTTGGGTGCATGTGCGTTCATTTTGGTTTTAGCTCCAATGACGGCAGCAGCAGCTGTGGCCAGAGCCCATGATAAAATAATGGAGAGAAATCAATTTAAGCCGTGCCAATGGGCAGCCAACCAGGCTTGTTGGGAACAGAGTGGGAATTTGAGAAATCTCAAGGCATTTAAAAATTTGTTTTCCATCCCTTTTCCTGCAAAGAACTGCTTCACTCTAAACATCTGCTCCAGGGTTTCAGCTACTTGCCACAGTTCAGCCCCAACCAAGCAGAGGCTCCGGATTGTACAAATTAGTTATAAAACATGCCGTTTGTGCTTTTGTCTTGTGATCTCCACTGGTGAGCATTAATCTAAACTTCCCCTTTAAGGAACGTCAGCTAGAAGGGTCTTGTGCTTCAGGTTTTTAGTATTTATGGGGTTATCTACACATATGTTGAGTAGTTATATAATCTAAAAAGGCTCTTTCTCATATCCCTGCAGTGTGCAACAGGACTCCACATATAGAGCACCAAAAAAATAAAAAGTCCAAACACTGCCAAAATCTACATTTTCATTTGGCGAACAAGTTAAATCTATTCATAATCTGGTGCCTGAATCAAGTTTCAGACCAGACGAGACTGACTTGGCTTCTGGTTTTTGTTGCTCAACCTGTCTCTGACTGAATTTAGCTATGATGTTACATCTTTAGCTGTAGAAATTCCTAATAATGGTAGCCTGTTTTCTTTTCTCACTGGCAGCTATATAGTCCAAACTTCAGCATTTCTGTGCAGAGGTCCAATTGTTTTGGGGTTTTTGTTTTTTTCCTTTTAAGAAATCTTTTCTTTCTTTCTTTCTTTCTTTCTTTCTTTCTTTCTTTCTTTCTTCTAATGGCCTTTCAGAAGGCAGCCTAAAACAGAAAATGGGCACAAAAATGAGTGTTGTCAAAAACCCACAAGTGATGAGGCCCCTAGAGAACTTTCTAAACACAGTATTAAAAAAACCAGCAGTTTCGTTGTTTGCGTCGTGTTGTGGAATGCCCGTCCTGCTCCCGCACCTGCTGGTGACAAAACGTATCAGCTGAAAGTCAGGGGCAGCATAGGGATGGTTGTGGAGGTCGCCCGTTGCTGAGGAGATTAGAGTTCAGAATTGCTTTCAAGTAATAGGGGAAAGGAAGCAGAGTTGACAACGAAGAAACTAACTTCCATGCCCAAAACACAGGACCTTTACTAAGAATAAACAAATGATGACTACTGGTGGATCAGCAATCTTAGGGTGGTCAAACCCTAGGTTTAAGATCCTGTCTCCATAGTCCCAGCAACACACAATCCATGTTCCCTGAAAAGCTCCCTTCTGCTCACTGGATTAGAGAGGAGGCAATCCCCCTCGCTAATACAATAGCAAGAGATGAGGAAGGATACTCAATAAAAGGAATATATTTAATAGATGGAAAGAAATATGATATATGAGGCCAGGGAGAGTCAGCGTAACTTCAGAATGAAATCACTGGAACAATGCCAATTTATACTACCTGAGGCTCTGACTTAAAAATGCAGCACTTTGTGGATAGCCTCTTGAGAAATAAATTTCTGCCCAGAAAGAGCTTGATTAAAGCTTTATGTCGGAGATGGGTACACTGTGCCAACTGCTAAAGTTGTAATGTAGTCAAAGAATCCTGCATACATGCAGTGTATGTCATTGGTGATATCCTGGAACCACCTCACGTTGACGCCTCCCTGGGAAGATCTATAGCAGAGACTTCACTCAGAGAATCCATTCCAGGTTTATACAAGACCCAGTGAATTCTGAGTCACATTTTTTTCCTTTTATAATATAGTTCTAGGAAGACCACCAGAAATGTTTGGCATAGCGACAGCCCTGGGCACAGAATTAAAGAGCATGGACCACATTCTTATCTTAATTACATTGATATAAATACTAATTAATTCTATTGGCTTCAGTGGAATTACTTGAAATTTACACAAGGATAACCCAGATAGGAATTTGGACATGAAGTATATGAGGCAGACAGATGCCTTTCAGCAGTCCTGGAAGGAGAGGAATCTAGAATATAGAAATCCACTTGGTGGGGGGGGGGGTGGATTCTTTCTTCTTTAAATTTACGTATTTCACTTGTAAGACAAGTCAGGCTATGAGAATAGATTTGGGGAAATGTGACCATGTAAATTGGTCTTACAGAACTCTCTCCCCAGCTTTATTTGTTTGTTGGCTCCTTCTGATATTTGGTGCACCTGGCAATGTAAACCAAAATCAGGGCAGTAGGAAGGGCAATGTGATGGGGTGAATCCAGTTTCCAAATGATGAAAAACGCTGATTACAATGAATCAGATAAGTCATCCTGAGGCAAAGAGCCAACAAGAACAAAGCAGTTTATGAGTGGGGCCCCTTTATTGATACCCAACCAGTTGGGACAGCACAATTCCTGTGGACTGTCGACATTTATCTGTAAAAGGGATTTGGGGGACGGAAGGAAAATGAATTTAAACAACATCCCCCCAAATTAACAAGGCTTACTAATATAAATATGCTTGCAAACATCTAAGAAAGGCCTGGGCGTGATGGGGGCTAGCCTTTCTTCAGAAGCTACAGAAGATCAAAGACTCTCGTTGAGGAATCCTTCCTGTCTTTGGGCTGTCACATCATGAGAAGAAGAGGAGAAAAAGAGTCAAGGTTCCAGGAAGGCTAGTTAGGTGTGTCATCAGGACTCAGAAACACATGCTGGAGCCACATGGTGCTATGCAAACACAGGCCTCTTGGCATGTAACTTACCACTACATGAGCTCCATAAAGATATTTAGTCTACCACTCTGCCTGCCTGCTCTGGCACTTATTGCTAGTGAAACATAGATGCTCCTGTGTTATCTAGAGAACGATAAGAACCTTTATGCAACCTCTGGTTCCCAGAAATATTATTCTTGAATACGTCATAGGCTTTTCCCCCCCCCATGCTTCCGACATGATGATCTGGAATATTCATGCTCATTAAACCAGCTACCCTGCAATAATGGTTGTTCCAGTCTTAACAGCTCAGGTAGCTGTGGCTGTCTACCACATTAAACTCCTTCAACCATCAGCTCTATTCTGTAAACCAGCTGGCAAGAGAAATGGCTGGGAAAAGACTTAAGAAACGGCATCTTTCCCCACCAGAGACCAAAAGCTAAGTCTCCAAGACAGGCCTTCCTCTCACTTGTTCGACAAGTGTGGGGAGCCTTGAGGATATTTCCCCAACTGAGGGTGTTTGAGGAGTCATCCCACATGAAAGCATGGAGCAGTGTCGCCAGCCCACAGGGCCTGTCTGCTCTCAGGCTGCTGACACAACATGATGTTGATCAAGGGGACAAGGGGGGCACAGAGTCCAAAGCTAATTTGGACTATTTAGAGCAAATGTAATTTAAATAGGAAGCCAAGAGGCTGGGTTTTGCTGGCGGGGCTCCATCTTGCCAAGTTTGGGTGGGTTTGCATTAAATTGAGCTTTTTTTTCTGCCCAGCCCTAATCATTACATTCTGGCATAGAAAATTAAGCTACCACACCTTCAATGAATTTAATTTCCTCATTCTGACAGAGTTCCCATTTCCAGTGATTCACTCTGTAAGTCTTATACGCTTCTTCTGTAAGGGTTAGTTGCTGTTTTTTGGCAGTCAGGCAAAGCTACTGGACTTAACCTTTTCCTTCCTCATTAGCTAGTTGAAATATGCTAAATAATAAATGACAGTATTTGACCGAAGGAAGTCCTACAAGATTTTCAATCTGCTGGCATTGTAGTAAGGAAAGAATATTCCCAGAGGCCTCTCCCTCCTTTCAGATCCACATCTCTCAACTGCTTGGGGCTCCCAATGCGTCATCTTGCAGACCACCAGAAAGTGCAGAGCAATGAGGAGCCATGAATTACTGTTAGAGAACCTCTGTCCTACACTGTATAGAACAGATAAATGAGACGCAACACTGTCCTTAAAGTCAACAGACATGCTTCCATTGAGTAAGGGTTCTATACCTTAAGAATGGCACAACCTGATTCAGAGAGTTTGTCTCATTGGCTCCCAACTCTCCCACTCATTTTCACATGGGCCACCAGCCCCTCCTGTTTGTAATCAAATCTGATTCATAACACTGCTGTGGTGGCCACTGTTCGCTTACATGGGAATGCAAAATTAGATAAACATGCCAACACTAACTAGCTCTCTGCATATGGCTAATGATGTAAGCACTACAGTTTGATCACCTTTGTTCTTGGGTTTTCCCAAAACATCAGCCCCAATGTTTAATACAAATGTGAGATATCTATATTAATGTAGGGATTTAGGGACCAGTCCTTCATGGCATTAGCAACGTTGTATAATTACCATAGATCTGAATATGACTGATGATGTTCAATAGATTACAATATTGTATCCTGAGCGCAAAAGACTCCACTTGTCCAACCTGATTTTGAAGAATCTCTTCCCACCATTTCCTCTCCTGTTCCCATAGCTAATTTCACTGGTTCCCAAGGGGTAGCCATGTTAGTCTAGTTCAGCAAAGCAAAGGAGTCCTGTGGCACTTTTAAAGACTAACACATTTATCTACCTCATGAGCTTTCACAAAAGCTCATGTGATAAATAAATTTGTTAGTTATTAAAAGTGCCACAGGACTCCTTGTTTATTTTCACTGTGCAAACCCACCATTTTTGGAAGTCCTGTCCTGGGTTCCCTAGGAGGCACTGCCTCTGGAAATGCTTCCATCCCAGACAGCTCTGCATGGGACCAATATGAGATACCCTTTCAGTCCACTTCCTGCACTGCACAACTGCTTTATTCCAACTGTTAGGGGGCACTGCCCCCTAGCGGACAAAAGTTGAGGGGTAGGAACACTTTATTCCTTCTGTGTGGTTCCAAAACGGTACTAGCCATGATAGTCTAATTCAGCAAAACAAACATGAAGTCCGGTAGCACTTTTATAGATGAACAAATTTATTTATCGCATTACAGGGTCTCAAGAGTCCTGTATTGTTATTTTTCATCACTACATCCCCAGCTCATCCCATGCTTGGAGCATGTATACAAACGAGAACACAGGAGGTATAAACAGAATAAATCCCATATGGAAGTTGCAGGGAATTTGAATACTTGCCCCATAAGGAGTCCGAACAGATTCTGAGAACCCGAAACATATTTTGAATCAAAGGCATCTAATATTCTGTGACTGCATTTTAAGAATACTTTCATTGCAAGAGCTCAAATTATACCCTGTGCCAATTAATTATCTATTTATGAAAAAATATCTTAAATTAGAGTAGGAATAATATGTCATCTCTTTCTCTCTTTCATACACAAACAACTACCATCTTACCTTCTGGAATTCTCATACTGCTCAAGAAATCCCTTTCTAAAATACAGAATACATATTGATAGAACATACTCAGTCTCTGACTTTTACTATATAATGGGACCCTTTATATATATATTTTACTTTGGCAAGCAAGGATATATAAGTGCCTTTTACATGTCTTATCTTTGCTCGTACTTATTCTTCAGATCTTCCATTACCATTGTACTGTCAATTGTTCTGTGAAACCACGTTAGAGTTCAGTAGGCTATTTATAAACTACAAAACTGAGAGCCTAAAGATTAATTTTCCTGGGATCCTTTAAGGACTAATAAAAGTGGGCCAAATTTTGATATCCTTACTTATATTTACTTATATCGAATATCATCATACACCATGAATACTGTCTTTTAAATCAATGGGATAACTTGTGAGTAAAAGATTCCTCAACGTGAGTTAATGTACCATAATATGACTGATGGTTAGTATCAATGTCCTGGGTGAACTCCAGTTTGGATTGGATTTTATCTACTGAAATGTTCCCTGCTCAGTTTTAATTGGATAAGGAATTATATGAGTCTTTTACTTTGTCTGTGGTATTGCTTAAAGAGGTGGATGCATTTCAGTGTAGGGGCAAATAATTCTCATATACAGATAAGTACTACATATGTGTGGTGATACCATGGTGATAAATTTCAGAATTAGGTGATACATTTATTTTATTCCTGCATTCCTTGATTGTTGAACTTGGAAGAGGCCTGTAATTATTAAAGGGGTGGGTGGTATGAAGAAAAAAAAAATCACTAACTTCAAGGGACACTGGGTAAAATTCTATGGCTAAATTATGCAGACTAGATGGTCTGAAAAATCTAGGGATGAAATCCTGGCCTCACTGGATTCAGTGGCAAGACACCTGTGGATTTCAATGGGGCCAACATTTCAGACCTCTGAATCTACAACACAACTGATATCATGCCACTTTCTTTTTTGTTCCTGGTGAGATCACATAGAAGTTCACTGCCAGAAGGGTTGTCTTTGCCATGTATCGATAGTGATCACTGGGGGGAGAAAAACAAAAAACAAACTCCCCAAATCCAAACACAGTTGTGTCATGAGAATTGAGTGTTTCTTGATATTTCTATCAAGAATATGTCCAAAGAATGCTTTCTGATTGAGACATGAAATGAAATGATTGTTATTTGCCTTCCGGAGGGAAAGTTTACTTTCTTTTGACCCTCTTTTGGAGTTCTTCATTTTAAGATAAGCTCAAGTATTGACAGAGCCGGAGAGAGATTAAAGCACATATAAAAAGCATTAGTACTGTGCAGAACACACACACACACGCATTGCAATAAATAAATAGCAATGCAGATGCTTGAGAAAATACTGTTGATTTTTACTGGGGTATATTGTTAAATTAATTACCAGTCCAATGGACTAAACACAGAGCTAAAATCTCCCCACAGACATATTACCACAGTCACCCTCCCTGTCTTTTTTGTGGGTGTGTCATGAAATCATACTTATTTAATGAAAAACACTTGTTTCCGATCTCCCTCCACGAGGTTAAAATAACCACATACATAAAGATTCCTCCAGGCTGGGATCCTGCAGTCTTTGTCCATAGCTATTGGTAGAGCAGTGTGCCATGTTTGCAATGAAACCATGCAAACTGGCTTGACTTCAGACTTCATTCTAAACACAAAACTCATGTCTAGTGAGAGGTTTGATTGAAGTGGACTCTCTTCAAGAAACTATGGAGGCTTTTGCAAGTTTGTTGGGCTGAAGCCCGAATTGAGAGCAGGAATGGATGACTTTCTCAACTCACAGGATTCATCCACTCAACCCCACTGGTCTTGGATGAGGAAAGTCATCTGTGGCAACCCAAAATGAGTTACAGAGAACTTCACTCTCCATGCTGGCTCAGGTGCACTGGGCAGTACATGGGAGGATGAAGACAAGGATCTGCATGGGCTGAGTTACAGCAATTCGGTGTTGCAACCCATGATATGGGTTGTCAAGTTCTCCCTTGTGTGGTTTTCTTATGCTATATCTCAAAATTGTGCCCTAAATTTTGTACATGCTTGTACAACACCAGCATACTTTTTTAGAATCAGAAATCAATAAGTAATCTCCCAACTTCTGCAGTCCTTTGCTGAGTAAAACTCGTATTAAATAGAAGCGAATCATATTGCTACATGAATACATGTAGTTCATAAAAAAGTTGGAGATGAAAGAAATAGCGGTTTCAAAAAAATGAATATAGGGAGAGGGCATGAGGTGAATAGTACAATAAATTACTGGCAAACTCAGATTAAAAAGTACATTTGCAACCAGCATGGGACAAATAATGAGAAAACATCTTTAGAATGATTTTTTTCATTGTGACATATATGTAAATTATAAATCTGTAATTTAATGTATATGGTCACAAAACATTCACCCTAAGTTATTGTCTAAAAAAGAGATAGTTACAAAGAAGAATTTAGTTGTTGTGTGTGTTTGTGTATATATTAAAAAATGAGAACCAGAAGAACAATAACTAATGCACAGAAAAAACAACGAGAGTCCTGTGGCACCTTATAGACTAACAGATTTTTCTTTGGCATGAGCTTTTGTGGGCTAGACCCACTTCGTCAGATGCATGCTCTATAAGATACCACAGGACTCTCGTTGTTTTTTGCTGTACACAGACTAACACGGCTACCCCTCTGGAAATTAATGCACAGAAAGATGACTATGCCATGTTACAAATTACATTTAAGAGGCATAGTGGTCACACATGCACAGGACTCAACAGGAAATTCTGTTTCATTGCAACACAGACATGTCTGACAACCAGACAGACATTTCAAGGCAAATTGTCTACTGATGTGAGTGAGTGAAATTTCACTGAAATCAACGAGCTCATGTACCTGCAGTGAATTGGTCCTTAAGCATCTCTTTCAACCTAAAACAAACTCAAAGGATCCGATTACCAGCTGATATAAATTGGGGGAGCTCCAGTGAAAGTGCAAAAGCTGAAGTCAATGGAGCTATGCCACAATTGATACCATATGAGAATCTGATCTTATTCCTTTTGGGTTTAGCAAACTTATGGTACCAGAGGTTATTGCCCTGTTCTGCAGTTGATTGGCAGGTCTACAGTGTACACGATGCCTCCACAGAGAAAATATTTTCAGATTTCAGAACCTTATGCTACCATATTGGGCATATATTTTAAATATTAAAGTGACCAGAAATATGTATTCTTACTTTTTAAAAAAATATTGTATTTTTTGACACACTGACAAGGTTAATCATCTTAATAGCAACAGATGTTTGCACCACTGTCCTGGGCATCAATTATTTATGTTATTACAAATTTAAGGCCACTATTTGTCCTCTTGACCCTTTTCCAATGTACCTTTTTCGTGCCTTGTCAGTGATATTAAGGCATCGATAGTTTCTATTATAAGCAACTCTGACTGTTGGCTGTGTTCTTCTTGACGTTCAGACAACCGTTGTTTTTCCTCACCTTGGAGAACATTCCCAGGAGCTTGAAGTCCTTGGAAATTGTAGGCCTCTCTTTCCACTTCTACCTCTTTTGGGCTACAGTTTTGGAACAGGAATTGGGTGACAGGAGCTGAAGGAGCATTTATCAAAATTGTCTCTTTTTTTTTCTATGAGAAAATTCAGCACAGTGGCCTTCCAATCACTATATTGGGACAGTACTTTTCAAGGTTCCCAAGAGTTATTTTTCATTAATGCAAATTCTGATCTCTCTCCCATTCTCATTTTACTCCAGCTCAGCATGGCAGTCAGTGGTGTCAGCCATGATGCCTGGGTACAATGGGGCAAAGGGGGACAGGGACCCTGGCAGGGCATAGGGGCAGGGTGGGCAGGGCTCTGCTCTGCCCTGTGGGGGGGCATTCCAGGTTCCCCTGTGCCCCGCCCCAGCAGGGCAGGCAGTGGGAGAGTCCTGGAAAGCCCTAAGTTGACTTTAAATTGACTTAAGCCAGTGTAGACCTGGAGTAGCCCTAAGTCGTCTTTAGGAAGTCGACTTAAGCCTTAAATTGAATTAAAAGTAGGCTTAATAAAGTCGACTTAATTTTCCTTAAGTCGACTTAATTTCTAAGTGTAGACGCATCCCAGAGTATTTACTTCTGTTTGGAACAGCTTGAAACTGGCTAGATTGAGTAATAACCTGATATGATTGGTGGCCTCATATACGATGGATCGTGTGCCATTTTTATTCTTCCATGAGGACCTTAGACTGGCATGGGAATGGTCCCCTTGGGGCTTGTGCTTGCTATTTATTTGCCTTGCTTGGACTGTATTTCCGTGGTAGACACAAGATTGGATTTATTTGCTGTTTTGATGTTCTGCAGAGATTATTTATCAGGTAAACTATGTAATTTATGCTTTTATCTTGCTTTCAATCAGTCTTGCCTACAAAACACATGGCGCTGGGTGCGCCATTTATCTACAGTTAAATTGAAATAAATTGGTTGCGTTCATGATTGACTTTGGACAAGAAGTTAAAGCCATCTAAGACATTGGTTTTATTTTTGATGAATGTATACTTAACTAGAGACTTTCACATTAATATGTCTCTCTCTCTTCTGCCACCCTGGTATCTGAACACATTATGGTGTCTTAATATCATGTTCAGAAATTTTCTACTATCATGTCAAATAAACCATTGGACTTAGTGTTTATTTTTGTCTGCTACTGAGGATCCACAGTTTTTTTCTGCTGCATAAAGAATGTTCGAAAGAATACAAAATCAGCAGGGCTGATAAACATGTTAGAAGATATGATTGATGACAGAATGTTAAAGGAATGTTAACTTCTGCAGGCTCAAGGAAAGAAAGGAGAGGGATAAAAGAACTCTACACAAATACTCAAGAGAAGAGAAGATAAATGACAGGGAGTGACTTAGCAGAAGTTGAAATAAGACTTATAACAAGAAATAATGGCCTTAAAATAAAGAAGGGTGACCTGACATCAGATATAAAGGGGAAACACTTCCTAGCAGTAAGAGTAAATGGATAATGAAACCTCTTATCACGGGATATTCCTGAGGAACTGTTAATGGATATTTCAAAAGCAGATTAGATAAATTCAGGGGGCAACAGTGTAAAGGATAAACCTGCATTAGTAACATGGGGGTTGGACTTGATAACCTATGATGTGCCTTTCAGTTCCATCCTTATGAATCTATTATACATTAGAATATGTAATGTGATATTTACTGGCCTGCACAGAAATGAACCATCAGGCTTTAGCTTGTCCAATTTATTGCTGCCATCCATCCACATAGCAGGAGAAAAGCACTTACTGCAATGCTGGAAAAGACTGACTGGGTAATGACACAGAATCCTTGTCCTGACAAGTTTACAATCTAATTAAAGAAAAGTTCCAACAAACAAACATAATAAACTATAGGAGGGAAAGGGAGAGAGTGAGTATAAAAGTGATAAGACCATACTTTCACATGAGCTGACTGTGTACATAACACAATAATTTGGACAATTTCAAAGTATTTTATTTAAAATACAATTAAATGGCTGCAATCTCTACTAGCCCCTGAACTAGTTGCAGAGGCCAGTAGAGTCACAGCTGCTGACCTCAGCAGTGAATTCCCGCCCCCGCCCCCCTTCAAATGTGGGATGCTTAGCCAAACCCAAACATCAACCCTACTGAGGTTTCTAACAACACTCTTCAAAAGGTTCCAGTTCTACTGGAAAAATCTCATACACACGACATTTATTAGGTGGTTTCATGTTTTGTCCACAAGAAAAGCTTTTTTCCCTTGTTTATCTTTTTTGTAGCCAAGTCGCATTTTGAAACAACGAAGGCTTGTTGACTGCAACCTTAAAAATTGAGATGGGGCCCAAACCAAAACCAGAGATCCACACGCCCCCAATCTTGGTCTGGTTTGAGTTTTGTGGCTCCCATCATGTCTACGTGAAAAGGCATCTTTAAAAAAAAAGCGTAGTGGAGATTGACCCAGCACTGATGGTCCAAGTCTAGAGAAGTATTAAACCATTGCCTGCAGCCAGTGACTGCAATTACCTGTACAATACCATAGTGAAGGAGTGATTTAGGGCAGCTGAAGGCAGTTGGTAGTCCCTACAACCTTCCAGTTGACAAACCAAAAGGTATTAGTCTAAGATTGTTTAAGGCATAACCTCTCTTTTTATGTAGGTTAATTCTGGTTTGGTTTTAAACCAGTTTAGGTAGGTTATTGTAACTGATGAGGAAAGATTCCTGATTTTGTTCTGTATCTTTCTAATACCCTTTGCTGGTAGTTTAAGCCATGTTGGAAAGAAAGCTCTGCCCACAAATCTTTAGGAAGCATTGAAAGCTGAATAATCTTGGATGTGTAAATCCTGCTGCCACAAATGTCATATGGTTGCTTACTTTGGACCACAGCTGAGAGAAAGCATTTTTTTTTAAAGAAAATGAATAATTAAATAAATCAAATAGCTAGGGAAGAACTCTATTAATTTTTTTCAAAGGTGGGGAGAAAGATTTAAACAACCATACCTATTTCCACGTTTCTGGGTTGGACAGTTTTCATTGCCAGTCAAGTGCTCTTATGATTTTTCATCTGTACATAGGCAGCATGGGCAATGGTATAATAAGTGATGCCAATTAAAAGTTTCTGTTATTCCATTAGTCAGGTATCATTCAAGAAACTGGAGCACCTGACTGCTCTGGATTTTTAGAATTGTAGCAGTGGCATGAAGGAGACACATTCTTTAGAAATGAATAATAACCTTTAGATTTTGTGGCTAGAGATGTAAAGTACAGCTTTATATCAGGTTTCTTTACATCAGTTTACCAATAAGTTGTAAAACAACCTGTTGATGAGCAGGAGATTGGATTCCATGAGCTCCTGAGGTCCCTTCCAACCCTTATCTTCTATGGTTTTATTATTTTGTGTGTGGAGTGAGATTGCCTTTAAGAAATCTCAGTCCTGTGAAGGAAATTGGGGAGATGCATTCTGAAAAGGGTTTTATTTTTAAAGTTGATCATCCTGTTTTCTTAGGATGTTGCTAATTCTGATTATAAGAGTAATGTTTTCTAGTGCGCATTATTCACATCATACATGGAATGCTCTCAAAACACTGTACAGAGTTTAACGAATTAACCCTGTCAGCATCCCTGTAGGAAAAGCACCATTATGTCCATTTTGCAGATGGGGAAGTTGAGACACAGAGATGTTAAATAATAAGTCCAGGGTTCAGGTCACACAGAGTCAGGAATAGGAAACCTAGAACCCATAAGAATACAAGAATCCAAAAAGAATCCAAACACACACACACACACATACAGGGGGGGGGAACAAAAAACAGGCTGCTCTCAAAGGCAGAGAGACAGCTCACCTAAATTTGCTATTATAACTCTTTCCAGACTGCTTGGATTGCATCCTATGGTACAGAGCTCTCTAGCCTGCAAGCAGGACCAGGAAACCCCTTGTTCTTAAAGTGACAATTCCAGCCCAGTCCTCAATACAGCACAAGAGCCAAATTAAATCCTGACTTACACACTGGTTTCAATGTGACCTCACTGAGGGTAAGTCTATACTGACGGCGGCAAAGCCACCGCCATCAATGCGATCTTCTGGGTTCGATTGAGCCTATCTGTGTGGATGCACTCAATTGAACACGGAACGGAGCTGTAACGCCAGCTCCGTAACTGTAGTAACACGACGCCAACCAGACACAATTTCTGGTAGGCTTAGTGTAATGTGTAGGGAGCAGTTAAGAAGTCGGTGGGAGATACGCAAGGTATTTTACGTATCTTGCATATCTACTGTTGACTGCCACCGAAAAGCACGGCAAGTGTGGACTAGGGCTCAGTCCAATAAACTTTATATGGGGGTAAGTTAGTACATGATTTTGTCTCTCCTATGAGCTGTCTGAAATTCTTGAGCAAAATTAGGCTAAAAATCTCACCAGATCTGATTATTTTTCAATACTACTCACTTTTGTTCAAGGAGCAAATATCAGGAAAAAGCTAAAAGAAGCATGATAATGAAAAGAACAAAAAAAAATGTACTCTGAACTTTCTAAATGACCAAAATACGTGTTTTGAGCTCGATTCAAATGTTATGCTCAAATTAAATTACCTTAAATCAAATTAGTCATTTCTAATTTTAGTGAAATAATTTTTCCATCACTAATTCTGAGCCGTCTGCTGTTATGTTATAAGCCAAGATAATTGGTGCCCCCTTCTTGAATTGTAAGAAGGGAAACTAAAGACCAAAAGAAAGCAAGTAACATTACAACCCCGTCTCCCTACAAACCAGAGAGAAATTCAGAATTTTAATCACGCTTTACGAAAAAGGTCTGTAATTGCAGTGCAGATCTATTGTAATAGTATAAGCATATTAGAAAAACGTATTTGCAGTCATGCTTTATGATATCAGTAATGAGTAAAATTTGTACAAATGGGAAGTTCGCTACACAATTGAGAATAATTACAATGTAAATATAATTCTGTTAACATACCTGAATTCTGTTACTATATGTATTAGGAAGAACATGAAAGGGTAATACTGAATATATCACTTGTATACCTCGCCTTTTGAGGATATTAATTAATAGCAATTACAAATTGAAAAGCAAACCACACTGTAATTGTTCTGTAATCACAATTACAGTACCCTTATTATACAATGGCTATGTCTACACTTGGCCAAATAAGTTGACTTCATTTACAAGTGTAGACGCAACCAGTGTGACCAGAATTCCTTTATTCATTATTTTTGCCTTCTTCCCCTCAATGCATGAAGGGAGCATAAGGGACAAAATTTTCAAAAGTAACCAGCAATTATTGGTGATTTAGTTTTGGGGCCCTCAACTTAAGATACCTTAAAGGAATTTTCAAAAAGTGCTAAGCAACCCCCTCTCTGAATGTCAGGTCCTTTTAAGGCAATCTAAAATTAAGACATCGTAAATTGCTAGTCACTTCTGAAAGACTCTTGATGAACATAGGCTGCTTTCTATAACAAGGGGAAAAGCTACATATACAATCCAAGATGCTCTTTTCCCCATTTCCCTCCTCCCTAAAAAATTTTTTTTTCAGGATAATGCAGATGCATGCAAAATAATAATAATTATATCCATATTAGCTTTGACAAATCACTAGAGTCTATACACCCACATGGTATTTTAGTTGAAAATAATCCCATAGAATGGGAGGCTGAAAGGAAGGTGGGCGACTTGGTTGGACTTTTTTTTTATGTTAAGGAAATTTAGCTGAGCACACACTTTGAAGGCTGTTCAGAGACTGATGCTGATTGCTCTGCCAAACCCCAAAGTAACTTGCAAATGCAATGGGACAAGGGCTGCTCGAAGAGTATATGTTGAATATTAAATGCAGTGAATTGAGGAAATCAAGGGAAATCTGAGGCATTATGGATGAAGAATTCTAAATTTAGCAAACACTTTGCTAAATCACAGACAATTTTTGCTTCTTAATGCATCCAACTACACAAACAATTGCGAACAACAAGCAGAAAGGGAAAGATAGTTTAAAGTAATGCATTGCTCTCTTCTCCTCAACACGTGCACACACACCTCTTTCGATAGACACTGAATGAGATCCCAGTCTCTTATTTACCTCTGCTTACTGTCAAGGCTTTGGAAAAAAGACTACTGCAGCTTACATTTTACAGACATCATTGCCAGGCCAGCTCACACCTTCTAAATCCCAACTCTATTTACATGAGGGTGGGGCATATAAAGGCATGAAAGAATTATTATAACGAAGTGATCTACTGCCACCACTTGATCAAAACAAGCTTTGCAAGATAAAATGCTCAATTTGCTTGCAAGTACCATTTAGTGTAGCCAGAGTAATGGCAAAGACATAATTGTAGAGAATGTGATTCACTGTGCTGAACACAGAAATAAGTTTTTTTTGTCTCTCTGAGGACATAGACACAAACATAAAGATAATCTCTGGAATTTCACACTTATGGGCCATCTAACCTGCACTGCCAACTCATAGTAGTCTACCTGTGCATGCGCTTTCTGCATTCACTTTTTTTATTAAGTGATTTTTCCTTCTGCAGCATTACTGAGCGGGACATGGTGTGCAAGACATGTGATAGTGAGGAGAACGAATACAGAAGAAAATGTCGAAAAGAATTCAAAGGGAATATTGGAGCACCTGTATGATGTGGATAATGTCAGAAAAGACATTTGTTAACTGACTGGTCTTTCAGATTCTGCAATAATGTCAAGAGTAAGTAAAAGACGCTCAGAAAATTTAATATTGGACTGGACAAGGTAATGGAGAATATAAAGATAAATTTTCAAACTTGGATGCCTAATCCATATTTAAAGAGCTACCTACTGATAGGCTCAGGTGCCTGAATTACCCTTATAACTCGTTCTTAGATGACTAAATGTAGGCACCTGGATTTGAAAATTTGATCAATACGGTACAAGAATTCTGCTTTGTCAGGACAGAGATACTATATAAGAGTTCCTTTCCCCCTTACATTTCTCAGGCCAGATTCTGCCATGGAACTACTCTTGATCACAGTGCGAACATGGGTGTATCTGAGGAGAAAAGAGACAGAGCACACCGTGACCAAAGTATATGCCAGAACATGCCTTTATACTGCAGCAACTAGGTGGCATGAAGCTGGCTATGTTGGCTTTTTGTCACCAAGATATGCCCTATTCTGTTCGCTTAGTGCAGCTTTCCAGCTGTTTGCACAAAACAGATGGACCGGGCGACACAGGTCTGTCCCAAAGGCTTCTAAAATAAATGAACACATTCTAAAGGAATTCAGGGGGTGAAGCATGAATTGAATGGGAATCTTGTTGCTGACTTCACCGGCCCCAAGGTTTCACCATACATTACTCCTCTGCCTGCTCCTTATTAATTTTTTGATACTCTGGGAGACGGATTCGGCAGCCCTAACACATGCGGAGTATCACTCACTCACATGGGAAGGAGAATGTTTCTAGAACTGCAGAATGTCCCTGATCTTATAACTTCATGGGTCTTTGAAGCAGTTCCTGAAAGCAGAAAGAATCTTGTAATGCATTTGAAGTATCGGTGGCTAGGCTGATTTCACCGATTTAAAAAAAAAAAAATTCAGTGCCATTTAATTCAGTGCCTAAGCTCTCATGGGAGCAGGAGTTGTCTTTTCAAGAAGTATTTGTACAGCACCTCATCCAGTGAGGGAGTCTCCCACACACTCTGCAACATGCAATTTCCAATTTTTTTTCCATAGTCAGCCTTGGGATTTATTCATATCAAGGAATTCCTGTCACACATGAAAAAAAAAAAAGAAGTTTCCTTCTTTCAAAAAATCACTTGGTAACTACTAAAATGATACTAAAAGGTTTTTGCCAGAAACAGCCATGCTGCAGCCTGAAAGATCAGAAAAAACATAAATGCAAACAGAGAGCCCATTAAAAACTTGTGGTAAAATGGAAGCATTGGAGTCTCTCCAATATAATTAAAAAGCAATCCAGGGCCTTAGTGATTCTGAGGTTTGTTTTTTGTCTGTTTTTCATGATTGACTTATTGTGGGCTCAGGAAGAAAATGATATAATTAATAGAAGTGATGGATATTTTGGAAACTAAAAGATGTTTTCATCGAAGAATGGACTTCTTCCCCCAAATGAAACAAAAATAATGCTTCATTTTTGATGAGCAATGTATTGACTTAAGAAAGCTGGCCAAAAGCATTGTTAATAATATATATATCAAAATGGTAATCAAGGTTTCCGTTCCTAAAACCCAGGGTTGTAATAACGATGTCAGTGGCATTTCCAATAACCTTTTCAATAACTTTTTTAATTGTGAAAAATTTAGAAAAAGTGAGGGGGAAAAGGGTCCCCTCTGAACACTTCAGAATGAGAACAAATATGACATATTTTGTGGAGATGTTTTAAAAATTTCTGACTAGATCCAATAACAAATCATCCCAATGATGCAGTTTGTAGGATGCAGGACTGTAGGCTCTGAAGTATAAGCTAGGGAAGGACTGACTCAGAGTGAAGTCAATCAGCAAAGCCATCATGAGCACAAAAAGACTGTTCCTTAGCAAAAGCTAAATGCCAGAGCATCAGGGCTTTTTGTTTGTTTGTTTTAAACACTTCTGCTGTTTGACCAGTGGGCAAACTAGGGCAGAAGAAACGGAAAGGAGGAAAGGATTTACTCTGAGACTCTTCTCAAACCTATTCTTTAGCTTTTTCTCGCTTTACTTAGCCACACCTGACACACTTTGCTCCACAGCTCCACCCTGTTCTATTGGTTATGATAATATTAATAATTTGTATTAAGATATGAGGCCCAAAGGGAAACAAGTTTCATTGTGCTAGATACTGCACATACCTGTAGTCAGAGATAGGACCACATTATGTTCTCTCTACTCAAATGAGTAGTATTTCTGTTATCGAATAGTCCCACTGGATTAAAGGTAAGGTACTATGCAGTATGATTAGATATCACAACAGAGCCCCAAACAGACAGTGAAGACAAAGAGTGAGAGAAAGTGTGCATTGTCATCTTCATTTTACATATGGGAAACTGAGGCAGGTAGCAAGTTTTGCCAATCCCATTCTGAAGCTTCAGGTCCTCAGCTCCAGCCTGAGCTATAATTTCAAAGTATAGTCTTGAGAGCTATTTTTAGATCACCCTGATATCCAGGACTCTCAAATCTGTCTCGGGGCTAGCTCAAAAAATGCTGTGTGGATTTATACACTGCTCCTTGCATAGTTTATGGATGACAAAAGTCAATCAGTCCCTGAGCAAAGCCTATTGCTAAAATTATTTACAAATTTATATGGCAGGTAAGCCAACACCTGCAACTTTAAATTTGTTTTGTGTCCTTTCTTGGGTCTCCTATTAAGATGTTTTTAACTAACCACACCTTTGATTCTTTGCATTGCAAATGAAGTAAAAAACTTTTCACACACATCAAGGTGCTGAAAACAAAACAATAAAGAAAATTAAGGAGGATGGCAAGTAGTAAAACAGGATCTGTGGAAAGAGAGTTTAGAGGATAACATAACACTTCAGACTGGGATTCAAGATTCAGCTCATATGCTTCTGAAATGGTGATTCACAAGCCATTTAACCTAAGCTGTGCCTCATTTCCCCCTCTGACAAATTTAGATAATGCTACCCTACTTTTCAGGAGTTTTGTGAGCATCAAATCCATAAATGAGTGCACTTAGATGTTCTGATGAGAACCTTGGTGGATATAATTGAAGACACTTATTTCCTAGGGAGATGGCCACTGAATTGGCCAACAGACAAGGGATTGTACCAGGAACCTTCAAAGCTAAAAGCATGAGTTTGCTACAGCTTAAGTTAAAGAGCCAAGCACGTCCACCTGGCGTGGTAACAGACTTTTGTCCTGTGCCTGTTGGCCACAAGGAGGGGCCTGCCAGACAGTCACTGGTTGGTTAAACTAAAATTGGGTGTGATAACAGATACAGTTGTCTTTTGCTACGGAACAGAAAAGAAATAGAGAAATTGGAGTTCTGGACATGGATGGTGACAAGGGAAGGGGGCAAGAGATTCCTGAGCTATGTGTTAAAGAAACATCTTAATTTTACTAATCACTTGATTTTTTTTTAAATATAGTTACAAAGCTATTTCCACCCCTCTCCCCCAGCTACTGATTTTGTAAAAAGTGTATTCACGCTAAATATTACCTGAGGCATGTTTATTTACACAGATGCAGTGCATTTGAAATTTTTGGAGGGATGGATAGAGGGGCATTAAAGCCAGAACCCAAAGCCCAGCCCCACTCCAATGGTAATTTGTGGTTTTTCTTCCAACATTTAGTAGCCACAAAGAAGCCTTAGAATTTGCTGGTCAGGGCCAGGACTCCTGTGTTCCTTTATATCTAAAACACTGAGCCCTTACACTCATAACCCAAGAAATATTTCATCTGGTTTGGGGGCAGAAGGGGTGGAGAGCAGTAGAAATGGTGGTTCATAAAATCAAATCACTGCCCAAACTGTTCTGTATCTCCAAAGATTTTAATGTTATCTAGCACCTGTTTCTCCATGTATCAGTCTGTGTGCATGCGCGCGCGTGCCTGATTTTTCAGATGCGTGCTGCTGAGCACATAGAGCTCCACATGATCAGATTGAAAACTATGCAAAGATGAAGCTAAGGCTGAGAGTAGAGATCAGCAACTGTACAGTAAAAAAACAGGGTAAGATCTGGAAATTCAGAGTTAAGGTTATAATTTTTTTTTTAAAGTCAAGATATAGAAATTCACAATTAGGGTACTCAGAAAACCTTAACCTCTGCCCTTCAGTGACACCAAAAAATGCATACTATTATTCATGGTCCCAGATTAAACAGATTTCTGAGGAGACATTTTCCCCCTACCTAACCCCCACCATGTTTTTTACCCTCTGGGGGTCACTTCTATTAGATTCCCAGGTGCCATGAAGGGACTTCACTTTTCATCTCTTGTGGAATCTGGCCAGGTTCCAAAAGGATCATGTCAGTGAAAGAGGAATTTCTGCTGTCCCATGGCCAGAGGAAATGGGGCACAACTGATATGTTCATGAGGTACACACAACATTGTGACAGTCCCTCACTGATATTTTGGTCCCTTGGGGTATGTCTAAAATTAAAGGAACAAACAAACAAAACCCCCTACAGAGTGGCTGCGAGACTGAGAGCTCAGAGTGCTGAACTCAGGCTACAGCACTAAAAATAAACTCAGACATTCTCACTCAGGTCTTCATCAGGTTTCAGAACTCAAGTTCCAGTGATGAGGAGGGCTCTCAAGATATCTATATTGAGGGCCATAGTATGTGCCCAACTCTCTAGATCCAGCCTCTGAGACTTGGTGCTGTGACTCTTTTTTTCTGCAGTGATGATGTTCCCTTGGAGGTTAGAGCGAGTGGTATAAATTTGAGCACCCAGCATGCTGCTCTAGGGTCCATCAGGCATGTGGTAAGCCAATGCTTGGAGAGATGCACCAGCGAACTTCACATCTGTACACACCTCAACCAGTGCTGCATGTCTTTCGGTCAGTCCTCAGGATTTCAGTAACCCACTCTCTCTAATGTTGTGTTTATCAATCAAGTCACCAGACAACTGAATTCTAATGGGAGCCCTCCAAACTGAAGACAGGCACAAAATGAAAGGGTCAAAATCATAATGAAGAACTTTTGAAAAGTTGACCATCTAATTATACATTCTTTCTTGACAGGAAATTCCTCACCCCATCACTCACTCCTAGGGTTGGTTGGGTTTTTTTTTCCCTTTCTTTTTTAACACCAAGAAGTTTTATTTATATCTGAATGCATGCTGCTCTGAAGAGAGATTTCAAACTACTGGGTTCATTTCTGTGCCTGTGAACCCAAATGAACCAGAAGACTTCGGGTTGGCAGAGTAATGAATAAGCAATCAAACACCACTCATCAGCTGAAAAATTTCTGAAGCCTATTTATGAAGTTAAACTAACTAAAGATTATATATCATACACACTTATATATGTGTGTGCATAACTTTAAAGTGAGCAAAATCTTTTATTGATTCTCCTTAGGTTTGATGCCTCATAAAGATGACGTATTGTCACTTATTACTGAACAACACACTGACAAACTGTCATACTGCAGATAGGTCATGAGGAATCTTTAAATGTTAACAGTAAAATCTTGAAAGGCTCTTGTTTAAAAAAAAGGCCATGCCATAAAGCCCTATTCTATGCAAGGCTGTAACTAACCAGTGGTGGGAAACGACAATGATAAAGGCATAATTGCCTTTATTATGGTAAAGAAGTAGAGGAACAGTCTATTTTTTTTTTCACAAAGTTGAGACTAATATATTGAGTGAACATTATACAGCACTTTCATCCAGAAAGAACCCCAAGTACATTGCCAGTACGTTTCAATGACAAACTGAATGTAAGGCGTGTTATGTGGTTGATGCACAGAAGATAGCCACTTGATATTATTTACATTTTTTCAAAAGCTTCTGAGTCACTTAGGATCCTCTCACAAGGACTTATGCCTGTAAATAAGTCACTTAGGCAGTTTTGAAAATTCTCTCCTTGGTCTTTAAGCATGAGTGGTAGAGGTCTGTGCTTTGGAGCAAGAAGGGTCAAATATAATCCCTGTTGACTTCTCAACTAGAGGGGTTGTTACACAGTATCTCACTCGCCCAATGCTCAAACAAAGTATCTATTCCAGCCCCAGTGCAGAGATTTACATACATTATCAGTGCAGTGGGATGAGCTCTCAGTGAGGATCTGCATTTATGTTATCTAGGGAATAGAACCAATGTTTCTGCTTATTTGCTTGCATTCATTTTCAATGCAAGATTAAATGGATGAACATGGGGCTTTCAAGAGGGATTGTTTCTTGCAGCTCATAAACATGACATGGAAAAAATCAGAAGCTAAATGTTTTTTAACATTGAAGGCAAGTGCCTACATGCCTTCTGTCCCAATCTTTCCATTTGTAATTCTGTCACCTCCTATTGATCAGGAAGACTAAAACCCCTTCTCCAGTACATCATAACCCCAAATGACTAAAATCTAAATGCTATCTAGCAATATATACTGATTTTAGAGAAAGTTTATTGTGTTCTTCACCCTGCTAATCTCTCTCCCCCCCTGCCAAGAAACCTGGGTAGCCTGGTTGGAAGAGGATAGTTTATTAATGTAGATATCTGTATATATAAAGAAGACAGTTTTATGAAAGAGGCACACTATAGAATGATGTAGGAGTAGAATCCAGCAAAAAGAATAAACAGCATCAGTGTAGAAATCACTTATTAAGTGGCATGGTTAACAGCTTCTGAAGATTTAATGTTTTATCCCCTGCTTAAACTCCAAGGGGCCTCACATACCACTCAGAGACTAAATGGTGCAGGTAACTCTACTATCTGATCTTCTTCCATTAGCTGTTTTAGCCATCAGTCATTCCTTTGGGAATGCTGTAGGTCTTGTGCATTCATTGTCTTCAGTGAATTTCAATACTCATGAAAAACACCAGGATCAAGCCCTATGGAAATGATCGAGCTATAAAATCCACACCAAGCAATCAGTGTTCAAGTAGCCAGCATCTCCATAGAATGGTTACTAATTATTCCCTTAGTATAGCTAAAGCTATGCCAAAGTCTGACTGGGAACAGCTGTAAACGGGTTTAAAATCAGTTTGCTGGTGGTTCTGTCTGCACTAGAAATTTAGAGGCCTCTGGGAATGCTGTGACTGATCAGGCTTTATTTATTTTTAGACTGCATTAATTGATGTAAAACAACAAACAGTCTTTCAGTGACCTGCTGGCAAACAATTTTTGGATAGTTCAGACTTCTCAGAATCACACACAGGCTTTCTACGCAAGTCCACTACATTCAGATTTAATTTATTTACTCTTCAGATCCTTTCAGCCTGAGCCGTGGGGGAATTTCCAAAAGTGGCCCATGGTTACGTCTCCCCTTTGTTAAGGCAATTAGATCCATATTTGGTTACAAATGGTCTTTGCATTGGCCATTTTAAAAGGCTAGAAAAAATTAATCCATTTTATAGCGAAAATCCAGCTCTTCCAGCACATGAGAATTTTTTTCCTCATAGATAACACTTTCACATATGGAAAAAACCTATGGAGTTAAATAGAAGATGAGAACCTATTAGATTAATTTTTTCCCTTCTGTAAAACTGTCACATAAAAAGCAATAAAACAGGATAAGAATAGCAGTTTAGGACAAGATATGTTGTTAATAAATACCTTCATGCCCCAGGTGTTTCATGATGAATGAGATTAAAGATTAGTTATCCCAGCTGAGGAACTGAACTGTTTATCTTCACTGATCAAGCACTACTGATGCATATTTGCTAGTGTTAGCCCTCCTGAGCCCTGTATAGTAACTGTATGCCATTCCCTCATCAGACTCATGAGTAATTTTTTTTTAAAAGAAGCTCCAACTCTTGGAATCATATGATTTAAATAATTCAGATGTTCATGTAAATAAAGTTTCTAAGCATCTTGGTTTGAAAAAAACTTGACCTGATTACATCCTAATGGTTCAGAAACTAAAATGTATTGTTTTTGTTAAAAATCTCATGATTTTTAAACCAATCACACCATTTATGAATGGTTGGAGTTGGCACAATTGACACCGAACCAGACAGTTACCAGGTGCTGGTAACTTTCAGTGACATCACAGGTAATTGGAAGTGCCAGGACCTGCCAGGGAAGGTGCTCAGCAATCTTCAGACCCTCCAGCCAAGTCACATAATTATGGACAAACTTCTTCTAAGCTAATAAAGTCTAACATGCTATCTGCCCCATCTCTGACCCCTTCAAATCTCATCCTTCACTTAGATTTCTAAAGGAGCCTTTTTCCATTCTTGGGGTAGGTTACTTTCCCAGTAGCAGGTAAGGGAAAGCAAGCGCATCCACCCACTAGTCTGAGTCCCAAGTCAAGAACACTGCAAACAGCAGTCATGCATTACTGCCATGAGGTTCTTGCTGCTATCCTCTGGCCATTCCCCACACAGCCCCTTTCCTTTCACTCATTACTTTAAGGTTACAGTTGTCAGATCATCTTACTCCCAGGGCCAGTATGTCAGCCTGTAGTATGCCTCTAGCCAGTGCAGAGCACCCTTCTTCACCCAGCCAGTCCCACCCAAGAGCTAAGCAGCTCAGCCCCTGCAGCTGCTTTTATCAGAGCCTGCTGGACTCTGATTGGCTGCTTCTATGCAGCCTGTCTAGGCAGCCCTGGAAGACCTATCTTCACTGCTCCTTTCCTGGGGCAGGATGTGGTAGGATTGCAGGGTCTCCAGCAGGGGGCCACAAAGGCCCTGGTACCCCATTGCAGATTGCCATTCAACTGTGAATATCTACCAGTTTTAAAAATCTCTTTTTCTTCCTCGTCCCCATTCCCACCAACCTCAGTGGAATCTAGTTTTAAAATACTGATGGAGATTTTCAAAGGCATGAAAGGCAGCTAGCTGCCCAGTTCCCATTAAAAGTCACCTCACTTCCTTAGTTTTCTTTGAAAATCTTATTCATGGATTAATGATCATTTTTTAATTATTATTATTAAAAAATTGCTTTGACTTTTTTTCTTAGGACAGAGGCTTTAGGAGCAAGAGCTGCTTTGGAATCATTCTTCTGACACAGCTCTCCTAGCAGCAGCACTTGCATTTAAAGCAGGATAATAATTTGCAAGGAGTCTTTCTTGTCCTGTAGTTGGATTGCAAGCAGCTTGCTGTGGTTTTGGTTCAGACTAGAAACCATGTCTCAATTTTTAATATAGTGGGTAATTAACAATATACCTATAGATTTTTTTAGATATTCCATCAGTTGCAGTCTTTGGATCAAGCCTGGATGGTCATCCTAAAAAGACAAACTACAGAGCAATCAGTAAAAATATTGGGTGAGATTCTTTGGCCTGTGTTACTCAGGAGATCAGAATCATAATGGTCCTTTCTACCCTTAGATTCTATGGATCTGTGATTATTTGATATTCAAAATCCAAACTGTTTTCTTTGGACACATCAGTCACTCAGTAAAGTTCCTGTTCCCAGATCTGAGGAGTGTGACACTCTGTATCAGGCTTCCAGATATCCATGCCTGTGAATTCAAAATTAATTTTCTCTGAACTTTCTGCGATGTTTCACTTCAAAAGTTTTGCTTTGCTTGGCCAAAGAATATTTGTGGGAAATAGTTTGTGGAACACACCCGACCTTATTGTCATTGAATTTTTGGAGCGGGAGGCTGAAAAATACATTCAGCTGAAAGAGGAGAGTCCAAAGTTCCATCCTCTAAAATACTCAAATCAAGCATCATGCTCAAGTGTTAGTTTTTTCCTTTTGTGCCTTTGCTGTCAACTTTTGAGAGCTCTCCAGACTTCCAAGTCAAGTTGGGTCATTAGCTCTAAGGAAACATAGGCTTAGTTCCTCTGCCATATCAATCTGAGGCCCTTAACGGTACCTGTCATGAAAAGACAGAAGCCAATAAAACAGCTAGGTAGTTCCAGTCTCAATTAGGCTTTGGGTAAATATCTTTGTTTGTTTTTATACTCCAGACCGTGCATTTTTTCAGTAAGAGTCCAAGCACTTGTGGGAAAGCAGAGTCAGAGTATGAGACACTTATCTTATTTCAGTTCCTGATGTAACATTTAGGGCTAGTCTGTGATATCCTTAATCACATTATTCATCTCATTTAAATCATTTTATGGAGTGAAGTGCTTCAGAACGTGAGGAAGGGCATCAGAATTTAACCTCAAAAGCAGGTAACATTTTGAATTAGGGGTTATAATTCCATCTTCAGGGGTTACAGTACAGCTAAAATGGGATTTGATGATAGGGAAACTCCAAGCATTGCTCAAATTAGTGACATTTAAATGGGTTTGGTTGATTGTTAATTCCAAATTATTATTGCTCACATGGTATCCAATTAAACATGGAGAATAAAATAGTTTTTCTACCTGTGGGTCAGGGTTTAAAGCTCTGATCTGAGCCATCTGTGTCTTTTTACTTGTATCCATAATGTCTTTCATTTTTATTAACACTTGAAAAGTAAGCCTGGCTTATACGAGTCTGTGTTATGGATTCTAGTCTTTGTACATTTAGAAGAGTTACTTATCACATACATCTTTTGTATGCCTCAGCCAATGGAATGAACTGAGCAGAGATTAATCAGGTGTGGCTGTATAATCTAAAGACAAGGAGAAAGTGTTCCTCAGGCACTAGGGTTTTTTGTAGTTTTAATGGCAACTTTTTGGAACCATATTGAAATCCTGGTTATAAAGAAAATATCAGGAGCTGGAAAATAATACACACACTGGAAAAAGCTGAAGAAACAAAAAATGAACTTACAGAAGTCCTGGGCTTTTAAATTAAGGATTTCTTTTATTCTATGTTTTTAAAAAATTCTATTAAAATGATTAAAAATAACTGACCAAAATATTTTGCTAACATTAGTGTATTTTAGGTATTTGTCATGTAGTTTTGTATCCTTTATTATGATAAAATTCCAGATGGATCAAAGACCACACACACACACACACACACAGACAGGAGAAAAAAGCAACCTTTTCTTATTCAAGAAACAAATAAATAAAAGTGCCACAAGACTCCTTGTTTGTTTTGCTGAAGTAGATGAACACAGCTCCCCCTTTGGACCTTATTTCAGGGAAAATGCCCGGCTATGACAAAGCAGTTCTGAAAATTCTGATTTTGTCGAGAACTAATTAATGACAATAATATCTCCTCCTACACAGTGCTTTTCACTATCAGATCTCAGTTGTGGTATTTGAAACCCAATGCCTGATCCAATGCCCATGGAAAGCAATGAAAATCCTTCTGTTGAGTTTATTGGGTGCTGGGCCAGGGCTCAAAACATAAAGGTACTTCATGCGATCAAAACAAGACTGATTTTCATGGCACCTACCACTGAGTTGTTCCAATACTGTGGCTTCATCATGGAATTTAATGTCATGTATCCATGCAAAATGACCTGCAGGTAAATGAAGTTGCACTACTTTGGAAGGACTTCTTACAGTTTTTCTTTTAAAACCAACTTTTGTATGATGACACCAACTAATCTAAAGCTCTTTGGAGCAGATACCATCCTTTTGTTCTCTTTGTTCAATTCTTAGCACCAGGGATTCTGGCCCATGACTAGGCTCCTATGCATTATTGCAATACAAAAAATAATACTAATATTTATTCATTGTTTACTATTCATTGTGGCACAGCTGTCCTGTAGTTACCATCTGTAAAGAGCTTTGGAAATAAAACTGAAAGGCAATGAATTTTTTTCTGATTATTACAGACTTGTGCTGGGCACTTAAGCTATCTTTCAGAACCTTATCTGCTCAGCTTTTCCCATCTATCTCTTCAGACGGCTTGCAGCTGTCAGCTATAAGTTCATTCAGAAATCCCACTCCTCTTTCCCTTTTGTAAAACGTCGACATCCAGAGATTTGTTTTTACTACTGTATGTGAGAGAGTATGAGCAAGAGCAAAGCTCACCTTACAAATTATTAGTATAATTTACTGTTGGGGATCAATATGAAATCCCACACACAATCCTACTAAGATAGCTCTCCTGCCTATCTGAGTCTCTGTGTTAATGAGAATGCGTAAAATTTTCAAACATGTCTAAGTGGTTTAGGAGCCCAGATTAGACTGATGTATTTAGAAATGTGGCTCATTAGTGATTTAGATGCTTTTAAACATTTCACATTGTATGCATGCATTTTCAGCAGAACCTGTGCTGTTTTATGACCTGTGCAATTCCATTGATGCCAATAAGGTTGTTTGGGTGCAATTCAACCAGAATCTAACCCTATGGCTTAAAATAGTGAAAGAGTATTGATCTGTGTTTAAAGTTACATATGCTATAATAACAAAGAAGGAGTCCTGTGACACTTTTAAAGAATAACAAATTTATTGATCACATGAGTTTTCGTGGGAGAAAATCCCGCTTTATCAGACACTTGGAGAAGGGGAACTTGCAGAATGGGAAGAAAACAAATGAAGGGAAATGTAAGTCATAGGATCAGGTCAGACTGTTACAGCAGATGTTCCCCTTTTCAAAGACTTTACCCCAACAGCACATTCCTCAAAACAGTGCAGTGAATGTTCCAGGAAGTACCACTGCCTACCTAATTACCACTCACAATGCAACATTTGTGACAACGATGGGAGAAAGAATATATTTTTATGTAAGGCCATCATTTTCATTGCAATAAAGAGCTCTGGAAAAGCATTTCCAGATACACTCCCTATTTCTAGGAATGCTATAATGTATACATACTATTATTCATGGGATCATTAATAAACTTTGTTTGTATGTTTCGTTCAGCACTACTGCCAATGGGCCAGATACAGATGTCAGTTGCACTGGAGTAAATTAATTCAATGCAAATACTCTAGAAATAAAGTGAAGAATTCAGCACCACACTCAACTAAAGCTGACTCACTGCTTCTCCACACTGCTATATCAACAGATATGGTATAACGGAGTGATGAAAGAGGCCATTTGTCTTTTAAAATTGGGTTAAAACCATTCTGAATAGTGTTAATTCTAGTATTATCATCAAATTGGAAATAAGCATGAACAGTGTCAGTTTTCAGAATCTTATGAATGGTCAGAGCAGCCCAATCCATGAAATTCAAAAGCAGTAATTGTATTGTATTGCATGGGTGGCCAGAACTGTGCTTTGTGTCTGGAGGAGAGGCCAGGTGCATTATGAATTAAATGAGTTTTTCTCTTCTTCCCTTTCAGCCTACATCATATGCATAAGAATGTGCCTTAGCGCAATCCCAAGTTCCCTTCTCATATGATATCTGTTCTTTTGATTAATCTCCACCTGTTGCTCCCTAATAGATTCATCTAATGAACATTCACTAAGATTGTGACTTCTAGAAATGTGGATAACTTGGACAAAGATGATGGAAATGCAGATTGTGTCACTTTATAATTAAACAAGGCTTTCATCTAAGTAAACAGTGAAAAACTTCAGTAAGGACTGGCTAATCTAACAAGATTCTTTATTACTTACTAACCTTTAAAATCCAACCCAGATTGGAAGAGAACTAAAGCTATTACCAGCTCATTGCTATTTGATGCCCTACTTGAGTTGGTGAATCTTAATTTTGTTTCTAGAATAGAAGTATCCATATATCAGAAAATGATCCATATATCAGAAGCAACACCTGGCAACAGTATATTGGTTAGCAAACTCATCAGAAAGGCCAAAGACTGAATGGATATGGAGTTTTTAACCTCTTATTTGCCTTATTAGCAGATACTATAATAGCTAAAGTCAATGATCCATGATTTTTTAACGGAATGTTATTTTGCATCAACTGGTATAAAATTGTTATTAATGGTGGATGAATCACAAAATCTTCATATTCATTTCAACATCCAAATATTGAGCTGCGTATTAGAATGTTGATGATCCTCTTTGGTCTACAAACATGATTGAAATCTTTCAGGAACATGTATCTTTTAGTTTGTTTGATGATAAAAAAAGACAGCTTTTCAAACATTAAAAACATTTGCATTTGGATTTGGTTAAAATTTGGGGGGAAAGTTCAGAATAATTCTTGTTTAACAACCCATCTATAGTTATTATGGGAACAAAATAAGTTGGTCTTGTATGAGACACAAATAGCACATGAAATAGACTATAAACTGATCCTCTAATTTCATTGTCCAAGCTGGCAAAAAGCTAACAAATAAGGAGATTTTCTCCAAAATATGGGACTTAGTTATTCAGTGCCCACTGATTTCCATCCAACTGCTGTCTATATTTTTGAAAATCTCACCCTAAACTAATAGCATAAATGGTAAGAAGCCAACGTCATTTTTCACATACTTTCAGTTTTAATAAGTGAAAGGATGGATAACAACAAAGGAGAAGGAAAGTATTATTCTTCAGAATTATCTGATTTTTATCCTGTCTTTAAGTTAAATAAATGAAGAAAAAGGCTAAATTTGGACATAGTCACAGTCTTTCCTATATACATTGAAAGCTGCAAATATAATGCTGTTTTAAATGATAATAAATCAGCTGGGATCCCAAAGCATATTTATTATCATTGGAATTAACAATAATAAAACTAAAACCTTTCACAATATTAAGAGCAGAATTTAATGGAAATAAAATGAACCTCTAGAGTTTGACTTTGTGCTTAATCCATTGTCATATTTTTTGGACCCAAGACACTTCTAAAATTATATCATTTGAAAAGGTATAAGAGCATCCAGAATAAATTAACATATTTTTCTGGGGTTTATGCAACCTTGGTGATCTCACTCTACTACTCCTTCCCTTATATATATGATCACCATCTCCTGTTTCTGGTGTCAAGGTTGGGTAAGGCCTACTTCTGGTGGTTTCTTTGCTTTGGTTTCTAGACCAGACACTTCAATTCTAGGGCCATTTTACAGACTCGGAACTAAGATACATTTCCCTATGTTGAAAAGTATTTTGCAGTTTTGCTAAGGGTATAACCCTCCTTTTTTGTTTGTTTCTTTTCTCCATTCACCCCATCCCAACATTACCCAAGATCTTCCATAAAAATTCCATGGATCAAATGACCTGCATTTCTCTAGTGCCTTCTACTCTCTCTTAAACCCAATGGTCCATTATAGCTGGTGCTATTATCAATATTTTCCCTAAATTCCAGCACTGAAGGAATGGTCCCTTTCGTCCTGTTGCGCTGTGCAGCTACCCACCAACATGGTGGTCTGTGCCAGTCCCTTCCATAATGTCAGCCTCATGGTTGACTGCCAATGTCGATGACCTGAGTCCAGTTCAATGGCATCATCCCAGCAGAATCAGAGTGTTTTTTTCCAAACAATTCCTCCTCATGGATATGCTCTGTGCATCTGCATCTGGAAAGGAGCTTAGTCATTTATTTTTCCTCTTGGTAGGCACATTCATAACTGTGGGTGGCCTCTCCTGTTTAAAATAAAGCAAGGAGGAAGCTTTGTTCTTTTCAGACCAAAAAAAAAAAAAAAAATAGAACATCTGCTCTGTGCTGTAAAGAATACACACGTAACCAATTTTGATGTTGCTGGAGGGATCCCCTCATTTCTGCTCACAACTTTTTTTTTTCTTGTTTTGCAAAGGGGTGGGGGGTATGTTAGCAGCAACCATGACAACAACGATAACAGCAAAAGAAACTTAAAGGAGCAAAGTGAATTACTCCCATTTGAGAATGCGTTATGAATGTGAATGGCCAATTTACAGGAAAGCTCCTGTATAAAGTCCTGGGTAAAAAATGACCAGCAGTGACACCATTTGGTGGCTGTTTAGAGGCTTCTGTGAAAGAATTGGTGCCTCTCCTTTAGTTCCTAGTATTCTACCATCCACATCACATTAGCCACCAGTGCAAATGGCTCCCTCTAGTCTAGGGCCTAGTCTACACTGGGGCACTAAGTCAACAAGAGATGCACAATCTGCCTGCCGCAGATTGCGTATCTCCCATCAACTTAATTACTCCTACTCACTGCAGCGTCTTCATTAGGCTCCGTCAACTTGAGGTGCCCTCCAGTTGATGCAGCCTTACTCCACTTGGAAAGGTGGAGTTATTATGTTGACCAGAGAGCGCTTCCGGGATCGACTAAGCGGGTCTACTCTGCCCACTCAATCGATCCCACTGCGTCAATCTGTGGGGATCGACACAATTTTTTTCAGTCTAGACAAGACCTAGATGGCAACCTCAGAAAAGAGGCCAAAGACAAATGGACATAAATGATGAGAACACTTCTTATAGAGACTCACTGTCACAACAAAATGGGGGTGGGGGATGGAGCTTGCTCTAGATTTTAAACTCTTTGTTTTAGTGGAGCTCTGCCATTATTCTCAGGAATTTTTGAAGCACATTTACCTGCAGTTCCAAATTACTTGTGGTACAGAATTTGTCCCATATATATTCACTTCTAGTCCCATCTGAAGACACACAGAAGAAGCAGAACAATGGCAGGAATTTCTTCCTGTGGTTCTTAACTTATATCAAATCATGTTGGCAACCTTTAGACATCCCACAAAAACCTATTTCAGATCTTTGGCCAATAGCTCTCTCCAGACCAACAATCATGTACATTATTCATGTATAAAATGACATTACATTAGAAAGCACTTAGGATTAGTTCACCTCAATGGTCCTCCAAACCAGCACATTTTGTAATTTGCCTTTGTTCACCATTTCACCATCCCACTTAATTCTACAATATATAACCTCCTTCTTGAGATGACACATGACTGAGAGCTGAACAAACATAATAATCACAACATATGCATATGGCCATTCCACTGACTATAGTTTCTGTTGTAAAGAATGGCTCCTTGAAGATGTTTATGGTCCTATGTGCCACATTTCATACCCTGAAAATATAGTGTGTGGTGCTACTACCCTTTGATTTACTCACAGTTCAGAATATCATGGCTGGACCCAGCTCAGCACATCCAGCTCAAGCCCTATTTTTCTATCTTAAACTTGGCTAACTGATGGTAGTATATAGTTCATTATTGCACTCTTCTAGCTGGAACAGGATTCTATTTTTAAAATGACATTTTACAGACCATTAATCTATACCTTGGATTTAAACCGTTAGCTGTTTGTCTCCCTAGTGACCAAGTTATTTACTGAGCATGAAGAATAACTGTTTTTCATAGTTTAAAAAAGACATTGCACATTCTGGAGGCATTTTGAAGCATCATAGCAGCCTCCATGAAATGTAATGGCTTGTGTCCTTAATCCACCCTGACAGATATACACTACGTTTCAACACTGAATCATGCCAGTACAATAGAATGAACATTATGTAATGTCCTTAACGTGCAATGTATATTATTCCTAGTATGTTTTGGCTACTTTCACTCCAGTGGCTGTATATGCTATTAATACGGATCAATTATAGAAGCTTATTCAAGGTGTGACAACATTAGAAGAAGATCTGTAAGAATCCCATTGTTATGACACCGGCTATGAGTGGCTCTCAAGTCAGTTCCATAATTGGCTGGGGTCACATGAATATTTAAATATCTTTTAATACCAAATTTTAACCGGGCCTAATAAGCGAATAAATGTTTCTTGCACATGCATATTATATCATCAGTCTGTGCAAATGATGGGTTCTGTCACTTGGGTGTGTAAGTTATAACAATGAGAAAACAGCAAAATGATTTAGCCATGCTCATGCATGGATGGAGGCCATCTTGGAAATATGGTCTTTACTTACTATCTAAAAAGAAAGGTACTTAAAGTTGAGAAAATATAAATATCTAAATTTTAAAGAAGTCAGGTATTAGATATCAAAAAGAAGAGACATTGAACTAAATTTTCCAGTGCATTCTTACTTTATCGATGTTATGAACAAGTATTGCTCATGAGTCTCAGAATAGGGTTCTAATGTTGAATGCACTATGAAGTCAGTTAAGGTCATAGCCTAGAGGTTCCTTTTATTAGTTCAAAATGTATCTTGAGCATTTTTGTCTGCAAGTCTAGTTATAGACTTATAAGTCTAGCAGGCACTTGGACTTCATTACATCTTCTGTCTGAACATAG
Organism: Pelusios castaneus; assembly: GCA_007922175.1. NCBI lineage: Eukaryota > Metazoa > Chordata > Testudines > Pelomedusidae > Pelusios > Pelusios castaneus. Next base: position 7,864,546 of record ML685805.1, on the reverse strand, counting down.
CTGTTCCATGTGCATCTTCTGGTCACTTCAGCGAGTGAACCCATACAAGTTTTTATGCCAGTTACCACTGTGTAGTCAAGATAGCTATGGAAGAATGACCTGGGCATTCCTTACACCTCATGCATTGTCATGAAACAATATTGCTGATTATATTCTGATTTCCAAATCTTTGTTGCTGGTAATAATGTAAAAAACAGAGAGAGCTGAAAATGATTCTGACTTCCTATCCTCCCTGGAAAAATTTGCAACACTGGAATTTATTCCTTTATTAATTTTCAGAAACAACTATTTTCGAAGAATAGGAAGTCAGTAGATTATATAGGATCATAAATATAGAAATGGAAAAGATCGGTTAAGTTTACAGGATCTATTTAACTGGCAATGAAGGATTATTCCCGATGGTACTGAATATGTGTATTGTCCAAGATGGAATTTGTAGACCAAGAATGAAATAGATGATACTGATCAAAACAGAAAATAAAATAAAAATCACTTTCTTGGTAATAATGATTAATAATAATTAATTAAATTAATTTGAGCAAGGCATAAAAATGGGTGGTGGGTGAATGATGGCTCAAAGGGACATTGGACTCACCAGTCTGAAAAAGAACAATGGTCCATCTAGTCCAGTCTCCAGCAGTGGCCAGTAACAAGTGCTTCAGAATAAGATCAAGAAACTTGCACTGGGAAGAGAAGAAATAATCTGCCTAAATGTTGTTTCTTCCTTTCCCCATTATTTTGAAGATAGCATTAATTTCATGTTCCCCATGTTAACTCTCTCCATTTTTGGAGACATGTCCTTGGGCTGTCTTCTGCATCTCACTGTCTTTATCTTCAGCGTAACTAAACATTTCCACAGTCCCCTGAATCAGTAGTAATGTGGTGAGAACAAACAGTCTGTACACAAGACCAAGCTATTCAAACAGTGGTAGTAATACTTTGCCACTTATCCCTAGATAGTGGCACGTTAAAAAGCATGGGATGATGAACGAGAACCTTCTCCAGAAAGAAACTCTCAGCATAAGTTGCCATGGTTTAGTTTGTGTTTTGGTTTAACAGGGAAGAACTCCATGGTGGCATGTTGTTTTAGTGGTTGGAGTATGACATAAAGTGAAAACCATAAGTTCAAAGTCTTTAGCTGTTTACTGGAATCCCACCGCCCGAGAACTGGCAGTTGAGTGCAAGATTACTCATCTGTGTTAACTCTTTGGATAAACATTTTCCTGTTGAATGTAAGGTTGGGCAGCACATTCCCTGACAAAACCCTGTGTTCAAAAATAAACAGAATGTATGTCTGAATTATGTGTTTATTTTTTAAAGATATATTTAGACAAGGGCAGCTCATCACAGCACATTCATTCTCCCAAGCAGCCTGTTCTCTGTCTGTGAGGAGACTGGACACCTGAAAAGACAATTGCTAAAGGAATAAGAGGCCTAAGCTATTAATAATTAATGTCAGAGCCAACTTGAGAGGTGAAAATGGCACAATACCAGGCCATTTTATGGGAGACATGAGTTTGGAAATAGACTTATGACTCTGCCTATGTGGGAAACTGGGAAGGAAAGAGAACAGGCAGGCATCCTGACCTTGTTGCACTGATTTTTCTAAGGGTTTTAAGTGGGAGAGATATCTAGTGCTACAGAAGAATTTCCTAGTGCAGTCACATACATCAGAAGAAATCACAAATAACTCCACTGGCATCAGTTGAATTTTGCTGATGTAAAATTAGTGGAATCAGGCTCAGAGGGGAAAAAAATTCTCAGGACTAGGGGTATCTTTTAAAACAACCCATCTATACCTGGATTGGTCACACATTATTTCTGTGCAATAAAATAATACATAGCAATAAATTGCAAAAATTTGTGACATCATAATCTTTCCCCCCTTTTACTCCCAGAGCAATAATTTAGCAATGCATCCTGGTAGAGCAGTGATCAAATTATCTCATCCTGAGGCAATGCCGGCTCAAGGGTTTTTGACTCCCTAGGCGAACTATGACTTTGGTGTCTCCCTCCACATGTTAAAAGAGATAACATATTATATATATATATATATATATATATATATATATATATATATATATATATATAAAATAAAGAAAAAAATTCACTACCATCTAATTTGGTGCCCCTTAAAGCCTGGTGCTAGGCGACTGCTTAGTTCACTTACATGGTTGGGCCGGCCATGACCTGAGGCATTGTCAATATGTATCTATTCATTCAGGCTTTATAACACACCTTTCGGGATATGATTTGAATGGCTATGGCAGCATGCTCTCAAGGGAAAGTTCTTCTCATTAAGTGCTGTCTGTGCTGTGAGAAGTACTAAAGGTAAAATTGAAGTCTCTTTATTGTGCTTTTTGCTTTGAAAGTGTTGTACATTTTTAATGGAGCAACAAGGCCTATGTCCAAATGTTGCAAGCATTTGACGAGCCAGAATCAGAAGGAAAAATGTGATTAATGTAACTTCTGATTTGAAGCATGTTTCTTGCAAACTCGGAACATTAAGAAGCTGCTGATTACTGATGGAAAGATGCTTCCCAAAGTACCTACTATGGGCCTCTTTGAATCTGGTCTTGCTCCCTGAATAGTCTCTGACCACAGAATAATTACTCTGGTCATTGAAAAAGAGACGGCAACAGGTAAAGAAATGAAGAGAAATGAAATAGTCAAGGGCCCGAGATGCGAGAGGTCAGAAGCAGCAGAGTTCTGTTGTCTTTAACGGATATTCTGTATAAATGCCCTATTAGCCCTACAGTCTGTACAGTCATTTGCTCTTGCCATATGCACAGGTCCTAATGATGGCAAAACTCATTGCCCACCGGTTTTCATCCTGGTACCTCCTATCAGGAAAGCCACCATGGCTGCTACAGATACTTCAGTTTTTGAAACCAGCAGAACTACATGGGCCAGATTTGATCATCTTCCTGGCAATCTGCGTCAGACAAAATAAGAAGAAATGTATCCACTGACTTGAAGCCAGAATGAATATACTGACATGACCTAAAAATCCCGCCAGTATTCCCTGAGCTAACATTTTAAAATACACGTATTAAGTTAATGAGTCCATTTAAGCCACCATGTCAAAAAAAAGCATTTGCCATGTTTTCCTAAAACAACTTTTTTAAAAATATGGCCCAGCATCATTTTCCAGGTTTGTGAGCTCTCTGGTGTCCTGTTATGAAGCAGCTGTGTAGATGGAAGAGGACCTACCTTGACTTCTAAATCTGCCAGCAAAACAGTATTTCTCTTTTTGGCAGAGGATATGCTGATAGAGCATAGGTTGATCTTAGCCAAAACACAGCATGGTAATGCAATCAAATCCTCCGCCTGAGTCACGCTCAGTTTAAACCTCTTTCTTTGGCTTATCAAGTGCTCTATGACTGAATGTGTTAGCACATGGAAAAGTTCCACTGCTCTCTCGTTACATTTAAGATCCCCTTCCCCATTATTGGTAGCACTGTCAGATAGGAACAAACCCCTCCGCTAACATATTTACGTATCTTTCTTTTGGGTCATAGTGAGATGCTTGTATTGTGTTGCCTGGTTTGATCCTGTGCTTTCCTCTCTCTGTGCTCCTTACTTATATTCATCAGCTATCAATCAACACTATCCAAGCAATAGGAGATGTGTCAGACGGCATGCTTGCAGTGAGTTTCGTAACAGATTGCTGCAGCCCTGAATCTGCTACCTTACACAGGTGATATGTATATAGGTATCATCTTCTGTCTACTTTCTATCCAGACCTTCAACCCCACTATTAAATGCTGATTCTCTGAAGTTAAGTAGACAACAATGCCAAAGTATTGTGCAGTTTATTTTAAATTTGTGACTTAGTGTTCACGATGATGGAGACTGAAACTATTGTGGAAAACCCCGTTTGATGCAGAAACCTGGGCTGATTTGAGACTTTCACACCCACAAAATTGTGCTTTCGATTGCAATCTTAAAATGCCAAAAGAAGTTGAAAAGTAGTACTTTCTCTTGCATATTGGTTCTACGGCTAGGGTGACTGGACTAAGAGTTAAATAGCCAGATCCTAGTCTCAGCTGTGCTACTCAGCTGCTCAGTAACGTCTTAGAAATCATTTCCCCTTTCCAGGCCTCAGTTTGCCCATTTGTAAAAATTTGCCTAACAACATATATCTTCCTTTGTAATCTTATCTGATTTATATGATCTGAATGGATTCTGTAAGGGAAGGCTCATGTGGGTAAAGACAGACAAGGTTGTCTAGTCACAATTGTTGGGTGGTGTCTCTGTTTTTCAGTGTCCAATTTGAGATACCTTAATGAGGCCCAGTAAGACAACAAGAATGTGCTCAGCTTTGACAAACTAGCTATGCAGTTTTCTTGCCAAATAATGACTGGTACATGAAATGTCAGCCACGCCTACATTTTCTGAACATTTCAGAATTATATCGCTGGAGAAATTTGTACCTGATTGTAATTCATGGTTTGCCTTATGTTTTAGCCAATACTTATTATGTCTGAGCTCCAGCTAGCAAAGAGATGACAAACAGCTCAATAACCTGCCTCACCCCGCCCCCCCCAAATTCTCACTGATTTAAGGCATAGAAGACAAAGCCAGTACTTTATTAATTCCAGTGCAAACCAAGGATCATGGGGCACAAAGTTATTAATCAATGTGGATTAGAAAATTCAAGGTTTCCATTAATTTCCCTGTCCGTGTATGTTATCTTTTCAGATTTTCTTGTCATTTCTTGAAGACTTCCCTTGTAAATTTTGTGAAGCTCTAAGAATGCCATTAAAAGATGGCAAGAAGCCTGTAATTTTCTTGTAATGAATGCTCAAGTTACACTGAATTTCCGTATGCCAAACAAACTGAAGCCATACACAATTATCCATTGGCTCTACTGAGCAGACATTCTTGGTAGGACTTTGTATTTTTAATGCACTGAGTGTGACAAGCTGGGATGATTCTGTATTTTGCACAGTTTTGTTATATTATGTAAAAGTAAAAGACTAAGAGCAACTACAAATACTCAGCATGATGCAGCTGCCCATGAAACACACGTATCCTCTTTCATTTATGCATGGAGAACTTTGGTTTTATCCTAGTGGGAAATTTCACACCTTAGGGATTTATCTTTAGGTATTTAGCAGCTGGTATAGGGCTAGATTCTGTTGTTTTTTCTTATGTTGAGTAGACTTGAATCCTTGGTAGCATCACTTATTTCAAAAGAGCAACTTGTCTAGTTGGTAAGAACTTGGAGAGTGGCAGAATTTAACCCTAAGAGACAGATTGTCACAGAGTGTAGCACAGAGTGAAGCATGACTCACCATCGCAAGAGCCCTCCTCTGGGAGGCCCAATTCCTTTTTATTTCTCCTCATATTCCTGTGGCAAAGAGGAATAATAATCTGACATCCTCCTTTAACACTACTACCTCTCCACCCTCAGCTGTACTGGCTACTGTGGCAGGAGGGAATGGACTCATGCCTCCACCGAGTACCTCTGTCTTTCTACCCACACTCATCTGCTCTAGTGGTAGAAGTACCAGGCATGGAACTCCAACTTTCCTCCCTATCCCAGATGCAGCAGAGATAAGATGGGGTTGCATGGGGGAGGGGGTTAAGAAGAGGGGTTTTCCTCACCGTTGTAACCCTAAATTAAGATCTGGTCTTACATAAGTTTTGTGCTAAAAACTGTCTGTAGATCCAGTGATGTCACTAGGACTACTCCTATGAGTAAGTAATCTCTGACATAGTATTGCTAACCTCAAGTGTTCAAAACTCATGAGTCAGGACCCCAAATAACATAAGCTTGACTTAAAAATCATGGGATGATAACTAATAATATTTTCAGGAGCTTTTCACCTGATCTGGAACCTTGAGAGTGCACCTAGGTCATGTTTTCAAGCTTTTTCCTTTTACTCTAGACTCTTACTCTTCTTTTTAAAATAGAAGCTGAGATTCTCCTGGAATCACCTGATTCCAGAAGCTGAGGGTTTAAGAACAGTGTACCATATAACATGATAGTTAATGAGAGCTGACAACATTGCTTTAAGACTTGATCCTGAGTACACTGAAATTAATGACAAACCACTTATTTGTTTCAATGGTTCAGCATCAGACCTAATGGCGGAGAAGTATTCAGCTGACGCAAACACCAGAGTCAATACAGATGCATGGAAGATCAAGAGAAGCTGGTATGTCAGGCTATAGTCAGTTTTACATCCAAATATGTGACAACTGGGGGAAATGGCGATGGTAGTTTTACACATGGATTCAAGCGGGCCAATTGGCAAGGCGATTATTTAGATGGACAGTTTCATTGAGAATTAGCCTCCTTTTCTGGAAGTAAATGTTGGATTAGATTCCCTTCAGTCCTGTGGAAGTCTTGTCCAGTGATGTCATCATCACAAAGTCCAGGGAGATTGTGTGTGTATATATATTGAACAAATGAGTAACCAAAACTGGCCCTCGTAGAAGGCCAATTCAGTGACTTTTAAGCCAACTGTTTTCCCTGAATCGTGAAACGACTCTTTTATTGCTAAACATTTCTTAGGGGAGCAGCCGCCACACTTGGCTTCTTGATGTGAAGCTGAATTCAGTCATACATAATGCTAGTAGCTGCTCAGACTGTACACCAACCTCCAGTCTGTATGGGCTACCATACAGAGGTCCACCAGGCCTTCTACAAGATGCTATGACTATTACAACTGTTTGAACATCAGTTAACTGGAGATGTGGTGGACTGGTTTCATCTGTCCTGCTCTCCAATTCTCAGACAGGGAACACCATGTTGTGCCAGTTTGAAGGACCGGGTTATCCACAGCTATGACTTTGGGGCAGCATTGCAGACAATAACTCGCGTGGAAGAAGAGTGCCTACAATGCTTAGCTTCCTTTGATACAGAGCTCTCCTTTGTTTTTGGAACTTAGACATGAAGTTCTCACGGTAACGTACAAGGGAGAGACGCCTCAGACCTGACACACATAAGGGTTTCATAATGCAGTTCTTAATGGCAGCAGTCTGAACAAGTAAAGTGCTATATAAATTCCCAGTATTATTCTTAATATTATTATTACCTTTTAACTGTTGCACTGCTCCATTTACAGATTATCCTGATGGAGGAAAAAAAAAAACTTGCATATTTGTTTTTGTGTTGTTAATATGTGTTGTTGTTTCTCAATCAGTGGTTTTATAGTAAATATATAGGGTGCCCTGAGGGAGCCTCTTTTTGTGAAACAGAGTTCCTTATTCATCATTCATCTCACTGAGAACCACTCAGCTTTGTTTTACACTTCGATAGCTGGGAACCCGAGCCATTAACAGTTATTGAACTGTTGATGGTGTTTATTTTTCTATAGAAATGGAATCCAAAATTTGTCACCAGTGTATTTTTGTTTAGTTGGGGTCCTTTAATATTGAAATACACAGCGCCTTGGTGGGACTCATTTATATAAATCCAGATAACTCAAGAAACATGTCTAATATAGGGGAACCAAGGTACCAAATAAAATGTATACTATGTTTGGATCACATCATGTACGTGTCAATTACAAAATTGTATCGATACAGCCTCCTTATGCAAAAATGGTAGCTTAACAGCCACCATCTTCACCAGCACCAGGACAGAACTAGGGACATCCAAAGTTGAAAGCATGACTCACTAGTTGGGTGTAGCCTTTGATGGAACTGGGACTGTAGGTCAGGAAAGGAGACCTGAAAAATGGTCAGACCCTCACACTGGGAGTCTACCTAGGTGAAAGATGGTCTCCATTACCATACTACCTGAGTGCTTGGCAACCTTTAATATATTTATCCTCACAACACACAGAGAAGTAGGAGATCACTATGATTCGTATTTTACATAGGGGGAACAGAAGTACTAAGTTGTTTACCCAAGGTCGGCCAGGAAGTCTGTGACAAAATAGGTAAGTTGAACCCAGATATCCTATTTCTTATAATAGTACCCTAATTGTTATACAATCCAAGTCTTTCCCCTGACTTTAATAGACACTGGACTGGGCCTCTAGTTCCGTCCAAAAAGCTGGAACTACAGAGATTCCAGTGAAAATTAAAAATAATTGAACAACATTAATTTAGGCAGACTTTTATTTATAAAAGGTCCTGCTCAAGGTTGGGGAGGGAATTCTAACTATGTGAGTGGGAGAGTAGAAAAGGAAAGAAATTAGCAAAGTTTCTTATTTTCTACAAACAAGTTTCTCTAAAATTTGTACGTCTACTAAAGAGCTGAAAGTCATTGTAATGAAAAAAACTTTTTCAATCTGAGAAATCACTAAAATACATCATTACTTTAATCTGTGCCTGCACCATCATTTGTTTTAATTAGATGTTTAATGTAATCTCCCTGTTTATATGACATTCTTTTTTTCTTATCTGCAAAGTGACCACATAATATTTTACAGGTTGATTTCCTTTGATAAATCCACTGCTAACCCTGATCTCTTTGAAAATCATTTTACGCTGCTTCCAAGTAATCTATTAAAGAGCTCCCAGGCAGAACAAGGACCGGGACAGCAGGGTATCTTTGTAATAAGCCTTAAATTGAAAGTTTTGCTCTGCTTCCCCACTGTGAGTGCCTGTGGAGACAGGATTTTTTTTTTAATATTGCTTTAATAGGCCCTTTTAACCAGTTAATTAAATTCAGTATATATATATATATATATACTGAATTTAATTGCCTGCAGGGACCATGTGACTTGGCAAATAGGTAACTATTCCTGCGACATTTAGGATCAATATATATGTATAGAAAATGATTTCATACACTGGTAAGCCAACATGATCAACTTTTATGGTTGTTATGATTGTTCCACATGTTTCTGATGAAGATCTTCTTTGTATGGAAAGAAAGAAAGAAAGAAAGAAAGAAAGAAAGAAAGAAAGAAAGAAAGTCTTGGAACCTACACGGTAAGTTCCTACTAGGGTAGCGTAAGGTTTGTAATTGAAAATAACATGGCCTTACAGTTATAAACCTGAGACCTGCTGAGAAACGCAGCCCTTACTATTGACATGTCATTAAAGTCATGAGTTGCTGTGGCTGTTAATCACTTAATTATACTCTAATTATTATCACCACTGCATCAAAAGGCCTCCCATGGTCAAGAAAGTGTTGCAACCAGTCACTTTGACAGGTGATCCCTTCCACAAACACGATACCAACAATAGGCTTTGGTGAAGTTATCAGCATGACGTGGGTTGTATCAGAGTCTGGGACGAGGCCTGTTGGGATTTTCGGCAGCCCTGACTTGGTAGATCAAAGGCAGGGAAACAGCTGATTCCAGACTGGCTGGGGTCTGCCTGGTGTTTCCTCTGTCAGAGGCAGATGTAGCACCATTTTATTGATTATTCGTTCCGTGTTCATTCTAAAATGGAAGTCTTGGCCTTGGGGAATACTGCAGAGGGACTGCCACACTTTGAAGGCACTTAGAACAGAGATATGATAATCTGCTCCTTTCACTAACATCAGATGAACCCTGGACAAAGGAAGCTTGAGATTCAAGCAAGTTGGATCTGAAATCCCAGATGTAAAAAACAAACAAACAAAAAAACCCTAATGGAACTGGGGAAAGTTCAGATCCAGAACTGACCATTGCAGTGAAACTTTTTTTTCCCAGTAGCTTGGTTTTGTTTTGAATATAGCACTGAGCCACAAAGAAGTCTGATGAAGGTTTTGAGAGTAGTCTTTGGAGAGGTTTAAAAAGTGGCTATTTTGCATTAGCCATGTATAGATCAAGGTAAGGATCAAAACACAAAAGCTCTTAATATTTTAGGAGATAGCATTGTTTATTACAGTGTTCATACAACTAAAAATTATAAAGCATCTTTTACCTACAAGATGTTCAGTGCACTTTACAAACTATATATGAGCCATTCCATTATATAGAGACCCAGATAATAGGAATTTAGCTATACAAGGACTATTCTTTCCCCTTCAGACAAGAGTCTTTTAGCATGGAAGACGGCTGGCTTTCTTCACCAGGAGTATTACCCCGCTGCATCCAGGAGGGGCAGTGAAGTATAAATTCCCTATGTGATACTGCAGGCAGAATTTATAGTGGGTAAGAGGCAATTATTGGAGATGGGCTTGAAAACAACTCAAGATTCAACAAGAAGTTCATATCCGGAGCAAATATGAATCCAAATTTCTTTTCCTGGCTACCTCTCCTCAAACTTCTGTTTCAGAATTTGGATTTTCCTTACATTTAAATGTAAGTAAGACACATGCCACTCACCTAATGTTAAAAACTTTCTTTCGGCCATATTTTGAAAATTGTCCCTCCCTAGAATTCTGCCATGCAAGGACCACGTGACTACATTTATTGCATAAATATATTTCTTGGTAGAATAAATGTCTCTTATTCTCCATTGCCTGGAACCAAAATAAAAGACCTAGAAGATATGGCTATATTGCAATAAAACATCTGCAGCTGACCCATGACAGCTGACTCAAGCTCATGGGATTAGACTGAGGGACTATAAAATTGCAGAGTAAATGTTTAGGCTGGAGCTGGGACTCTTGGGACCTTCCATCCTTGCAGGGACTCAGAATCTGGGCTCCCACTTGAGCCCGAATAGCTATATTATAATTTTATAGGTGAATGGCCTGAGTTCTATGACCTCTAGTCAGCTTATATGAGTCAGTAAAGGGTACTTTATGGAGGTGCAGACATATCCAGTAAGATTAAATATGTGTGCTTCAATCTTAATTATAGTCAGGATGTTCAGCATGTGCAACCTGTATTGGGACAATTATTTTGTGGAGATTGCTTCTTTGCAGATGCATGAAGGTCATGTATGACACCTAGATGAAGTGAGACTAAAAGCTAGTTTAGAAAGGGATATCCAGGAAATTGAATCTGAATGAACTAAAGGTCTGACTGTGAAGTGAATCAGTTAACTTCATTGCATCCTTGTGAGGGTGCTGTTAATCAGAATTCAATTCAGTTTAGTTTAATTCATTTGGGGAGTGAAATAAAATAAACCAAATTAAGGCCACTTTAATTCTCAATTAGGGCATTTACACAGGAATTTAATGTGATTTAACTAATCCACTTAAAATTAACACCTTTGGTTCAATTCAGATTCAATTTCTTGGATGTCCCCATGAAGACAAGCCCTCAATTGGAATTAGATCAAAATGGTGTTGTCACTTTAAGTGGGCAATGGAGAATTGAGCCCACTAACCTAACATGCATGTTAGAGTAATACCACAATTCTGTCAGTCTTTACAGTATCCGTCTCTTTTCCTCAGTTTTAACATTGCATTGGGTATATAGGTATGCAGTGAGTCAGTCTGTATCATTTTCCCTAATCCACACAAAATGCTGATAATTTGTTCAGCTGTTCTCTTTTAACACAGCAACAGAGCAAATGCGTAAGTAGTGTGTGAGGCTGGGGTGGCTAAGAGTTTCAATTTGGGATCCAACCCAGAACTCAAACTCCAGGGTTGGGTTTATATTAGATCTGGTCAGGAATTTTCCAATGAAATGCTTTTTCCATTGGAAAATGTCAATTTGTTAAAACCAAAACTATTCTTGGGCACTGTTGGTTTTGATGAATCTCGCAATTTTGGGAGGGAAAAGTTCTGAAATCATTAATCTATTTTAAAAAGGGGTTTTTTTTTAAAAAAAAATGAGGTTAAATTGGAAATCAAACATTTCAATTGATGGGATTCAATTAATGGGATTTGTTTTTTTATTTATTTATTTCAACTATTTTTGGAGGTGGGGGCGGGATTGGACTATGTAAGTTTTAGTTTTCACTCTGATATAGAACAGGATTTTTTTTTTTAAACCTCAAAAATATTTGTGGAATGGAAAACCATTTCCGACCCAGCTTTAGTCAGTAGCAGGTATTTGAACTAAAACCAAGAAAGCATTTGGATTTGAGGTTCCACTATTGGGTGAAATGTCCTCCAACCTGTTTATTGTGATTTCCTTCAGTGAAATGTACCAATCTATTATTTATTTAATAGGCTTTTCCTTTTCCACTGGCATATCGTTAACATTATAAAAATGGACTTCTAGAGAAAAGCTGAGAATTCAGTTCTCCTCTCAGTTACATCGGACAAACATGTTGACATGGGGGTTGGGGAGAGGAGGGCTGGCGACTGTACTAGTTCAACTGAAAGCAGAATTTGTCACTGTATTAATACATTCCTTTATCCATATACAAAGCTACACTTTAGCAAATGCTTTACATAAGTCATATTGGGTCAGAGAAAATCATAGTGAGTTTCAGAAGATAAAGGACCTGTTTTAAGGACATGAGCACCAGTACACCTGCAGTGATGTATTAATAATGATGAAAACCTCAGCCGGTGTGCTGAGACCACTTACTAATTAATTCAAACTAATTTTACTTAGTTCGAATTAATTCGAACTAGCAAAATTTAGTTCGAACTACCGAATTAGCGTTGAGTTCAATGGGCTGGTTAATTCGAACTAAGCAATTAGTTCGAACTAACATGGCCACATTGGTTAATTCGAACTAACTCATTCAAATGAACCCTTAGCTCGAATAACATATTCAAATTTATTAGTTCGAATTAAGGAAGCCCTTAATTCTAAGTAATGAAAGCCTAGTGTAGCCATGGCTTAAATTAGTTCGAATTAAGCTTCCTTAATTCGAACTAACTTGCCAGTGTAGACATAGCCATGGTGTTTGGAAGGTTGATTTGGTGCAACCACAGCCTATCACGCTTACCAATACTGTCTCATTGCTTCCTTATTGCTCCCACATCTGTCTATCTTTAGCTAGCTGTTGTCTCTTGTCTTCTAGTTGGATTGTACACTCTTTGGGGGAGGGGCTGTCTTCTGTTGCTGTGCTAGGGCTCTGATGTGCTACTGTAATACAAATAACAAAACATTTATTACATTAAATTGCACTGGGGCAAAGACAATTTATACTGGTGCAAATCAGTTTGATGAATGGATTAAATGTCATTGCTGCAAATCCAGTTTTGCCCCTGCTCCTTCAAGTCTGTATTAGGAATGCATACATGTGTAATTCACTGAAGTATTTGCTACCTGGGTGTGACTTTGCTTGATGTGGACAGGGCCAGAGATCTTAGAAAGCATTAACTAACCCATTCTACAATTCCAGTGTAGATAAGGCATTGTAGATTTTAACACATGCTAAACCAGTTGAGTTGAAGTAAACCGTAACGACATACCTTAAAATTCTAGCAAAGATAAAGTCTGTTTGAGTGCTGAGCTAAACTCTAAAAACACAGGCACCATGTAATGAACCAGAAGCATAGGAACCAACAGGAGAGAAACTGTGTATATGAGTAGTCAAATTCCAAAGTGGTAGCCGTGTTAGTTTATTGTAGAAAGACAACAGAGTCCTGTGGCACTTTTAAAGACTAACAGATTTATTTATCGCATGAGCTTTCCTGGGAGAAAATCCCACTTCAATCTCCCTGCTCACTCCCTTGATGACTTGTTAATAGCTGTGTTGAAACAGATGAATAACAAATCACAGCTTCAAAGAGAGACTGCAGAACTCGAACTTATATGCAAATTTGACTCAGTTGTCTTGGGGTTAAACAGGGACTATGGATTTTTCTCGCATTACAACAAGTGATTTGACCTCCCCCTCCTCTATGTGCTGTTCCCCAGTGTTTTGAATCCTAACACCTATTTTGATTTGCTGTTACAGCCTGACCTGATGCTATGTCATACACTCCCCTGCATTTAATTTCCTACCACTCTGTAACTTTCCTATCTTCAAAGCGTCTGACGAAGTGGGATTTTCTCCCACGAAACCTCATGCGATAAATAAATCTGTTAGTCTTTAAAAGTGCCACAGGACTCTGTTGTCTGTGTATATGAGGTACTTGAACACAGACTGAACGCCTTGCAGTTAGAAGAGAGAAACTCTGCTACAGACACTCTGCTAGGTGTTAAATGCCAAAAAGTAAGCATCGTCACAGATGTAGAGAAAGGAGAGCCGGACATAGGAACAAACGCTCAACTGACAGTCTGAGCAGGGGAAAAATTACTACGTGACTAGCGAATGACTAACTTTAGGCTTCACAGAACTTTGTGGCTTGGACACCTCACTGAACATTTCTTTCGCAATCTGACATTTCTCGCTCTGATTAATCCTTGTAAACCCTCAGCTCAGCTGACGTGGCCGAGCCCATCCGAACCCTTTATTAAACTTTCTGAACATCTTTCTTTTCAGCACACAAAAGAGGTATCCCCGCCCACCCCTCCACCCCATCCTTCACACTCAAAGAGTGTTTTGTAAAAGCCATAATGAACCTCCAGGAGGTCTGGTGACTGGAAATAATCCCTTGAAGGATTTGAGGCACTTAGAGGTGCCTTGTGCATTGTAACAGCCCAAGGATGTGATTTGTCCCTCGGTTCAGCTGTGTGGCAATGTTTCATAAGGGCTGGACATTAAAAAATTTTAAAAGCATGTATTAGACAAACTCTGCAGCGTGTGTGGACAGCACAGTCAATAATTCCCTGCTGAGTGATGTGCTACCAGTTGAATATATCTTCAGCAAAGAGAACTAAAGATGGGCCCAGAGGAGAACTCTGTCTTTAGATTCTAATGCCCTGGAACTCTGGGGTGATTTACGCCTGTACCTAGCTGTTTCTTTTCTCAATAACTTACAGAAACCCACCCATACCAGCCTGGTGTGCTTCTCTCACCCCAGTTCTGAGTACCCCGAAGCTCAGAAAGTTCAGATCCAGCTGTACAATATTCCACTTGGTCCTTTCTTTAAAGAAAACACCAAAAGCGGAACAGAATGAACAGGGGTTTCAAGATAGAAAAACACATTTTAAATGCAGTTTGATGGGTTTCCAGGAGTCTGCTCAACACATGTGTGAAAACGAAGTCTGGTTCAGTAGAGTGGAACAGCTTGGAAAATCAATTACAATGATGTAGATACCAAGAGAAGGTATGGTTGCCACTTGCCACCTGGGTATTTCTATTGATTCATTTCCTAACTTCTGTATCCAAATGGCATGCTACAGGCAAGAGAATATTTAGGCTTCAACTAATAAATAGGAAAGCTCTTCATTCTGAGTTACTTAATTTCTTGGGAACAAAATCTTTGGGGCTCTCTAGAAAACCATATATATCCTGGGAAATGCAGGAGATTGGCAGTGACTGCAAAATTTCTAGCCTGTATGATTGTGAAGAAAGACTTGCTGAGTCTGCAGACAGACTGTCTAAAACAGTAGCTCATCAAGATGAACATGTTCGCTAAGACACAACTCATGTGCTTTTATTATAGCAGCCCTTTACTTTTAACCCCAATGACTTAAGCCATATATTTTCTTTAGTGCCATAAAGTATCTAGTTCACTTTTTAGGGCTTTACTAATTATTAGATAAGAAGCACACACAATCACATCAGTGCTTTGTTAACACTGAAGCCTAATGATGATGTTTAAAAACTCCAACAATTTCTTAGCAGAAACCTCCATCTACTTGGGACTGTGTATGGAATTTGAGATTATGGCCTGTGCTTCAATAGAATACCACTCCCATTCCCTCATCTACTCTTTTTTTTGCCTGGCTAGACCTGGTTTGAGAATAAATGGGGAAGAATTCATGAAGAAACTGTCTCCTGAGATGTACTAGGTGTTTACACTACATAGTAAGACAGGTGAACTGAAAACTTATTAAGAGCACTGAACTCTCCCTTGGAAAGGAAAGGTATAAGAAGGCAAATGATAAAGTACGCAGAATAATGAAGGATCAAGAGAAGGTAGATCAGGAGCTTCTGTTTTCATGGGCATTTAACAAAAGAACAAGGAGATGGTCAAGGAGATGAACAAGGAGACATTCCATGAAATTGAAAAGTGCCAAATTCAAAACTGAAAAAGGAAATATTTTTTATATACACTGCTTAATTAGACCGTGGAACTGATTCCTGCGTGATGTTGCTGAGACTAAGAATTTAGCATGCTTATAACAGGGGATTGGACATTGATATGGCTACCAAGAATATCCAGGGCTAGAAGAGTTAGTGTGAACAAAAACAATAAAAGGGATCTAAAACCTCATGGACCAAAGTTTAAGCCAGCCTCAATCAGGTATGATTATGAGGAGACCTTTAGGAGGTAGATTATTCCACATCCGCTTCCTGCAGATTTATTTCTCTGAAACACCTGGTGCTGGACACTCTCAGAGACAGGACACGGGCCTAGATGGGTCATTGATCTGATCTAGAAGGGCAGTTCCTATATTCGGATCTGAGGGCACTCTTTGGCTATGGAGTGAGTTATCCTCAGTTTGTCCTACTGGAAAAGAATTTTCATGATAGGATCTCAAACCCCCCACCCCACCCCAAAGAGCAAACCAAAAAGAAACAAAAAACAACCCACAACTACCAATCTATATAAACATTATATAAAAACATCCAACCCAATTTGTTGATTTGTATAAGCATGGCAGTGGCAGGACTGGAATATGATTGGCAGTTCCCATAACAGCAAGAATGAAAGAAAGAATTTTCATAGTAGGACCTGCCTGTTTACATCTTATTTGAGGTCTCCAGTTTGGGGTAGCAGTTGTCTTATGAGGTATGGCAAATGACATGTTGCTGAAATGTATCATTGGAGTCCCATTGGCCTGAGGATATGTTAATGTAATCCATCATCAGAGCAGTGTCCATTAGGACCAGGTGTCCTGGAAGCTAAACAGCTCCATAAATGTTAATACAGTACCAAACATGCATGAAAAGTCCTGTGAATTTCTTTTCTTCTCTATCCACAAATTAAATCTCAAAAAGTGTGGGCAGAACAGGCATTCATTAAGCAGCCACTGATCGTTTCATAGGTCATTAAAGGTCCTAGCATAATAAATTAATTATTGCTAATGTTGCTCAGTTAGAACAAATTATCTTTAATTTATTTTTATGCTCACCTGGTAAAGTGTGAGGAACTTGAGATTACGTTCAAGTAGAAACCTTACTTCAGGAGTGAGGAGGAGCATGGTTCCATCTTGTTTAATTATTAGACATAAGGCACTATGGATGTGACATGGAAACTCCAGCCCAGTGAGCTATATGGTGCACTCCAGAGTTAGATGAGAACTCTGAGGAGTGCAGCACCTGATTTGACGAAATGCAGAGCACCCATAATTCTGGCAGGACTCAGAACCTAATCTTCAGAGATGCTAGTTCCTACTAAGAGGGCAGAAGGTACACTGAATGGAAAAAGAAAAAAAATGTTCCTCCTCAGTGTCTTAGTAAGATGAAGATTTCATGGCCAACTGCTTTCAGGATCCAATTTGGCAAGGTAACTAAGCACACATAACTTTAAGCATGTAAGTAGCCTCACAGACTTGAACAGCGCTACCGCCAGCTTTAAAGTTAGACACGTGTTTTCTTTGGTACCTTGACCTCATTTATGATAAAGGGGAGAAGACATAAAATTGTTGCTCAAGCCTGCAGCACTCATTCCTGGCCAGCAGCCCTTCTCACATGAGTCGCTAGGTTGTCTTCAAAGGGATTACTTGCAGCAGTAAATGGAAGTTGGTGTGGGCAAGGATTGCATGGTTAAGCCTTAAATGTGAAACATTTGATTCCCCACGTGAGAAGTGTGGGAGCAATTCAGAACATGTGTGCTAAATCCTCCTCTCCGCCCTAGGGGGAAAGGACCAAGTAGCGTATAAGGGGAAGGGCATGACATTTTCCTGGCAGTCTGGGCAATCCATTTTAAGAACACAAGGAATTCTGAATGGAGTAGCTACAGTTACACCAGACAAGTAATTCAGGTACTCAGCCCCAAAACTTTGCTCTAATTTCCATTGAAGTAAATGGCTTCACTAAGATCCCATACAGGTACTTCTATGTCTTGGCACTTTGACACCACAGTGATCGGTTCCATGGAAATACCATGGATTAGATTAGATTAGACAGGCAGGGCGATGGAGAGAAATACCGTTATAAATGGTAAGCAGCAGGGCCAAATTAATGCAGGGCTGCAGCTCAGGTCCTTGAGCTAAGGGGGGCCCTGTGTCTTGGGGAGGGACACTGGCCAGACCCTCCTTGGTGGACCCACCCCCGTCACAGGCAGCTAGAGCATCCTCCAGCCCCTCCGCCCCTGGACTGGGAGCAAGGAGAGAGGCCATCAGAGCCTCTGCTGCTAGACGGCCCCCTACACCCTCACAGCAGGGGGAAAGTGGCCCACAATCCCCTGCAGAGGGAACTCCCAGTGCTACTGCTGTTAACATGTGGATGGGGTTGGGGGACAGAGAACATGGGCCCACAACTCCTCCCCATGGTGTGTGCCACCAATGGGGGGCATGTGTGCCAATGTAAGTATGGCCCCTGGGCCCACTGCCCTATCCCCAGGCTGGCAAGTGGGCAGCCAGGCGACCCACATAATCTAATAGCCCTGGGCCGACAGGTCCATTAATCTGTCCCTGGTAGGCAGGAATCCTATACTCAATGTTAGAAGAGCAAATTTAGACAGCACCATTATTCCCTAGGAGAGGGAATGGTGCCTTACAAGTTACTCAGCAGTGACTCCTTCCCCTCTGAATAGCAAGAACAGAGGTCCTACTTATCCACTATAGAGCTCATTTCTTCCTAAAGTATCAGAGTCCTGGAGTAAGCGACATTACAGTCCATTTTACAGATTGGGAAACGTGAGTTACAGCGTGAACATCACAGAGACAGCTACAGAAATCTGGACCACTACCTTTTGCTCTAACCACTAGATCAGGTTGCTTGCTCTGCAGAGGAAGAACCTTTCCTTCCTCCCCTCTCCCCCACCCCCCATTTAGAACTCTATCTGGCTCAGTAGAGCAATCAGGCATAGTTAGGTATATTAAATAAGATTAATTGAGCCCACAGAAGCACAAGTGCTAAACTAGGGAAGGCTAGTTTATGGCTAGTCTTCAGATAAAACCCTTCCTTTCTCCAACACAGAAATCAGAACACTTTGGCACACCTGGATTCTGAAGACAGACACTTACTGTAGGATCCTAGCTTCAAAACAGTATGCACTATTTCTTCTTGCAGCCTTTGGTTCAGGGAAAGGACTCAGTGAAGTCAGGGGTGCTATAAAAAAGAAAATAACTTGATTTTTTTTTAAGTGGGGGGGGGGGAGAAATGGAATAAGCTATTCTATCTTTATTTGCAAAAGTGAACACACCCTGCTTACTAGCTAACTGGAAAATTCCTCAGGCCATCGGATGATTCTGAGGTACCTGTGTAGTTTCATTGAAAAGTGCCTGCAGCAGACGGTGTTGGAAACTCCAGAGGGGGAATTGCCAACAATTTCTTAGAAATGTATTTTGTGGTTCAGTATCAGCAAGCTGAATTTGCCTTGGAAATCCCACCATGTCTCTGACTCCAGGGTGCTGACTGCAGGGCTGTAGTTATTTTTTTCCAAGATTAAGTGCTTTTTTTTTTTTTCTTTTCTGAAATGGATTTTAATTGAATGTGCTGCCCCACTCGAGGTGCACCAAAATGACTTGGTTTGGTGTTTTTCTTTCTCAAATCCTAAGGGGGACGTTCCCCTATACCAACATCAGACTGATTTCTCCCCCTCTCCCCCCCGATCAAAAGATCCAGTGTGTGCTAATTCTGTCACACTCTCTCTCACTCAATCACTCATATACAGTGCCCCTTAAAGAAATATTGCAAAAGCCAGAAGGCTAAGAAATTAACCAAATGAATTACTGGGGCTTTAGCCCTTACATACCAAATACTGAATAGCTGCCACCTTGCTGGTAAAATTAGCTATGTGTTTCAAAAGACTCCCTTTACGCCCTTTACTCCAATAGAAGGTGTTATGCTACGTGAGACCAATGGCCCATCAGTAATCAGTAAGGATCAATACTTGATGAATTCATGGAGGAAACAATAGTCTCATATAACTAGTTAATTAGTCAATTGATTAATGCCCTTGCTGCTCAGTGCTGAGCACTCTGCCCCAGTGCAGGACAGCCTACACGTACATGCTTAGTTTTAAGCATGTGAGCAATCTCAGCAATTTGCAGCCATTATTGAGTCTCTCATCAAATGTTGTAAGACTGTGTGGTCAAAAGAACTTTCCTTCTTGACCTTTGAAGGCAATAAGCTTACATACTGAATCATGAAGTATGATTCCCTTCGTATCTCTTAACCTATGGTTAAATTCCTTCCTGATAGAACTCCCCTGAACTTAGATCAGAGTTTGAATTGTAGTGCAACAGGATCCTGTTCCATTACTTGGGTGCTTCATTATAATAATAATAATAATAATTAATGGGATTATGTTGTCTGGAGCAGACAAAATTGTGGTCTCTCATATAATCATTATCTCGTGGTTTTTTTCCCATTTATTTATTTTATTTTATATTTTATTTTAATGTTTAAACTACTCATTCATTTGTCTTGATCTCCTCCTGCACCAGAGTGTTACACAGATGAACAGAATAATGTGTAAAGCAGCTTTGTTAGTTGATGGCTGCTCCTCCAGAATTAAAGGTAGAGAAATAAAATCTGAATACACAGGTTCCCCCCAGCCCTCCAGAACCTCATCTGTTATTTTGAACAAAATGAAAAATAAACTATTCTTTTTGCAGAACTTCTCCATGAGTTGGTAGCAGAGTTCGGAAATCCATGAGATGCATGAGAACATATGCATATGTTCCCAGGGTGTAACTACTTACATAGAGTTGTTGGACTGGAAGGGACCCCAAGAGGTTATGTATTCCAGTCCCCAGCACTCACGGCAGGACTAAGTATGATCTAGACCACCCCTGACAGGTGTTTGTCTAACCTGCTCTTAAATACCTCATATGATAAAAATTCCACAAACTCCCTTGGCAACTTATTTAGTGCTTTACTAGCCAGACGGTTGGGTTTTTCCCAATGTACAATCTAAACTGCCCTTGCTGCAATTTAAGATGGTTTTGTTTGGATAGTTCTGTGCAGATATATTTTTAAATATGATTATAGATTCAAGCAATAAACATGAAATTATTTTAACAGACAGTGACATTCTTCTCAAAGGGCCAAATGGCTATTCCAGAGTTGTGACAATGTCAATTATGGCCATCCAAGATTAGGAATAAACTAAGCAATTTTTAACACACTGACAAATCTAGTTCCTTTCATTAGAATTAGGCAGCATTGTGCTGTTTTGGAAGGCGGAAATATAGAGAAAAGACGTGAGCAAAGGGGGTGAAGAATCAAAATTAATAAGAGTACTTAAGCCTCTGGGGAATTTTCTCCACAGAACTCAAAATACTTAACTAAGAAAGGTCAGTGTCATTACCCACTTTGTACAGATGGGGAAACTGAGGCACTCAGACATGAACTGGTCAGCTGGTAGAGTAGCGAGAGACACATTATTAGCTTCTTCAGTAGATTATATGAGTCTGTGGTCAAAGTTTGTGACGTCAGCAGAAAGAAAAATGTTTCAGTTCCCCAGCTTTCTGCAGTCCAATTTATGTCCAATTTGCAGACTTTCAACATAGCAGCCTCACAGTTCATAAAATCAAACTCAGCCAGGACTAAGTCTCTTGGTAATGGAGTTAGGATCACTCAAGGTGTTACCGGCAGCTCACGATAGGTAACTTTCTTGTTAACGAAAGTCCCTTTTGCTAAATGAGTTCCAGGTTTAAGTCTGCCTCCCCCGCCCCTCTCTTTTTGGCAGCACTTTCGGTCATGGGGAGCGAGGGAGGTGTAGGTCTTTATTAGCCCGTGCATGGAGAGCTTTTCATTGCAAGGGCTGCAGGGAGCAGAGACAGAGGGAGGGAGAGGGAGAGAGAGAGAGACAGGAAAAAAAAAAGGTGGGATAAGTTAGTCTTTGTGTAAACGGAAGGTGCTGAAAGGAAGGCTGTGTGCTGGGGCCAGGGTTTCGACCCTCTGGCTCCACTTGTCTACACAGGGACTATGGAGACGGCCATGTGCGTAGACCGATGCGTTTTGGTTTCCGCAGGTAACTGCAAGCTCTGTCGGGAATACGTCCAAGGAGAGAAAACCACAGATTGCATATCCGAGGGAATGCTTAACATCTCCTGTCCACTCCCAGTGTCCCTGTGGCTAGGAGCCCCATTTAACCACCCGGCCCTCAGCAGAGAAGTGTGTGTGTGTGTGTGTGTGTGTGTGTGTGTGTGTGTGTGTGTGTGCGTGCGTGTGCGTGCATGTGCAGGGGGAGAAGGGGTCCCAGGCAATTGCTGAAAATAGATTAATTATAGACGTCATATTTCTCCCTGGTTGCTGAATTTTCCCGTTAAAAAGTCATGCTATTTATCCAGCATAGATTAATCCCAGAGCACGCTGAAAAGGAGGGGATATATCATTTCCAGGGCATTAGCAATCTTGAGGGAACCTCCTGGCATCCAAAACAAGCAACTGGGGATATGTTGGTTGCTATCAATTGTTCCCTCAGTCTGACAGGTTTGCAAACCTTGAACAAATGTTATTAAAAAGCCAGTAGAGAACTTTCTGTTTCTCCCTTCTAACTTGGCTTCAACCTCACCCTGTTCATTCCAGCTTCCAACAGAGCTGACCTCCTTACCCTTCCCTACCTGCTCTCCCTCCACTTAGGAGCTGAGGTGAACACTGCTGAGGTTTAACAGAGACTCCCAGTGAGTTCAGAGGGCTTGGGTCAGGCCCTTGGAGTGCTCACACAGAAGGCAGAATCCCATTCCTTCACCTCACTGGTCTACTCTTGGGAAATGAACAGTTTGAAGTGGGATGAAATGGCCTACTTCTCAGGGCTGTTCTAATCTACCAGCTGCTATGGCCCCCAAAGGCAGAAAATAGCCATGACAAAGTATATTGAAGCAACAATACTTTCATGATGCCTAAATCCATCTACCTGCTTCTGATTTGCCATGTGTACCGGCCAGACAGGGGAAGTGATGGAGGACAGATTGTATTCTGAGGGGCTATTCCTGCCTTTTTACAGTTCCCCATACACTTCCAGAGTTTTATAAAAGGGACTGAGGGCTTAGAGTATCAGGTTCAGGGACTCCACCGCTGTTCATACCCCACCTTCATGCCTTCTTCTTTCGTTTTGTTCTTGAATGGAATCATCTGTGTGATCTGGCATTTTAGGTGTTCTGTCATTGCACCTTAGGTCTAACCAAACACTGTTGTTTAATTATGGTAGTTTGCAAGGCCTGTATCAGTGATGGAATACTGTAGAGACATTTATTAGAGTGGCAGACCCATAACGTTTAGAATGGGTGGAGGAAAAAGACAAGCAGAGGAGGCCAGGAATGAAGTGTCTGCGAAACAACTGATCTTGGCATGGTGTATCTGAAGCAAAGTTCTTCACACCTCCCTATCTGTCTCAGAATATAATACAGATGAACTGTGCAACCAGGAAAAATAATGATCCTTAGAGTGAGTTGACATTTTTCAAATGAAACTTTTTTTCAGCAAAAGATAGGAATTTGGTTCAATTGAAATGTTTAGCAAATTTAGGTAGACTTGGGGGAATTGGGGCAAAAAAAGGGAAAACTTAAAACCCAACTTCAAAAACCCCCACAACTCTTTGTTTCAACATTTTCAAAATCACCTTTTGGTTTGAAATTACCTTTAATTTTATTTTAAAAACCCAGAAAAATTGCTTGACATCAAAATGAAATGTTTCTTCAGCTGAAACAGTCTATTCGTCTTGAAACCATTTTTCTTCTTCTTCAGCCAATGATTTTTTAAAAAAAAAATCTGGTCAACCCGAGGTTTTTTCTTTTCAAACTTGCCAGTGAGAAATCCATTATTTGCATATCTTTAATTATCTCTAATCATTTTATTAATGAGATTTTAGCTGAGGAAGTCTGATAAAAAAAGCCTTATCTATGTCAGGACAAGAAAAGATTACATGAAACTATGTCTTCAAGACAGACATTGCAAAACTCTTCTATCATCAGATGATGTCATTCTTTCTATCTCTTTCTATCCTTTTTATCCTTTATTTTTATTTATTTGCTTCCCCAATTGGATGTTTCCTCTGGAAGGATGTTTCACAAACAAACAAACAAACCAAAGCAAAACAAAAAACAACCCACAAACAAACAGCGATGCAGCATTTGGTTGTCGCTGGTTTCTTTACAACTCCCCTCCACTTCATCGTTTCTTTGCTGATGGCATTTCCTTTGAAATGGTTACCTTTCCACTTTGCTTTTTTCTTTTGCTAAACAAAAGAAGCCATCATCTCAGCAACTCTTCACCTTCCTGTGCTGCACTACAGAACCTGATCCTTGATGGTGCTGCAGGGAACCTTAGCTAGCCAATGGCAGTAGAAATGGAGTCCTTGCCCGCATCCCTTTCCTAGTCCAAATCATGTTCAGAAGAGAATGAGCTTTTGTACAAAGCCCTAGTGCTCAACACCACAAGGAGCTCAGAGAGCTTCTTTGATTCATCTTTGCCTCCTGGAGCGAATTCATTTATTGCAGTCATTTCCAGGTGCAGTTTTCTTCTTCCCTTATACTGACCCCAGGGTTCCTCAGATTGGTGCTTTGAGGGGGATGGAGCCAATTATTCCTCCATTTGTTGCAGGGGTTCCATGCATTAGTGGTCCAGACAAGATCCAAAGTAGTAGGGAGGGTCTTTGTGGCCCCTTCCTTCCCTGCAGGGCCATGAAGGGGTACAATGATAATTAAACCCTTAATAAATCAGTGGCATTTTTAGGCTATATCCATGCCACCACCTAGGTAGGTAAAACTTATATTATCCCGGGATGTTCATGTTCCACCCCTCTGAGCAACATGAGCTACACCGACATGCGCTAGGCTAGTGTGCACGGTCTTATGTTGGCAGGAGCGCTTGCATGGGTGGTTTTTTCTTTGCGAGAGCTCTCCCGTTGGCATGGAGCATCTTCGCCAGACGTGCTACAGCTGTAACGGTGCAGCTACTTTGCTGCAGCATTGTACGTGTAGACGTAGCCGAATCATTTTAATGTTGCATTTCCTTACAAGCAGTTTTTAGACAATTGGCTGGGTGCCCACCACTAATCTCAGTTCTGGTGTTACCTGTTCTCGCTTTCTCTTTCTTGCACTGGATAATAGGAAAAGAAAATGCACAGAACGTTTGTGTATATGTAGACAGAAGAAGACAAAATATATGAAACAGAAATAATTGCTGTAACCTGTATCCTTTCAGTCAGGTGCTTTCCTGAGATCCAGTCTTCCATTCATTTTTCTTTCTGTTTTCTCTGTGTATTCCTCTCCACGCTCTGCCATATTTTGTTATAACATTATTTATCTAATCTAGGCCTTGACCTATAGTCCGGCCACATACAATAAGATGTAGGATTAAGGCTTGAGAATGTAAACCCCACAGGTAAGGATCATCTCTCTTCCTTTGCTTACATTATTATTAATAAAAAAATTGCATTGTAATAGTGCTGAGGTGTCCCTGTCATGGGCCAGACCCTCATTGTGCTAGGTGCTGTACAAACACAGAACAAAGAAAGCTCCTAGTCCAAGTAGTTGACAACCTAAGTAAAACACCAGATACAACGCTGACATTATGGGTAATCCTTATGCATGCTACAATATAATTATCCAACAGTGATCTCAAATGAGTATTAAACAAAAATCTCCTTGATGATTTAGATTCCTTACCTCAAGCATAAGGAGTTTTTTAGATGTTAGCCAATAATCGTAGTCTATTAGGTGCATGGATCTATAAATGGAACATTATAGTAATTCAAGTAGGGAAATCTATTCCACTCCATTTCGCTGCTATTTGTTTTGAGTAACTTATATAGTCATTTGAGCCTTTTTTCCTTCTGGAAGGGTGCAGCACCTCTCAATGTGGTTATGCCAGCTGCATGTGTTTGCTCAGGGAGCACGCTCCCTGTAGCACAGCCGGGTATTGTCTTTCAAGCTAAACAAATAATTTTATTCAAAAAAGAAAAAAAAAAACCATCAACTTATCTCCCTTTTCCCCCATGGCTCTGTTTTCTCTGGCTTTCATGACAAATGTGGAGGAGAGCATGTGCCTCGTGTAATAAGCTACTTCTCAATTTGTTTTCTGGCAACAGGGATGGATGAGCTCTTAGAAGAATACCACCTCCAGTTTGAACTGTGCAGAGATTTTTTTTTTAACACATTGTGAGTGTTTAACCAGGAGAACAATAATTTCCTTTGTTTTCTGAGAAATCATTATAAAACATCCTTCCCTTCGAGTTAGGTCAACTAAAATATGTCAACACCGAAGCTAAGGGATTGGATCATCAAAGCCATGGTCCACCTAATCCAGTAATCTGCCTCTGACACTGGCTAATAGTAGATTCTTCAAAGAAAGTTTCAAAATACCCCGCTCCAGGGGACTGGCAACTGTGGCATAATCTGCTCGTCATGAAGGTCTCATCCTAATCCTGACTGGATAGAGTTTGTCTTCAACCCTGCAGCAAGAAGTTTTATTTCTCTTCCAAAACATTTGTTGGTACGAATTATGTCTAATCTGAATATTCTTTATATGCCTGTAGAAGTCTGATTCCTCTTTGAATTGGGTTGTGAATATCAGGGTATCACTCTTTTAGCAATGATGGGTATATGTGAGTATTTGGTTTGCAATTCTGGTTTTATCATTACACACTTGTGTCAGACTGAAATTTGAACGGCCCCCGTGCTAATTGCAATACAAAAAATTCTTTATATTCAGGATGGATTTTACTTTGGCCATTCTTACTTTTAATGCTGCATATAACTAGTTTGGACGCAGTAAGAGATGCTTTCATGCCAAAATCAAAATCAAAATAAATAAATTTAAAAAGCTTGCTTTTATAAAAGTAACGTTTGTATATATGGCTGAGGGCCTGATATTTTGAAAACTAAAATGTAATAGTTGGAGTCGTTCACTTTAAATGTTAGCTACTGTTAAAGGGCAGGCATGTTGGCTAGTTTTTAAATAACTTAATTGCTTTTCAAAACATTTGTGGTGAGAAGGAAACTCAAAATGAATGGGACAAAAGCTCCATTCATATTAATGGGAGTCTGCATTATCACAGACCATGGTGTGACCAGAGGCAGAGAGCTAACAGTTCCTCAATTCTAATCTGGGCTGTGCCATTGAGTCACTTTGTATCTTTACCCTTGTCCTCTTTGTTTTTTGGATTCCCCATTTGTAAAATATGGGTAGTAATATTTATATATTGTGCGAGGGTAGGTGTTTCGCTTCTGCAAGCAGATTGTGAAAATCTCAAATGTATTGTCATAACAAAATAGCATTTATCTTCTCTGACTGGATAACTTCAGTGTCTAATACAGATGATCTGAAAATGGGAGAACATGTCTACAAAACTTTGCCCTTGTTTTCCATTGGAATTTTACAAGTATTTTTTGATTAGCTGCAGTAATTAACCAACAGCAGCATGAATTTCCAGCACAAATAGCTGAGTATAAAATTTGTAGGCAGAATACAAACCAGTGTAAGTTGGATATTCATTTAAAGTGATTTTTTCGTTGCATAACTAAGTGTTCGGATATAAAATCTCATGTCATTAGTATTTTCTTTGATTAGTCTTGTTGAATGGAACTTCCATGGGAAGTGAACCCAAAATATGAGCAAATACAATTAAAAATACATTTTAAAATTCAAACAACTATTTTTACAGAATATATTTTCTTTTTATCAATATTCTCCCATTCTAGATGTTTACTCCTTCGAAGGCATAGAATAATAAAACATCATGCAGAGTAACCAATAATACTATGATTGACTGCACTGAGAGATCCATCAGACATTAGAAAGATGTCTGGATGATACAAATGTTGGCCCTCATCTTACAAAAAAATGTACACATTATATTAATATTGCACTTTGTGAGTAGTCGCTTTGAAGCAGAGTTACACACATAGTGTAAAGTTAAATGTATGCATAAATCTTTGCTAGATCAGAGCCTTTCTTTCAAATGAACAATAACCAGGAGATTAGATGCCTTGTAAACAGTCTTAACATTGTATCAATCCAAATCTCAGGTTAACTGTCATTCAGGCCTTATTAAGAATATTTCCCCCCTGTAACTCAGACACAATATTAACATTTGTTTTCCTGTGTTTGTAGTTAATAACACACATGAAGTCTATTTGCATAGCACACCATAATACTTTCCGTTGGCTTCAAAGAGAGAAGGATGGAGAAGTGATGTTAGTTGTAAACCTTGTTTCCATCTTCTCTGTTTTATGTCACTTTATTTTAGTAGAGCCAGAAAAACTCAGCCACATTAACCAACATTGAATCTGGACTATCTGACAAACGCAGACTAATAATAGCTTGGAAACAAATAACTTAGGAAAGCACAGTAGTCTGGCTAAAACGGGATCCAACTAAAAACTATGTCTGGCTTTGGCTTAGCAAATCTAAAATGTAACCGTGCTTTTGCAAACCCCACACCATCTTAAAACTTTTCAGCAGGTGTGTGCCAAAGGAACACACACAGATGTGTCACATCAGGATATGGTCACAGTCTTCTTTTGTAACATCTAATTTGGTGTTCATTGGACACGGAGTCCCAAACACTAAGTCCTAAATTTACAAGGCTGAAATGGTCCCAAACTATGTTGGCCTCTCTACCTATTGAACCGGGAACTCTCCAAATTCAACATTAAGAAATAGGATTCCATCTATCCAGGAATTCAGCATCATGGTTTGTTCCCTAAATTAAAGGAAGAACATCTTCTGTACACTCAATCACCATGGAGTTTGTGAATTCCTAAAGCCCATTGAGTTTCAACCCCAGATGAGTTGCTAATCTAACCCCTACTGACAAGACTGTGCACCTAACTTTACAGTCCTGTGCAGAAACAATCTGACATCCTGAAAGAACTGGATCTCCTTTATCTGGATCTCAATGTTGACAATATTTCAACGCATAGACTTTAAGGTCAGAAGGGAACATTATGATCATCTAGTTTGACCTACTGCCCAATGCAGGGCACAGAAGCTCACCCACCCACTCCTTTAAGAAAGCCATCATCTATGACTGAGTTACTGAAGTCCTTAAATAATGGTTTAAAGACTTAAAGGTACAGGCAATCCACCAGCAAATAACCTATGTCCCATGCTACAGAAGAAAGTAAAAAATCCTTAGGGCCTCTGTCAATTTCCTGTGGGGGACAAATTCCTTCCTAACCCCAAATACGGTGATCACCAAAATCCAGGGCATCTTGGTAAGACTCACTGGAAAGAATTCTTTGCATTAACTCAGAACCCACTTCATGAAACACCCTATCATGGGCCATTGGGCATATTTACCATTAGTAGTCAAAAAACCAGTTAGCTGCTAATTTAGGTTGGCCCATCTTCCCATCCTTTCCATAAATTTGTCAAGCTCAGTCTTGAAGCCAGCCTGGATTCTCACCTGCACTGCTTCCTGTTTTAGAACTTCACTCCTCTGATGGCTAGAAACCTGCATCTAATTTCAAGTCTAAACTTTCTGATGGCCACTTTAGATCCATTTGTTCTTTGGCCACAAATGTCCAATTCCTTTCCCTCCCTGATATTTATCCTTCTCATGTATTTATGGAGAGCATCTGTATCTCCCCTCAGCCTTCTTTTGGTTAGCCAAGCCAAGCTTTTTTGAGTATCCTCTCATAAGGCAGGTTTTCCATTTGTTGGATCATCCTAATGGCCCTTCTCAGCCAGTAAAACCCTTGTGTTTCTAGACCTGCACAAATTAATCAGAAATATATGTTTAAAAAGTATAGTTTTTTTTCTAGGAAAATAAATATAATACAAGGGGAAGGATGGTTTTATGACTGAGATGGCAGTCTAGTGGTAAGGAGGTCTGGGTATATAGCCTATCTCTTTTGTGCTTCACACCTTCAACGGCAAATCATTTAATCTCTTTTGCTCCTCATTTTCCCAGATTGACTATTTCCTTCTTACCACTCTTTGTTTATAGTGTAAATTCTTTGGGGCAGGGACTATGTTAATGCACAGAACATAGCAGGATGGGGACCCAATCTTGGTGGTGGATTTTTTATGCTACTGTAGTAACACCAATAATAACTGTTCATGAAATGTGTATTGATAATCTTTATATCCCACCTTTGCACTTCTTGGAGTACTTTCTTTACTGAATGGCTGCTTCTTTCTTTCTTTCTTTCTTTCTTTCTTTCTTTCTTTCTTTCTTTCTTTCT